>JAVIAB010000050.1:33592491-34042491 GCA_032433765.1 Megaustenia siamemsis | reverse complement strand
ACACTCACGCACTTGGAGGATTAAAGAAACAAAAACTGTAGTAAAGCTGAAAGACTAGATAACCCACAACACTCAAAAGAGAGGGAACGAAATATTTTGAAGACCCACTCCATGAAGCCGCGATAGCTCAGTGGTTAGTGAACTGGGCTACTAAGGACAAGAGGTAGGGTTCGATCCCAACCAACGGCTCCGGGTTCACCCACCGTTAAATGGGTACCGGATTTTTTTCTGGGAAATTAAACCGGCACGGGCGTAATGCCGTCCATATTACCCTAAAAATCATGTGGCGAATGCAATTATTAAAAAATATGGACAGTAACATAATATTCCCGGGGAGCATGATGGGGCTGTTAATACATCGTTACTCTTACTTTTATTGCTTCAAAGGCAACGCGCAAGAAAATTGTTTATAAAATAAACATAAAATGGTATGAAACAGCTAAATTAATAGAAAGACAAAACAAACTAAAACGTTTCGGCAAAAGCCTTCATCAGGTTCAACAAACAAACTATACTAATTAAACACGTAATCCAAGACAGAATATACAACACAGATCTAAAATGTGGCGGGAAAAGACGGTGGCCAAGATGTACTTAGAGTCTGGTTAAAAGACAAATAGACAATTATACAGGTAGGATTTCCATAATAAATTAAAGTTCATTATTTAAATACTACCTGTTCTATATTTTCTTTGCTACATTCTCTGCAGCTCTACTCGCGGACCTTCATAGTATTTAATATTTTGTATATTTGATATTTAATCACCAATCAACCACTAATATCTTCAGTAATCAAGAAAAGACGATGGTCATAGGTTGGATATGTGATGAGGAAAGATAATAACCGAATAACAAAGCAAGCCATCATGTGGGAAACAACAGGTAAGAGGAAAAGAGGAAGACCCAGAGAGACACTGAGAAGAACATTGATCAGAGGGGCAAGAGCAGCAGGAATCGGCAGTAGTATACAAGGGTCCAACTGGTTAGCATTGTGGCGCTAAATTAACAAAGATATATAGGGCGGCGCGCGGCGCGCATAACACGTGCGGCGCAGGGGGAGTTAACCGTGACCGCTGGTCCCGGTGACCCCGGAAGTGACCTGTTTATGTCTGATGTATGCTGACTTTGGAGTTCTTTATGTACTTGATCGTTAGTGATAGGTTAGTAGATTATACAACATCAATGAAAAACAATCAATATAAAACAGAAGACAAAGATATATTTTATTCTTTTATATCTCAATAGGTGTATAACACACATTGATATTATATATCATTACAAACATATTAAGGACATTGAGTAAATATATAGTACATGGATAACATTTATTTATAGCAATGTAGTTGGGTGTCTGCTTAGCTATATGTCATAAATGATTCATAATGGGTGAAACTGTTAGAGATTCATGGTTAGGCTAACCTGGTAGCGTAAAGAGTTAAATATCCAGTGGCGTAGTCGAGACGTTATCAGCAGCTACCTTTCTTTTTATATAGAAATAGGAAAGAGCATTTCTTGTTTGACTGTAGGAAAATATGGAATTATTTAGGACTTTGAAACCTACATTTTTTCCACCCTTGGCCTTTTGCGTAGCGAGAACCTCTAAAAACATATCTTTATCTAATTTGTTGTGTTGCTTGCTTAACCCTTTACAACTGATTTTATCGTAATCCCCACTGCAATGGTACGTCTTACTACATAAGCTAACAAGAGCTGTCCCTTCGTACTCTAGTTTAAAAAGACCGGGCGTTCGCTTGGTGTACGCTTTAACACCCTTACAGTTTATACAGTCTGTCTTGCTAGTATGTTCATCGCAAAACTCGGCGGGAAACCAGTCTTTATATACGCTATTAAACTCATCCAGCAGGCCTGACTTAACTATGTCCTCTAACTTAGGTGCGCTTAAAGCTAAGTATAAACTATCAGTATCTGTTTCACATAACTGAAAGTTGGACCTATCTACAAACTTATCTAAGAACTCGAAATAAAAATCTAACATACGAAGTTTTGCATATTGATACACGAAGAATCCAATTTGTAGGGGTAAGTCCCAAACAGTTTTCTTTTTCTCCATCTCAATTTCAAAAAGGTCCACACCTATTTCAGTCATCTTTTTAAACCGGGAACTATTTATCATTTTCGATATCTCATCCCCCTGAACATACGAGACAGCGCTATGATTGGCCTTATTGGTTAGAGTCTTCCCGTAGGCTGAGTTTCCTAAGAGCTTCATCGTATCGCTTACTATAGATTGATTTTCGTCTAGATCACCAGCCCTTCTAGCGTCAGAAACCATTTCGCCAAACTTTTTAAAACAACTAGACGGTTGATATTCTATCACTTGATAAATTTTTGTTACCGCCAATCCATGGTCTAAATACCATTTTAACAGTGGTGTTGCCAACAAAATTTTTTCCCCGACATAACTACCGATTAGGGTGCGACGAGGGGTTGACAACAAGTTATGTTTGAGGGCATATTCACCCATAAACGGTCCAATATCATCACGCGTGACGTCAATATTTTTGAAAATTGGAGTCATCTCACTGAAATGTTCCTTCATGTGGTCGGGAACGTGTAGATCACATTCCACTAAACCAAAACACGTCCCATCTGAAACAGAAGTCAGGATCTGTTTATCACTGAGGGGAAGCCCTTCTTTAGAGTAAGAGGGTCTAGCTCGAGGGATGGCTTTAGAAAGGAAAGCCCTAATGGTTGGGTCAGCCTTTTTTAGAGCCTGCCACTCACATTCCCACATAACTTCTACTGGAACTTTGACCTCCTCGGTTAGGTAGGTGTATATCTCACAGGTTTTTTCAAACAGCTCGACCAAGGGCTTACTATTAACAGGGTTTCTATCTTTATCTTTGGTAAGGGGGCAGTCTTTGTGACCATGGTACAGACAACCATGAAAATTGTAGGCCATTCTATTGGATTTGTCCCACCCATCCACGGGGATGTTTCTATCACCTAACCGAAACTCCCTCCCGTTAAACTGAGTTTTCAACTCCACCCCTTTTTGGTGGGCGACCCACGTTAGCCACTCTCTACTTTGTTGGACATAATAGTTATCTTTTTCGATCCTAAACCCGGTCTCCATTCTTCTAATAGTTGGATAATCTGTTGGCATTGGGTTCATCAGAGCCCAAAGATACAACGCGTTGGCATCGTAACCTTGGATGGATTTGACTACCTTTCCGCCCCTAATAAGCGTTTTGCCTACCTCGTGATACCTATGGAAAATTATAGAGGGACCCCCGACGATATTAGCTCTAATCATTGTGTGTAGACTCGCCTGTTTGCTCGAACATAAACTAAACATTACACCCATATCAACGGTCTTAAACAGATACTTTAAACAAACACCCGGAACCGAAATGGCGTCTTTAAAACAGTCCACACCCCGCTCCCCATAAAAGCGAACCTGCTGCTCCAAGGCTTCTAAGAATGGGACTACATCTTTGTTATTATACCACACCAAAAAGTCCTTAAGGGTGGTCATGTTATTGTCCTTCCAGACCTTTTTACACAGAGCGTACTCCTCCTTGGAAATGTTGGCATTTTTTAACGACGAATAAAACGCTTCGTGTGGGGGTAGTTCTGTCTCGTCCAACTTTTGAGGGTCGTCTATATATTCATAACAAAAGTAACCCTTTGTCTCACTAATCTTATAAGCGGCCAGATATTTACTATAGCTAAACCCGGGGGCTAGATAGTTTACTATATCTAAGAATTTTAGATTCTGTGTTGCAATACACATAAAGTTATTGTTTCTTTTAACTATAAACTTGAACGGTTTTGCTACTTTGTAGTCTCCTCCCATTTTATCTTCCTCGTCTTCGATAACATCAGAGTCTTCTTCTTCCATACTATCACCTTCTTCACCCACTTGGGCAGTAACATCCATGAAGTGCTTTATTAAATAAGGTTTAATAACGTTGACGTCATATTTCCCCGAGTTAAACCCTATCACTGGAAGCTCTTTTAAATACTCATCAAACCTAACTATTAGCTTGTGTTTGTTCAGATCATGGAGTTGAGTAAAAATACTTTCAAACCGATCTCGCAACAACGAGTATGCCTTAGCAGCTATACCAGTGAGATAATCAAGCATCTGACTAACTAAAACCTGCGGGTCACCCTTGGTTATGAAACATTTTGGTGCCTCCCACCCGGGGACATTTGACGCTATAGAACAGGAGAGGGGGCGTGTTTAACTACAAAGGTAGTCGACTGAGTCTCTTGTGGAACATTCCTACTATCAAAATAACATTCATAGTCGAAGGTCGCCCTGAACGGGTAAATAAAAGACTCTGGAGTACTTATCCCTTCAGCGCTGATTGCGTCCCATACACTTTCAGGCGAAGAGTAAACACCACCCTTATATGTTTCTACAGTCATATCCCCATTACAAGTTTTTTCGTGCCTATCCATACGCCCAAACTTTTTCCACAATTTCCCACATTTTCCACAAGAAAAGCTTTTACTAGCCCTGGAAAGATCGTTTATATAAAAGAAGTGGTTTTTGTAAAGTAAAAGACGGAGAGTTTCACTATAACTACTTCCGCTTCTCAGGACAATACGCAAGGCTTGGTCAGAATCAAACTCAAAAATATCTATGTTTATTGAAAAACAATTTTCTAAGAGAGGCATTTCGGCAAGAGTTACACCAGGAAAGTTACTTAACATTAGCGATGGGTTAAACTGTTTGAAAAGTTGTCTCGAAGCCTTCCTAACATCAGTATTTGAAGTTCCTCGATGGACAGCTAGACAACGGAAGAAGCAGAGATTATCATTGTAAACTTTAGAATGGGAATCGGTTTGAAGGATATTAATGCCGTAGTTGGATGCAATGTAGGGTGGGATATCTATCAGACACCCTATAGGATATTCTTGAAGTTTATAAATATAAACACTCGTACTGACTAAGGCTTCTAAGGTATATTTGGTTGTCTCCCTGTTTTTATTTGCATACCCTAATATATCACTTTCATTTAATCTATCAACAAACATTTCAAAGTCATTTCTATTGTTAACTAACAAGGGTTTGTCTAACCCGGTCGCATTATTTGAGCTGGCGTGGAAATAACGCAGCCCCTGTGTCTCCCTATGTCTTAAAACCAGATGATGACTATAATTCACCTTGAAACGCTTTTTCTGACCTTGGAAGATTGGGGTTACAAGAGTCTTCCAATCTATAGGAGTATCAGGCTGATGAAATATAGTGTACGTCTCCATGTATTTGTTCCTACGTTCATGTGTTCTAATTGCTAACCAGTTGTTCTTATATATCTTCCTAATATCTTCGGGTAACTTATTTAAAGAGTCTATTTCATTAATAAGTCTTGGTCTCTTTGAGGGCTCTTGAGTCAAACTCTTTACTGCCCGCTTGCGTGAGGTTGTCGATACTTGTGGACGTGCTGGTGATGCCGGAACTACTGATACAAGAGATGCAGAATGCTCTGTCTTAATATGTCTGGCAAGGCTGTCTACTCTTGTATATACTCGTTCACAAACTTCACATTTGTATTCCTGACACCCATGTACACTATCAACATGTCGCTTTATGTCCCGGCGCCGGGTGAAAGTTTTGGAGCAGAGATGACAAATGTTAGACATCTGTAGAAAAGAAATTGAAACATTACAACTAAAGAATAAAGAACAGTAAACATTACAAGAAAAGAAAACAAGAAAAGTAAACAATGAGAACTATCGAAATTAATATTAAAGAACTAAGATCACACTTACTTTTTATGTGTCTGAAGGCACGAAACACATCCATCGTCAAGAATTGTAAGCGAAAGTCTGATTACAAGCTTCACAGATATATACACTTGAAACACCGGAAGTGTTACTAAAAATAGCACTGACCTCTGAGGTAATACCGGATGTGTTACTAAAAATAGTTTTTGACCGCTGACGCAATGCCCGTAGAGTTTCTAAAAATAGATTTTGACGTATGATGGCAATTTTATGATTTTACCTCCTGACCGTTTTTGGTGACTACGCCCCTGAATTCGACGAAAAGCGTAAATTTTCACGCTAGACATACCCCAAACTTTATTTTAGACATCCCCATTGCAAAAATTTACATTAAAAACCACTTTTAGGATTTTACCCACTTATCATTTTTTGAGGGTTACGCCCATAGAATTGATAAAAATCGTAAATTTAACACGTAGGCTTACCTAAAACTTTATTTTAGACATCCCCACACCAAAAATTTACTTAAAAATCACTTTTGAAATTGTAACCCCCCTTACCATTTTTGAGGGTTACGCCCCTGAAATCGAAAAAAAATTGAAATATAACCTCAAGGCATACCTAAAACTTTATTTTAGACATCCCCACACCAAAAATTAACTTAAAAATCACTTTTGAAATTGTTACCCCCCTTAAAATTTTTGAGGGTTACGCCCCTGAAATCTATAAAAAATTGAAATATAACCTCAAGGCATACCTCCCACATAATTTTTGACACCCCTACATATCAAATTCCATAAAAAAAACAACAAAAAGCTAGTAGTGATGGTGGCTGTGAACCCTAACATACTACTTCTCGTGCATGTTTTGGCACCGAAACAGTTTCGGTGCCAAATCTATTGTATTTCGGTGCATGTTATTCCACTTTTCCCCTGAGTTCACAGCCACCATCACTACTAGCTTTTTGTTGTTTTTTTTATGGAATTTGATCAGGGGCGTAACCCTCAAAAATGGTAAGGGGGGTTACAATTTCAAAAGTGATTTTTAAGTAAATTTTTGGTGTGGGGATGTCTAAAATAAAGTTTTAGGTAAGCCTACGTGTTAAATTTACGATTTTTATCAATTCTATGGGCGTAACCCTCAAAAAATGATAAGTGGGTAAAATCCTAAAAGTGGTTTTTAATGTAAATTTTTGCAATGGGGATGTCTAAAATAAAGTTTGGGGTATGTCTAGCGTGAAAATTTACGCTTTTCGTCGAATTCAGGGGCGTAGTCACCAAAAACGGTCAGGAGGTAAAATCATAAAATTGCCATCATACGTCAAAATCTATTTTTAGAAACTCTACGGGCATTGCGTCAGCGGTCAAAAACTATTTTTAGTAACACATCCGGTATTACCTCAGAGGTCAGTGCTATTTTTAGTAACACTTCCGGTGTTTCAAGTGTATATATCTGTGAAGCTTGTAATCAGACTTTCGCTTACAATTCTTGACGATGGATGTGTTTCGTGCCTTCAGACACATAAAAAGTAAGTGTGATCTTAGTTCTTTAATATTAATTTCGATAGTTCTCATTGTTTACTTTTCTTGTTTTCTTTTCTTGTAATGTTTACTGTTCTTTATTCTTTAGTTGTAATGTTTCAATTTCTTTTCTACAGATGTCTAACATTTGTCATCTCTGCTCCAAAACTTTCACCCGGCGCCGGGACATAAAGCGACATGTTGATAGTGTACATGGGTGTCAGGAATACAAATGTGAAGTTTGTGAACGAGTATATACAAGAGTAGACAGCCTTGCCAGACATATTAAGACAGAGCATTCTGCATCTCTTGTATCAGTAGTTCCGGCATCACCAGCACGTCCACAAGTATCGACAACCTCACGCAAGCGGGCAGTAAAGAGTTTGACTCAAGAGCCCTCAAAGAGACCAAGACTTATTAATGAAATAGACTCTTTAAATAAGTTACCCGAAGATATTAGGAAGATATATAAGAACAACTGGTTAGCAATTAGAACACATGAACGTAGGAACAAATACATGGAGACGTACACTATATTTCATCAGCCTGATACTCCTATAGATTGGAAGACTCTTGTAACCCCAATCTTCCAAGGTCAGAAAAAGCGTTTCAAGGTGAATTATAGTCATCATCTGGTTTTAAGACATAGGGAGACACAGGGGCTGCGTTATTTCCACGCCAGCTCAAATAATGCGACCGGGTTAGACAAACCCTTGTTAGTTAACAATAGAAATGACTTTGAAATGTTTGTTGATAGATTAAATGAAAGTGATATATTAGGGTATGCAAATAAAAACAGGGAGACAACCAAATATACCTTAGAAGCCTTAGTCAGTACGAGTGTTTATATTTATAAACTTCAAGAATATCCTATAGGGTGTCTGATAGATATCCCACCCTACATTGCATCCAACTACGGCATTAATATCCTTCAAACCGATTCCCATTCTAAAGTTTACAATGATAATCTCTGCTTCTTCCGTTGTCTAGCTGTCCATCGAGGAACTTCAAATACTGATGTTAGGAAGGCTTCGAGACAACTTTTCAAACAGTTTAACCCATCGCTAATGTTAAGTAACTTTCCTGGTGTAACTCTTGCCGAAATGCCTCTCTTAGAAAATTGTTTTTCAATAAACATAGATATTTTTGAGTTTGATTCTGACCAAGCCTTGCGTATTGTCCTGAGAAGCGGAAGTAGTTATAGTGAAACTCTCCGTCTTTTACTTTACAAAAACCACTTCTTTTATATAAACGATCTTTCCAGGGCTAGTAAAAGCTTTTCTTGTGGAAAATGTGGGAAATTGTGGAAAAAGTTTGGGCGTATGGATAGGCACGAAAAAACTTGTAATGGGGATATGACTGTAGAAACATATAAGGGTGGTGTTTACTCTTCGCCTGAAAGTGTATGGGACGCAATCAGCGCTGAAGGGATAAGTACTCCAGAGTCTTTTATTTACCCGTTCAGGGCGACCTTCGACTATGAATGTTATTTTGATAGTAGGAATGTTCCACAAGAGACTCAGTCGACTACCTTTGTAGCTAAACACGCCCCCCTCTCCTGTTCTATAGCGTCAAATGTCCCCGGGTGGGAGGCACCAAAATGTTTCATAACCAAGGGTGACCCGCAGGTTTTAGTTAGTCAGATGCTTGATTATCTCACTGGTATAGCTGCTAAGGCATACTCGTTGTTGCGAGATCGGTTTGAAAGTATTTTTACTCAACTCCATGATCTGAACAAACACAAGCTAATAGTTAGGTTTGATGAGTATTTAAAAGAGCTTCCAGTGATAGGGTTTAACTCGGGGAAATATGACGTCAACGTTATTAAACCTTATTTAATAAAGCACTTCATGGATGTTACTGCCCAAGTGGGTGAAGAAGGTGATAGTATGGAAGAAGAAGACTCTGATGTTATCGAAGACGAGGAAGATAAAATGGGAGGAGACTACAAAGTAGCAAAACCGTTCAAGTTTATAGTTAAAAGAAACAATAACTTTATGTGTATTGCAACACAGAATCTAAAATTCTTAGATATAGTAAACTATCTAGCCCCCGGGTTTAGCTATAGTAAATATCTGGCCGCTTATAAGATTAGTGAGACAAAGGGTTACTTTTGTTATGAATATATAGACGACCCTCAAAAGTTGGACGAGACAGAACTACCCCCACACGAAGCGTTTTATTCGTCGTTAAAAAATGCCAACATTTCCAAGGAGGAGTACGCTCTGTGTAAAAAGGTCTGGAAGGACAATAACATGACCACCCTTAAGGACTTTTTGGTGTGGTATAATAACAAAGATGTAGTCCCATTCTTAGAAGCCTTGGAGCAGCAGGTTCGCTTTTATGGGGAGCGGGGTGTGGACTGTTTTAAAGACGCCATTTCGGTTCCGGGTGTTTGTTTAAAGTATCTGTTTAAGACCGTTGATATGGGTGTAATGTTTAGTTTATGTTCGAGCAAACAGGCGAGTCTACACACAATGATTAGAGCTAATATCGTCGGGGGTCCCTCTATAATTTTCCATAGGTATCACGAGGTAGGCAAAACGCTTATTAGGGGCGGAAAGGTAGTCAAATCCATCCAAGGTTACGATGCCAACGCGTTGTATCTTTGGGCTCTGATGAACCCAATGCCAACAGATTATCCAACTATTAGAAGAATGGAGACCGGGTTTAGGATCGAAAAAGATAACTATTATGTCCAACAAAGTAGAGAGTGGCTAACGTGGGTCGCCCACCAAAAAGGGGTGGAGTTGAAAACTCAGTTTAACGGGAGGGAGTTTCGGTTAGGTGATAGAAACATCCCCGTGGATGGGTGGGACAAATCCAATAGTATGGCCTACAATTTTCATGGTTGTCTGTACCATGGTCACAAAGACTGCCCCCTTACCAAAGATAAAGATAGAAACCCTGTTAATAGTAAGCCCTTGGTCGAGCTGTTTGAAAAAACCTGTGAGATATACACCTACCTAACCGAGGAGGTCAAAGTTCCAGTAGAAGTTATGTGGGAATGTGAGTGGCAGGCTCTAAAAAAGGCTGACCCAACCATTAGGGCTTTCCTTTCTAAAGCTATCCCTCGAGCTAGACCCTCTTACTCTAAAGAAGGGCTTCCCCTCAGTGATAAACAGATCCTGACTTCTGTTTCAGATGGGACGTGTTTTGGTTTAGTGGAATGTGATCTACACGTTCCCGACCACATGAAGGAACATTTCAGTGAGATGACTCCAATTTTCAAAAATATTGACGTCACGCGTGATGATATTGGACCGTTTATGGGTGAATATGCCCTCAAACATAACTTGTTGTCAACCCCTCGTCGCACCCTAATCGGTAGTTATGTCGGGGAAAAAATTTTGTTGGCAACACCACTGTTAAAATGGTATTTAGACCATGGATTGGCGGTAACAAAAATTTATCAAGTGATAGAATATCAACCGTCTAGTTGTTTTAAAAAGTTTGGCGAAATGGTTTCTGACGCTAGAAGGGCTGGTGATCTAGACGAAAATCAATCTATAGTAAGCGATACGATGAAGCTCTTAGGAAACTCAGCCTACGGGAAGACTCTAACCAATAAGGCCAATCATAGCGCTGTCTCGTATGTTCAGGGGGATGAGATATCGAAAATGATAAATAGTTCCCGGTTTAAAAAGATGACTGAAATAGGTGTGGACCTTTTTGAAATTGAGATGGAGAAAAAGAAAACTGTTTGGGACTTACCCCTACAAATTGGATTCTTCGTGTATCAATATGCAAAACTTCGTATGTTAGATTTTTATTTCGAGTTCTTAGATAAGTTTGTAGATAGGTCCAACTTTCAGTTATGTGAAACAGATACTGATAGTTTATACTTAGCTTTAAGCGCACCTAAGTTAGAGGACATAGTTAAGTCAGGCCTGCGGGATGAGTTTAATAGCGTATATAAAGACTGGTTTCCCGCCGAGTTTTGCGATGAACATACTAGCAAGACAGACTGTATAAACTGTAAGGGTGTTAAAGCGTACACCAAGCGAACGCCCGGTCTTTTTAAACTAGAGTACGAAGGGACAGCTCTTGTTAGCTTATGTAGTAAGACGTACCATTGCAGTGGGGATTACGATAAAATCAGTTGTAAAGGGTTAAGCAAGCAACACAACAAATTAGATAAAGATATGTTTTTAGAGGTTCTCGCTACGCAAAAGGCCAAGGGTGGAAAAAATGTAGGTTTCAAAGTCCTAAATAATTCCATATTTTCCTACAGTCAAACAAGAAATGCTCTTTCCTATTTCTATATAAAAAGAAAGGTAGCTGCTGATAACGTCTCGACTACGCCACTGGATATTTAACTCTTTACGCTACCAGGTTAGCCTAACCATGAATCTCTAACAGTTTCACCCATTATGAATCATTTATGACATATAGCTAAGCAGACACCCAACTACATTGCTATAAATAAATGTTATCCATGTACTATATATTTACTCAATGTCCTTAATATGTTTGTAATGATATATAATATCAATGTGTGTTATACACCTATTGAGATATAAAAGAATAAAATATATCTTTGTCTTCTGTTTTATATTGATTGTTTTTCATTGATGTTGTATAATCTACTAACCTATCACTAACGATCAAGTACATAAAGAACTCCAAAGTCAGCATACATCAGACATAAACAGGTCACTTCCGGGGTCACCGGGACCAGCGGTCACGGTTAACTCCCCCTGCGCCGCACGTGTTATGCGCGCCGCGCGCCGCCCTATATATCTTTGTTAATTTAGCGCCACAATGCTAACCAGTTGGACCCTTGTATACTACTATCGGCTCCCTCAATGAGATAGAGTTGCTTGCACAGAACAGAGACAAATGGTGAGATTTAATAAGATATCTTAAGAATGATTGAAAACTGCTTGAATAAAAATTTAGATAAGAGGAAAAGTATCTAGGTCTATGTCCTATGGGCCGGCTATGGCTCGAAAGCTCTACAGATAGATAGATAGATAGATAGATAGATAGATAGATAGATAGATAGATAGATAGATAGATAGATAGATAGATAGATAGATAGATAGATAGATAGATAGATAGATAGATAGATAGATAGATAGATAGATAGATAGATAGATAGATAGATAGATAGATAGATAGATAGATAGATAGATAGATAGATAGATAGATAGATAGATAGATAGATAGATAGATAGATAGATAGATAGATAGATAGATAGATAGATAGATAGATAGATATGTAGATATGTAGATATGTAGATATGTAGGTAGGTAGGTAGGTAGGTGGTTGGTAGGTAGGCAGGTAGGCAGGTAGGTAGGTAGGTAGGTAGGTAGGTAGGTAGGTAGGTAGGTAGGTAGGTAGGTAGGTAGGTAGGTAGGTAGGTAGGTAGGTAGGTAGGTAGGTAGGTAGGTAGGTAGGTAGGTAGGTGATACTCAGATGTGGAAGTTTGGTCTTCCGAGCCAACATCCATTTGTCCAGGGCTGCCACAAGGCTCACCATTGTCACCAGTTCTAAAGGGTGTTTATAAAGTCTCACTACACTTGGTATCTAGGTCAATTTGAAAAAAATTGTTTATGACGTCATCACATTATGTGCTCCCACTGTCAATTGTGCAGTGAATGGCTGTCGTCTGCTGGAGTAATTCTTTGCACTCAAAGCAGAATGGTGTTATCAAGAGAAGAACGAATTTTTCTGGTTGAACAAGTGTTTAGAAATGGTGGTCGATACACACGGGTAGTTGTTCAAAGATTTATAGCAAGATTTCCCGATAAACAACCTCCTCATCGCATTACGGTTAGAAATTTGTTGAATAAGTTTATTGCTACTGGAAATGTGGAAGATGCTCCACGATCTGGTAGGCCTGCTGTGAATGATGAAATATGTTTAGATATCCAAGACAGAATCCTTAAAAGTCCAGACAAGTCATTAAGAAAACTGTCGCAACAAGTGAACTTACCATTGAGCACATTGCACAAAGTTGTAAAACAGCGGTTACATTTCCATCCATACAGGATTTCTGTTGTGCATGAACTAAAAGAGCGTGACAATCAATCCAGAGTCAACTACTGCACGTGGTTTCAAGCATTTTTAGCTGAAGAAGACGAGTCAATTCTCGATGTAACATTCTTCTCAGATGAAGCATGGTTTCATCTATCTGGATACGTTAATAGCCAAAATAATCGTATTTGGAGCAGTTTCAATCCCAATGCATCTCATGCAGCGCCTATACACGATGCGAAAATTGGGGTATGGTGTGCCGTCAGTAGAAGGCGTATAATTGGACCCATTTTCTTCAACAACACTATAAATGCCCATCGGTATGTTACTGAAATTCTGGAACCTTTTTTAGAACAGCTGAATGAACGTGAAATTGAAGAAGCTTGGTTCCAACAAGATGGTGCAACTGCACACACAGCTAGAGCATCACTTCGTTTTTTGGAAGAAATTTTCTCCAATCGCATAATATCTAAAGGAATTTGGCCTGCTCGGTCTCCAGAACTTACTCCATTAGATTATTATCTATGGGGGTTCTTGAAAGGCAAAGTTTACAAAACTAATGTGCACACAATTGAGGAGCTGAAAGAAGCAATCAGAAATGCCATTCAAGAAATAACAACAGACACCTTGCGCAAGGTTTTTGACAATATGAAGAGGCGTGTACAGACATGTCTTGAAGCCCGTGGTGGACATTTCCAACACCTGTTATAATGTATATGTCATTGTTACTTTCCAGCTTCCTCAAAACATCGATATACACTGTACCGTAGCAGTTACTATTGCTACTGAAAAGAAGCACTTTGTTGAGCACATAATGTGATGACGTCATAAACAATTTTTTTCAAATTGACCTAGATACCAAGTGTAGTGAGACTTTATAAACACCCTGTATTTAACGTGTACACAATAACGATCACGGAACAACAGATGGATGGGAGGGGAAGAACTATACCTTTGCTGATGATATTCTGGTATATGACATAATAGCGGAAAACAGGCGATCCCAAGCACACTCGCGCGCGTTGACTTGGCAGATAAAAATGTGAAATAGTAGGCCAAGATGATCTCTACGCTGACAAATTGATCAGCAAATCTACCCATACAGAAAACGGATGTGTCGCAGATATTACGACTTTGTCGTAAATTAGGGACTCTTACCCACTTAATGGGGGAATGCTTATAAAAAGAAAAGTTGTCCTTTAGCGTTCCATTTTTCGTGTAAAATGCGACCACTCTAAAAACAACACATCAATGTTAAGGTGTGGGAGAAATATATCAGATCTTCATTCGCAAAAGGATTGCCTGATTTCTAAGTCAAGCACAAATAACGAAGGATACCGATTATTCCACGTGGCGTGTGAGAATTATAATCTTAGTGACAATATATTTCAGTGACGGTCAGAATCACGCCAGGTCGCCCTGTTTTTTCCCAGATAATAGTCTGTGGTGCTCATTATCACAGATTTTAAAAAAATATAACAAAAATAACATTTTCAGGTTGAATAATCATCTTTCTCTCTCTATCTATATGTGTTTCGAATGTTCTTTTCTCCCTCTTTCTTTATCTCTCCCTCTCTTTATTCCTCTGATCTTCGCTGATTGGTTGCAGCACCAAGTGCGTGCGGGTAATCCCAAATCACTTAATTATTCCTAATCGGATCGCCGAAGAGCAAGAATATTAACATCTTTACAGATCAATTATAATATAGCTCCATAAATGTACCGTGCCGAGCTACCGTGCCGAGCTACCCCGCAGGGCTACTTATTTATTCCCATTTCTATACTTCATCTGATCAAGGCGAGTGCTCTTCAATGCTACTTAAAGTTCAATAACTCTGAGCGCCCAATAACCATTTACAGTTGATTGAATTAGTACTGGTTCCTTGTCAGGCTTGAACTGTAAAACTTTTGTGTTAGAAGCCAAAGCAAAAGCAATTTATTAACTCTTATCTTCTTGTTAGACTTTCATTCGTTTAGATTGCCATTAAGGTAGACAATCCTGCACTCATATCGTCTGTGAACGTAGCTCGAGTTACTCCCTTCTCCTGAGAGACAGCCATTCAGGATTACTTTTGCAAGCTTTAATCATGAGTTGTATAAGTAATGAATGGTTGTTGTGCTAGTAATAAATTATTTATTATGTCAGTAATACATTATTTGAATTTGAATTACATGAATCATGTGAATCATAGACAATAGGACATCAGACAAGAAAATCACTGGAGCTGTAGAAATGTGGTTTTACATGGATCATGTGAATCATGGACAATATGACAACGGACAAGAAAATCACTAGAGGCTGTAGAAATCTGGTTTTACAGAAGAATGTTGAGAATACTATGGACAGCTAAGAAGAGTAATCAAAATGTTCTGAAAAAGACCAAAGCAAAAAGAGAGCTAATTTCCAATACTAGAAAGATATTACAATCATAACTGTTTGGCCATGTAATGAGAAGGGAACAGCTGAAACATATTGTAACAACTTGGAAAATTGAGGGATGAAGAGAAAGAGGGAAACAAAGAGAAAAAATAACAGACAGCTTAAGAGAAGGGTTTGGCAGAAGGTCAACAATAGAAATAGTAAATAATTGTCCAGATCGAGAGTTGTGGAGTGACATGATTACCTACACCAGCAGGCATGGTACTTGCTAATGATGAATACATTATTTATTGCGCCTGGAATGCATTATTCATTGTGCCAGTAATAAATATATGTTTCGCCAGTAAACATTATTAGTTATGTTGGTGATATGATAAAAGTGACCTAAAAAGTGTTTCCAACGGACGTGTAGAACTTTTTTTTAAAGTTGTGTAAAGTGTTCTTATACACGTTTATGCACCAACAGCAGACAGTCTAGAGGAAATTACTGATAAATTTTACGACGAGTTAAATTAGGCACTTCTTGAATGCAAACCACATGAAAACACCATAGTTCTAGGGGATTTTAACGCAAAAGTAGGAAAGGAAAGAGTTGAGGAAGTAGTTCGTCATTATGGCTTAGGTGAGAGGAATGAAAGATGTGAGAAACTTATTGACTGGGCAAGAACACACAACATGATGATAGGAAACACCTGGTTTAAGCAACATCCAAGACGTATGTGGACATGGAAAAGCCCAGGAGACAACGCACGTAATCAAATTGATTACATAATGGTAAGCAATAGATTTAGAAACAGTCTGGTGTGTGTGAAAACTAGACCAGGGGCAGATTGCAATAGTGATCATGTACCAGTTGTGGGAAAGCTTAGAGTAAAATTAAAAACAACAAAACGAGCCTCAGTTAACATCAAGTTAAATTTAGATTTACTCAAATCAGACAAGAAGCTGCAAGACAAATATAAAATCACAATTCAGAACCGGTACAATGCAATAGATACAAAGCATTGATGAACAGTGGGAAATGCTAAAAGAATCAATGCAACAAACATCAAAAGAGTTCATACCACCAGTGAGGACAAATTCAAGAAAGAAATGGATGACAGATGACATTTTGCAGCTAATGGATACAAGAAGAAGAAATAAAGAAAATAAAGATGAGTATAAGAGATTAAATAAAGAAATTGTAATAAAATGCAATGAAGCAAAAGAAGCATGGCTAAGAGAGAGATGCAAAGAGATTGAAATGCAACAAAAAGAAGATGCTAAAGCTATATACATGTACAAACAAACTGAAGAATTAACAGGAAGAAAAACGCAATCAGAAACTGGATGTTTAAGATCAAAGGAAGAAGAACTGTTGATTGAACAAGAAAGCATAAGGGAACGGTGGACAGAATGCATTAACGATCTTTACAATGATGAACTAACAGAAGTAAATATTAAGGATAATGGAGAAGGACCAGAAATACTAAGAGAAGAAGTGGAAGACGCCTTGCGCAATATGAAAACAGGCAAAGCTCCTGGACCAGATAATATAACTAAAAAAGAGATTGAAGTCATTGGTGATTTTGGAATAGAAATAATAACAAAAATATTGAATGATATCTACAACAGCGGATATATACCAGACGACCTGCTCAAATAAATATTCATAGCCCTACCAAAGAAATCGGGTGCGATTGAATGCGATGATCATTGCACAATAAGCCTTATGAGTCACATGACTAAGATATTACTAAGAATCATCATGCGAAGAGTGAGAAACAAAATCAGTCCAGAAATTAGCGATGATCAGTGTTGTTTTGTTGGAGGTAAAGAAACGAGCAATGCCATTTATATCATAAGATCTTTAGTAGAAAGACTCATAGAGGTGAAAATAGATCTATACCTATGTTTCATAGTTTATACCAAAGCATTTGATAAAGTAAAGCACCAAGAAATAATCACAATTTTAGAAAGCATAAACGTAGACAGCAAAGATCTCAGAATAATAAAGAGCATGTACTGGTAACAAACAGCGTCCATAAGAACTGGAAACCAATTGGGAATGTTTCAACAAATAAAACATGGTGTTAGACAAGGTTACAGCTTCTGTCACCAGATTTGTTTAATATTTATAGTGAGATTGTTTTAAGATCCATAAGGGGCATGCCTGGAATAACAATTGGAGGTCATAATATAAATAATATAAGGTATGCTGATGATACAGTATTAATCGCTATGAGTGAAAATGAATTACAAGAAATGTTGGACACTATAGTGAAAGAAAGGACTCAGCCTTAATAGCAAAAAGACAGAAGTAATGGTAACAACAAAGAAAAAGACATCACATCAGTGAAAAATAAAGTCAAGTGGAGCAATATTAAAACAGGTGAATGAATTTAAATATTTGGGAACTTTGTTAACCTCAGACGGAAGATGTACAAAAGAGGTGAGATGCAGAATGGCTCATGCAAAAGCAGCTTTCCGGAAAATGAGGAAGATACTATGCAATCCATTTTTGACAATAGAAACAAGAAAAGGAGTTCTTAAATGTTATGTAGAGCCAGTCTTAACATATGGATGTGAATCATAGACAAATAGGACAACAGACAAGAAAATCACTGGAGTCTGTAGAAATGTGGTTTTACAGAAGAATGTTGAGGATACCATGAACGGCTAAGAAGAGCAAGGCAAACGTTCTGAAAGAGGTCAAGGCAAAAAGAGAGCTGGTTTCCAATATTAGGAAAAAAACAATGATCATTTTTTGGTCATGTAATGAGAAGAGAACAACTGGAATATATTGTAACAACTGGAAAAATTGAGGGACGAAGAGATCGAGGGAAGCAAAGAGAAAAAATACCAGACAGCTTAAGAGAATGGCTTTGGCAGAAGGCCAATAACAGAAATGATAAAGAACCGTCGAGATCGACAGTTGTGGAGAGATATGATCACCTGCGCCAGCAGGCCCGGTACTTGATGATGAGAATTGACTAACGCATGAGACATGGGTAAACAAATGGTTAGATGTGAGATGATTGGCTAGAAACGAACGTGAGATGGTAGGACACAGGGAAAAAAGTAAATTAAGTGAGACGAAAAACAAGAAAAATAATGTAGTCCTATTTTTTAGTTAGTGGAGACTTAAGGCCCGTGGTTGCTGAGAGAGATGGAACAGAATAGGAAAACGCCTGAGTGAAGTAAGTAGTTCTGAATAAGGATTCTTGAATATTTGGATGACATGATAAAAGTGAATAGTGCACAGATTTAAAATAGATATCAATGTATTATCATAGAGATCATGTCAATACCTGATGGGTAAGTATGAATTAATGACGACTGATAGGTAATAAAATCACACAGGTATTTGTCTGGTTTAGTTATGCACAGTTAATGACATCAGACAGGTATTTGTCTGGTTTAGTTATGCACAGTTAATGACATCAGACAGGTATTTGTCTGGTTTACTTATGCACAGTTAATGACATCAGACAGGTATTTGTCTGGTTTAGTTATGCACAGTTAATAACATCAGACAGGTATTTGACTGGTTTAGTTATGCACAGTTAATGACATCAGACAGGTATTTGTCTGGTTTAGTTATGCACAGTTAATGACATCAGACAGGTATTTGTCTGGTTTAGTTATGCACAGTTAATGACATCAGACAGGTATTTGTCTGGTTTAGTTATGCACAGTTAATGACATCAGATAGGTATTTGTCTGGTTTAGTTATGCACTGTTAATGACATCAGATAGGTATTTGTCTGGTTTAGTTATGCACAGTTAATGACATCAGATAGGTATTTGTCTGGTTTAGTTATGCACAGTTAATGACATCAGATAGGTATTTGTCTGGTTTAGTTAAGCACTGTTAATGACATCAGATAGGTATTTGTCTGGTTTAGTTAAGCACTGTTAATGACATCAGATAGGTATTTGACTGGTTTAGTTATGCACAGTTAATGACATCAGATAGGTATTTGGCTGGTTTAGTTATGTACAGTTAATGACATCAGACAGGTATTTGACTGGTTTGGTTAAGCACAGTTAATGACATCAGATAGGTATTTGACTGGTTTAGTTATGCACAGTTAATGACATCAGATAGGTATTTGGCTGGTTTAGTTATGTACAGTTAATGACATCAGATAGGTATTTGTCTGGTTTAGTTAAGCACAGTTAATGACATCAGATAGGTATTTAGTTGACTGGTTTAGTTAAGCACAGTTAATGACATCAGATAGGTATTTAGTTGACTGGTTTAGTTATGCACAGTTAATGACATCAGATAGGTATTTCGCTGGTTTAGTTATGTACAGTTAATGACATAAGAAAGGTATTTGTCTGGTTTAGTTAAGCATAGTTAGGGACATCAGACAGGTATTTGTCTGGTTTAGTTAAGCACAGTTAATGACATCAGATAGGTATTTGTCTGGTTTAGTTAAGCATAGTTAATGACATCAGATAGGTATTTGTCTGGTTTAGTTATGCACAGTTAATGACATCAGATAGGTATTTGTCTGGTTTAGTTATGCACAGTTAATGACATCAGATAGGTATTTGTCTGGTTTAGTTAAGCACTGTTAATGACATCAGATAGGTATTTGTCTGGTTTAGTTAAGCACTGTTAATGACATCAGATAGGTATTTGACTGGTTTAGTTATGCACAGTTAATGACATCAGATAGGTATTTGGCTGGTTTAGTTATGTACAGTTAATGACATCAGACAGGTATTTGACTGGTTTGGTTAAGCACAGTTAATGACATCAGATAGGTATTTGACTGGTTTAGTTATGCACAGTTAATGACATCAGATAGGTATTTGTCTGGTTTAGTTATGTACAGTTAATGACATCAGATAGGTATTTGTCTGGTTTAGTTAAGCACAGTTAATGACATCAGATAGGTATTTAGTTGACTGGTTTAGTTAAGCACAGTTAATGACATCAGATAGGTATTTAGTTGACTGGTTTAGTTATGCACAGTTAATGACATCAGATAGGTATTTCGCTGGTTTAGTTATGTACAGTTAATGACATAAGAAAGGTATTTGTCTGGTTTAGTTAAGCATAGTTAGGGACATCAGACAGGTATTTGTCTGGTTTAGTTAAGCACAGTTAATGACATCAGATAGGTATTTGTCTGGTTTAGTTAAGCATAGTTAATGACATCAGATAGGTATTTGTCTGGTTTAGTTAAGCACAGTTAATGACATAAGAAAGGTATTTGTCTGGTTTAGTTAAGCATAGTTAATGACATAAGAAAGGTATTTGTCTGGTTTAGTTAAGCATAGTTAGGGACATCAGACAGGTATTTGACTGGTTTAGTTAAGCACTGTTAATGACATCAGACAGGTATTTGACAGGTTTAGGTAAGCATAGTTAATGACATCAGACAGGTATTTGACTGGTTTAGTTAAGCATAGTTAATGACATCAGACAGGTATTTGTCTGGTTTAGTTAAGCACAGTTAATGACATCAGACAGGTATTTGTCTGGTTTAGTTAAGCACTGTTAATGACATCAGACAGGTATTTGACTGGTTTAGTTAAGCACAGTTAATGACATCAGACAGGTGTTTGTCTGGTTTAGTTAAGCACAGTTAATGACATCAGATAGGTATTTCTCTGGTTTAGTTAAGCACTGTTAATGACATCAGACAGGTATTTGACTGGTTTAGTTAAGCACAGTTAATGACATCAGACAGGTGTTTGTCTGGTTTAGTTAAGCATAGTTAATGACATCAGACAAGTATTTGGTTGGTTTAGTTAAGCACTGTTAATGACATCAGACAGGTATTTGACTGGTTTAGTTAAGCACAGTTAATGACATCAGACAGGTGTTTGTCTGGTTTAGTTAAGCACAGTTAATGACATCAGACAGGTATTTAACAGGTTTAGGTAAGCATAGTTAATGACATCAGACAGGTATTTGTCTGGTTTAGTTAAGCACAGTTAATGACATCAGACAGGTGTTTGTCTGGTTTAGTTAAGCACAGTTAATGACATCAGACAGGTATTTGTCTGGTTTAGTTAAGCACAGTTAATGACATAAGAAAGGTATTTGTCTGGTTTAGTTAAGCATAGTTAATGACATCAGACAGGTATTTGTCTGGTTTAGTTAAGCATAGTTAATGACATCAGACAGGTGTTTGACTGGTTTAGTTAAGCATAGTTAATGACATCAGACAGGTGTTTGACAGGTTTAGTTAAGCATAGTTAATGACATCAGACAGGTATTTGACTGGTTTAGTTAAGCATAGTTAATGACATCAGACAGGTGTTTGGTTGGTTTAGTTAAGCATAGTTAATGACATCAGACAGGTATTTGACTGGTTTAGTTAAGCATAGTTAATGACATCAGACAGGTGTTTGGCTGGTTTAGTTAAGCACAGTTAATGACATCAGACAGGTATTTGTCTGGTTTAGTTAAGCACTGTTAATGACATCAGACAGGTATTTGACTGGTTTAGTTAAGCACAGTTAATGACATCAGACAGGTATTTGACTGGTTTAGTTAAGCACAGTTAATGACATCAGACAGGTATTTGTCTGGTTTAGTTAAGCATAGTTAATGACATCAGACAGGTATTTGTCTGGTTTAGTTAAGCACAGTTAATGACATCAGACAGGTATTTGGCTGGTTTAGTTAAGCATAGTTAATGACATAAGAAAGGTATTTGTCTGGTTTAGTTAAGCATAGTTAATGACATCAGACAGGTATTTGTCTGGTTTAGTTAAGCATAGTTAATGACATCAGACAGGTGTTTGACTGGTTTAGTTAAGCATAGTTAATGACATCAGACAGGTGTTTGACAGGTTTAGTTAAGCATAGTTAATGACATCAGACAGGTATTTGACTGGTTTAGTTAAGCATAGTTAATGACATCAGACAGGTGTTTGGTTGGTTTAGTTAAGCATAGTTAATGACATCAGACAGGTATTTGACTGGTTTAGTTAAGCATAGTTAATGACATCAGACAGGTGTTTGGCTGGTTTAGTTAAGCACAGTTAATGACATCAGACAGGTATTTGTCTGGTTTAGTTAAGCACTGTTAATGACATCAGACAGGTATTTGACTGGTTTAGTTAAGCACAGTTAATGACATCAGACAGGTATTTGACTGTTTTAGTTAAGCACAGTTAATGACATCAGACAGGTATTTGTCTGGTTTAGTTAAGCATAGTTAATGACATCAGACAGGTATTTGTCTGGTTTAGTTAAGCACAGTTAATGACATCAGACAGGTATTTGGCTGGTTTAGTTAAGCATAGTTAATGACATCAGACAGGTGTTTGACAGGTTTAGTTAAGCATAGTTAATGACATCAGACAGGTATTTGACTGGTTTAGTTAAGCATAGTTAATGACATCAGACAGGTGTTTGACAGGTTTAGTTAAGCATAGTTAATGACATCAGACAGGTATTTGACTGGTTTAGTTAAGCATAGTTAATGACATCAGACAGGTGTTTGGCTGGTTTAGTTAAGCATAGTTAATGACATCAGACAGGTGTTTGACAGGTTTAGTTAAGCATAGTTAATGACATCAGACAGGTATTTGACTGGTTTAGTTAAGCATAGTTAATGACATCAGACAGGTGTTTGGCTGGTTTAGTTAAGCATAGTTAATGACATCAGACAGGTATTTGACTGGTTTAGTTAAGCATAGTTAATGACATCAGACAGGTGTTTGGCTGGTTTAGTTAAGCATAGTTAATGACATCAGACAGGTATTTGTCTGGTTTAGTTAAGCACAGTTAATGACATCAGACAGGTATTTGTCTGGTTTAGTTAAGCATAGTTAATGACATCAGACAGGTATTTGACTGGTTTAGTTAAGCATAGTTAATGACATCAGACGGTATTTAACTGGTTTAGTTAAGCATAGTTAATGACATCAGACAGGTGTTTGGCTGGTTTAGTTCAGCATAGTTAATGACATCAGACAGGTATTTGTCTGGTTTAGTTAAGCACAGTTAATGACATCAGATAGGTATTTGTCTGGTTTAGTTAAGCACAGTTAATGACATAAGAAAGGTATTTGTCTGGTTTAGTTAAGCACAGTTAATGACATCAGACAGGTATTTGTCTGGTTTAGTTAAGCACAGTTAATGACATCAGACAGGTATTTGTCTGGTTTAGTTAAGCACAGTTAATGACACCAGACAGGTATTTGTCTGGTTTAGTTAAGCACAGTTAATGACACCAGACAGGTGTTTGGCTGGCTTAGTTAAGCACAGTTAATGACATCAGACAGGTATTTGTCTGGTTTAGTTAAGCACAGTTAATGACATCAGACAGGTATTTGTCTGGTTTAGTTAAGCACAGTTAATGACATCAGACAGGTATTTGTCTGGTTTAGTTAAGCACAGTTAATGACACCAGACAGGTGTTTGGCTGGTTTAGTTCAGCATAGTTAGTGACATCAGACAGGTGTTTGGCTGATTTAGTTAAGCATATTTAAGGACATCAGACAGGTATTTGACAGGTTTAGGTAAGCATAGTTAATGACATCAGACAGGTGTTTGGCTGGTTAAGTTAAGCATAGTTAATGACATCAGACAGGTGTTTGGCTGGTTTAGTTAAGCATAGTTAATGACATCAGACAGGTGTTTGTCTGGTTTTGTTAAGCACAGTTAATGACATCAGATAGGTATTTCTCTGGTTTAGTTAAGCACTGTTAATGACATCAGACAGGTATTTGACTGGTTTAGTTAAGCACAGTTAATGACATCAGACAGGTGTTTGTCTGGTTTAGTTAAGCACAGTTAATGACATCAGACAGGTATTTGACAGGTTTAGGTAAGCATAGTTAATGACATCAGACAGGTATTTGTCTGGTTTAGTTAAGCACAGTTAATGACATCAGACAGGTGTTTGTCTGGTTTAGTTAAGCACAGTTAATGACATCAGACAGGTATTTGTCTGGTTTAGTTAAGCACAGTTAATGACATCAGACAGGTATTTGTCTGGTTTAGTTAAGCATAGTTAATGACATCAGACAGGTATTTGTCTGGTTTAGTTAAGCATAGTTAATGACATCAGACAGGTGTTTGACTGGTTTAGTTAAGCATAGTTAATGACATCAGACAGGTGTTTGACAGGTTTAGTTAAGCATAGTTAATGACATCAGACAGGTATTTGACTGGTTTAGTTAAGCATAGTTAATGACATCAGACAGGTGTTTGGCTGGTTTAGTTAAGCATAGTTAATGACATCAGACAGGTATTTGACTGGTTTAGTTAAGTATAGTTAATGACATCAGACAGGTGTTTGGCTGGTTTAGTTAAGCACAGTTAATGACATCAGACAGGTATTTGTCTGGTTTAGTTAAGCACTGTTAATGACATCAGACAGGTATTTGACTGGTTTAGTTAAGCACAGTTAATGACATCAGACAGGTATTTGACTGGTTTAGTTAAGCACAGTTAATGACATCAGACAGGTATCTGTCTGGTTTAGTTAAGCATAGTTAATGACATCAGACAGGTATTTGTCTGGTTTAGTTAAGCACAGTTAATGACATCAGACAGGTATTTGGCTGGTTTAGTTAAGCATAGTTAATGACATCAGACAGGTGTTTGACAGGTTTAGTTAAGCATAGTTAATGCCATCAGACAGGTATTTGACTGGTTTGGTTAAGCATAGTTAATGACTTCAGACAGGTGTTTGACAGGTTTAGTTAAGCATAGTTAATGACATCAGACAGGTGTTTGACAGGTTTAGTTAAGCATAGTTAATGACATCAGACAGGTGTTTGGCTGGTTTAGTTAAGCATAGTTAATCACATCAGACAGGTGTTTGTCTGGTTTTGTTAAGCACAGTTAATGACATCAGATAGGTATTTCTCTGGTTTAGTTAAGCACTGTTAATGACATCAGACAGGTATTTGACTGGTTTAGTTAAGCACAGTTAATGACATCAGACAGGTGTTTGTCTGGTTTAGTTAAGCATAGTTAATGACATCAGACATGTATTTGGTTGGTTTAGTTAAGCACTGTTAATGACATCAGACAGGTATTTGACTGGTTTAGTTAAGCACAGTTAATGACATCAGACAGGTGTTTGTCTGGTTTAGTTAAGCACAGTTAATGACATCAGACAGGTATTTGACAGGTTTAGGTAAGCATAGTTAATGACATCAGACAGGTATTTGTATGGTTTAGTTAAGCACAGTTAATGACATCAGACAGGTGTTTGTCTGGTTTAGTTAAGCACAGTTAATGACATCAGACAGGTATTTGTCTGGTTTAGTTAAGCACAGTTAATGACATCAGACAGGTATTTGACTGGTTTAGTTAAGCACTGTTAATGACATCAGACAGGTATTTGACTGGTTTAGTTAAGCACAGTTAATGACATCAGACAGGTATTTGACAGGTTTAGGTAAGCATAGTTAATGACATCAGACAGGTATTTGACTGGTTTTGTTAAGCACAGTTAATGACATCAGATAGGTATTTGTCTGGTTTAGTTAAGCATAGTTAATGACATCAGACAGGTATTTGTCTGGTTTAGTTAAGCACAGTTAATGACATCAGATAGGTATTTGTCTGGTTTAGTTAAGCATAGTTAATGACATCAGATAGGTATTTGTCTGGTTTAGTTAAGCACAGTTAATGACATAAGAAAGGTATTTGTCTGGTTTAGTTAAGCATAGTTAATGACATCAGACAGGTATTTGTCTGGTTTAGTTAAGCATAGTTAATGACATCAGACAGGTGTTTGACTGGTTTAGTTAAGCATAGTTAATGACATCAGACAGGTGTTTGACAGGTTTAGTTAAGCATAGTTAATGACATCAGACAGGTATTTGACTGGTTTAGTTAAGCATAGTTAATGACATCAGACAGGTGTTTGGCTGGTTTAGTTAAGCATAGTTAATGACATCAGACAGGTATTTGACTGGTTTAGTTAAGCATAGTTAATGACATCAGACAGGTGTTTGGCTGGTTTAGTTAAGCACAGTTAATGACATCAGACAGGTATTTGTCTGGTTTAGTTAAGCACTGTTAATGACATCAGACAGGTATTTGACTGGTTTAGTTAAGCACAGTTAATGACATCAGACAGGTATTTGACTGGTTTAGTTAAGCACAGTTAATGACATCAGACAGGTATTTGTCTGGTTTAGTTAAGCATAGTTAATGACATCAGACAGGTATTTGTCTGGTTTAGTTAAGCACAGTTAATGACATCAGACAGGTATTTGGCTGGTTTAGTTAAGCATAGTTAATGACATCAGACAGGTGTTTGACAGGTTTAGTTAAGCATACTTAATGACATCAGACAGGTATTTGACTGGTTTGGTTAAGCATAGTTAATGACATCAGACAGGTGTTTGACAGGTTTAGTTAAGCATAGTTAATGACATCAGACAGGTGTTTGACAGGTTTAGTTAAGCATAGTTAATGACATCAGACATGTGTTTGGCTGGTTTAGTTAAGCATAGTTAATGACATCAGACAGGTGTTTGACAGGTTTAGTTAAGCATAGTTAATGACATCAGACAGGTATTTGACTGGTTTAGTTAAGCATAGTTAATGACATCAGACAGGTGTTTGGCTGGTTTAGTTAAGCATAGTTAATGACATCAGACAGGTATTTGACTGGTTTAGTTAAGCATAGTTAATGACATCAGACAGGTGTTTGGCTGGTTTAGTTAAGCATAGTTAATGACATCAGACAGGTATTTGTCTGGTTTAGTTAAGCACAGTTAATGACATCAGACAGGTATTTGTCTGGTTTAGTTAAGCATAGTTAATGACATCAGACAGGTATTTGACTGGTTTAGTTAAGCATAGTTAATGACATCAGACGGTATTTGACTGGTTTAGTTAAGCATAGTTAATGACATCAGACAGGTGTTTGGCTGGTTTAGTTCAGCATAGTTAATGACATCAGACAGGTATTTGTCTGGTTTAGTTAAGCACAGTTAATGACATCAGATAGGTATTTGTCTGGTTTAGTTAAGCACAGTTAATGACATAAGAAAGGTATTTGTCTAGGTTAGTTAAGCACAGTTAATGACATCAGACAGGTATTTGTCTGGTTTAGTTAAGCACAGTTAATGACATCAGACAGGTATTTGTCTGGTTTAGTTAAGCACAGTTAATGACACCAGACAGGTATTTGTCTGGTTTAGTTAAGCACAGTTAATGACACCAGACAGGTGTTTGGCTGGCTTAGTTAAGCACAGTTAATGACATCAGACAGGTATTTGTCTGGTTTAGTTAAGCACAGTTAATGACATCAGACAGGTATTTGTCTGGTTTAGTTAAGCACAGTTCATGACACCAGACAGGTATTTGTCTGGTTTAGTTAAGCACAGTTAATGACACCAGACAGGTGTTTGGCTGGTTTAGTTCAGCATAGTTAGTGACATCAGACAGGTGTTTGGCTGGTTTAGTTAAGCATAGTTAATGACATCAGACAGGTGTTTGTCTGGTTTTGTTAAGCACAGTTAATGACATCAGACAGGTATTTGACTGGTTTAGGTATGCATAGTTAATGACATCAGACAGGTATTTGACTGGTTTAGTTAAGCCCAGTTAATGATACCAGACAGGTATTTGACAGGTTTAGGTAAGCATAGTTAATGACATCAGACAGGTGTTTGGCTGGTTTAGTTAAGCACAGTTAATGACATCAGACAGGTATTTGACTGGTTTAGGTAAGCATAGTTAATGACATCAGACAGGTGTTTGGCTGGTTTAGTTAAGCATAGTTAATGACATCAGACAGGTATTTGACTGGTTTAGTTAAGCATAGTTAATGACATCAGACAGGTATTTGACTAGTTTAGTTAAGCACAGTTAATGACATCAGACAGGTATTTGACTGGTTTAGTTAAGCATAGTTAATGACATCAGACAGGTATTTGTCTGGTTTAGTTAAGCACATTTAATGACATCAGACAGGTATTTGACTGGTTTAGTTAAGCACAGTTAATGACATCAGACAGGTATTTGACTGGTTTAGTTAAGCATAGTTAATGACATCAGACAGGTGTTTGGCTGGTTTAGTTAAGCACAGTTAATGACATCAGACAGGTATTTGTCTGGTTTAGTTAAGCACTGTTAATGACATCAGACAGGTATTTGACTGGTTTAGTTAAGCACAGTTAATGACATCAGACAGGTGTTTGACAGGTTTAGTTAAGCACAGTTAATGACATCAGACAGGTATTTGTCTGGTTTAGTTAAGCATAGTTAATGACATCAGACAGGTATTTGTCTGGTTTAGTTAAGTACAGTTAATGACATCCGACAGGTATTTGGCTGGTTTAGTTAAGCATAGTTAATGACACCAGACAGGTGTTTGGCTGGTTTAGTTAAGCATAGTTAGGGACATCAGACAGGTATTTGACTGGTTTAGTTAAGCATAGTTAGGGACATCAGACAGGTATTTGACTGGTTTAGCTAAGCACAGTTAATGACACCAGACAGGTATTTGACTGGTTTAGCTAAGCACAGTTAATGACACCAGACAGGTATTTGACTGGTTTAGCTAAGCACAGTTAATGACACCAGACAGGTATTTGACTGGTTTAGCTAAACACAGTTAATGACACCAGACAGGTGTTTGGCTGGTATAGCTAAGCACAGCTAATGACGCCAGACAGGTATTTGGCTGGTTTAGCTAAGCACAGTTAATGACACCAGACAGGTGTTTGGCTGGTTTAGTTATGCACAGTTAATGACACCAGACAGGTGTTTGTCTGGTTTAGTTAAGCACAGTTAATGACACCAGACAGGTGTTTGGCTGGTTTAGTTAAGCACAATTACAGATTGTGAAATGGGTTACTTTTAAGGATGAGATACTGACCTGAGGAAACTATATAATTTGATATTAAATTGAAATGATGGACTTCATATGTGAAGAGATATACTGAATATACTGTGGATTTAATGGGAACAGAAGATAGACAGATGGTTGGGAGGCGAAGGCGCGCCCAATAGCAGCAGAGCTGGAAGTTGTCAGCGACCCTCAGCTGGTGGCTTGTGACAGGATCGGTGAACCAGAACCATCCAGACCCGGCTGCAGCTCTCCACGGTGCCTCTAGTAACAGACTGACCTATCTAGTCTGGCCAAGCGAGTATGGATCGAAGAGGGAAGACAACCCAGTACTCAAAAATTTCATGCTGAATGAAGTCGGATGTGTTGGGCCGAAAGGCGCAAATTTAATAGTTTTACTGCAAACCACAACACAACGCAGACACGCCCATTTAACGACCTTTTAAGGGCGGATGATGAAGACGTATACTTCTTTAGTCATTGGGGGAACGCAAACAAGCAACAAGACAGATGGATGAAAGGGAAGCATGAAATTAATAGTAAATCATAAATGTTTGACATCTTGTGTTAATGACTATTATTAAATAATTAATGTTGTGATGTGTGTACCAATAACGTTTATCATCGATTGATAAAACCTCTCTCCATAATGAAAAAAGCTAATATAAACAAGCCTTATTCCTAGGGATTTGTCACGGATAATACTGTGAGGTATATTCTACAGAGGAAATTAAAATACTATGGCCACATCTAAAAAACACAGCGTGCTGGAAAGAACAATAATGGAAGGCATGGTGCTGGGGTGACACATCAGGGGCAGACCAATAAGAAAGTGGTTGGAAATATCAAGGGATCCTTGAACATGACAAGATAAGAAATGGGAGATCTGGCTAGAGACAGAGACTCTTTCAGAGAGTTATGGTTATAGTTATAATTATAGTTATTTGAATGCCCGCTATCACTGCAAACGAATGAAAATCCATAATTGCTCAACCGACCATACAAGTGGAATTATCTGAATTAACATCTCATTGCATATCCAAACAAAGAAAGGCAGCTGGAGTCAAAAACGTAGCAAATACAGCACACGTCAAAAGACATAGACGTATCAGCACCAACAGTGAACGCAACTGAACTGTCCTTCATCATACGATATCATTATTTACCATAAACAATCTGAATATAGAAACCGGTGGCGTATACTGGTTTTGGGGTCTAGGCTACCGTTGAAATAATAAATAAAAACATACATTATATTCAGTAGGCTAACATGAAGTAATATTTTCTAATGACATCACTACATTTTAAATTACTTACTTATTTATGTTAATTATATCCGTCTTGTTTGGGACGAAAATGTCTTGATGACTTTGTCATTGAAAGTACTGTTGGGGTGGTTTCTAAGTTTCTAAGGGAATGATTTCTCAATGGACATTAATGCCAAACGAGATAAGCATTCTTGTGTCTGAGTTGAGCGACAATAAGATTTTATTCTCTTGAGAGCAGAAAAAGTTCTTTCTAGACTTGCTGATGCGCATAACGTAGTTATAAATAGCTAAGGAAGTTTAGGTAATAACACATAGTTTCACTTTCACTTTGTGGCGATTCTGATTGGCTAGAGCTAAAAAATAACCCATGAAACCGCATTGCTCTAGCGGCAACACTCGCTATATATTTTGACTCACATTTTGAATGTCAAGGTCATTAATACTAGATCCGGATAGAGGAAAAATGTACCGCTGGCTTCTAGAGGTTTCAATGTGTAGTAGTGTTTGTTTCATTCACAAACGTTATAGTGGCCAGAGGAAAACCTTGCTTTAATAAATGCAAATCAAAGCAAATAAATCATATTGGCCTACGAAATGTGTATTCGAATATTCGAAAATTTGTAATATAATTATTTTTTTTTTAAATATGCCGGCGGTAGTTGCGGTATCATAGAGAATACGCCACTGATAGAAATACCATTCGGATGAAACACGCAGCTCACGGTGTGCAAAGAACACTAAATTCAGTATCTCCGGCAGCAAGCCGGACATGGAATATGAGGAAACTGCAACAAGGAACACTTTTCAGACATTGCCTCAACGGTTCCTTGTCGCCTATCCGTCAGAGAAAAAGAGGAAGACCCAGAGAGACACTGAGAAGAACATTGCTGAAAGAGGCAAGAGCAGCAGGACTCGGCTCCCTCAATGAGATAGAGCTGCTTGCACAGAACCGAGACAAATGGCGAGATTTGATAAAATATCTTTAAAAGAATTGAAAACTGCTAGAACAAAAATGCAGATAAGAGAAGGAGTATCTTGGTCTACGCCCTATGGGCCGGCTACGGCTTGAAAGGTCAATAGATAGATAGATAGATAGATAGATAGATAGATAGATAGATAGATAGATAGATAGATAGATAGATAGATAGATAGATAGATAGATAGATAGATAGATAGATAGATAGATAGATAGATAGATAGATAGATAGATAGATAGATAGATAGATAGATAGATAGATAGATAGATAGATAGATAGATAGATAGATAGATAGATAGATAGATAGATAGATAGATAGATAGATAGATAGATAGATAGATAGATAGATAGATAGATAGATAGATAGATAGATAGATAGATAGATAGATAGATAGATAGATAGATAGATAGATAGATAGATAGATAGATAGATAGATAGATAGATAGATAGATAGATAGATAGATAGATAGATAGATAGATAGATAGATAGATAGATAGATAGATAGATAGATAGATAGATAGATAGATAGATAGATAGATAGATAGATAGATAGATAGATAGATAGATAGATAGATAGATAGATAGATAGATAGATAGATAGATAGATAGATAGATAGATAGATAGATAGATAGATAGATAGATAGATAGATAGATAGATAGATAGATAGATAGATAGATAGATAGATAGATAGATAGATAGATAGATAGATAGATAGATAGATAGATAGATAGATAGATAGATAGATAGATAGATAGATAGATAGATAGATAATTACACTGATTTGAACTAACAATAAATGTGTGTTGTAAGTAAAAAAAAAAATAAAGTACCCCCGTCACGCCAAGTGGTGTATAGGGAAATAAGGTGTTAGAGTCCCTATATTTTACACCTTCAGTACAAGATTTTTTGGGTAATGTGGTCGGTATTACGCCCGTGCTGCTTTACTTTCCCAGAAAAAATTTCGGTACCCATTTAAGGCTGGGTGAACCCGGACCCCGTCGGTTGGGATCGAACCCTACCCCTTGTCCTTTGTAGTCCAGTTCACTAACCACTGAGCTATCGCAGCTCCCAATGTGTTATGTGGTAGCAATAAATTACGAGTTGTACAAATAATAAGTTGTGTTGTAGTAGTAATTATGTGTATTAATAATTATGTGTGCTACTGTAGTAATTGTGTCGTACTGGCACTATATCTTGTACAAGTGGTTAAAAGTTGTGTTGTGCTTATTATTGAGCGCTGTGCTGTGGTTGTAATTGAGTTTATGCTAGCTACTGTCTGCTGTGCATGTAATTAAATGGTATGTTATAGTAACAATTACATATACATTGTTACTCAAATTAAGTCCTGTTATGTACACAGCTAAGGAATAAATGGTATCCCACCTACACAATTCACTTATCCATTTCAATATTCCTGTATGATGCAGAAACATGGACATTAGACCAGAAAACAGAACAGAAAATTGAAGCCATTGAAATGTGGATCTATAGATAGAAGAATAGGTAGAATTGGATGGAAAGAAAACAAAACAAATGATGAAGTTTTAAAACAACTAAAAATTAAAAGAGAACTACTAAACACAATTAGAACAAGACAAATGACATTTTTAGGGCATGTTAAGACACAACAGCCTAATAAAAGTAATATTGGAAGGGAAAATACAAGGTAAAAGAGGCAGACCAAGACTAACATGGACGAGTAACATCAAAAGATGGACAAGTTAGCCTATGACAATCTGCACCATCAAAGCAAGAGACAAAGTGGAATGGCGCTCCATGGTAGACAACCTTAGATGCAGAGACGGCACTCAATGATGATATTCTATTGTTAAGCCACTTAAATAAGCTGTTAACTATTTTTTTCTCCTTGTTTTCCTCTGCTCCTTTTTCCATTCATTCTGCCAGTTGTTATAGTATTCTCAATGCCTTCTTTTCTCATGTCCAACAAGTGTAGATTGTATCTCCCTTACGATATTGATGATATTACCATCTCTACTACAACTCTATAGTATATCCTTATTTCTACCACAACTTATAGTGCTGTATCTATATCTCTACCATAAATATATATGTCACTATTGTCACTAAATATATATCGCCTGCAAAATCTATATCTTTCAGGTAATTCTTGTCATAACAGTTAATGCAATTATTGCCTTTGCAATATTAATTCATCATGTAATCAATGGTGATTCCTAATAGAAAAGGTGTTATAAAATATATATTATATCTCTCGTCTCTGCCACAACCCTATAATATATCCTTATTTCTATCACAACTTATAGTGTTGTATCTACATCTCTACCATAAATCTATAGTGTTGTCAAATCTATATATATCACAACCCTATAATATATCCTTATTTCTATCACAACTTATAGTGTTGTATCTACATCTCTACCATAAATCTATAGTGTTATCAAATCTATATATATCACAACCCTATAATATATCCTTATTTCTAACAACTTATAGTTGTGTATCTACATCTCTACCATAAATCTATAGTGTTATCAAATCTATATATACCACAACCCTATAATATATCCTTATTTCTACCACAACTTATGGTGCTGTATCTATATCTTTACCATAAATCTATAGTGTTATCAAATCTATATACATAAAACCCTATAATATATCATTTCTACCACAACTTATGGTGCTGTATCTATATCTCTACCATAAATCTGTAGTGTTATCAAATCAATCTCTCTCATAACCCTATAAAATATCCTTATTTCCATCACAACTTATGGTGCTGTGTCTATATCTCTACCATAACTCTATAGTGTTATCAAATCTCTATGTCTGTCACACCCATATAATATTAATTTATTTCATCATCTGGTTTGCAGTATACACCACAACCATTCACTGCTAAAGGTCACCTTTTGAGAAACAAAAGTTCAGTGTTATTACTAAACAGTGTAATGACAGATATTATGTAATTTACACTCCTCACATCTGGAGTAATCAGAAATAAAAAGAGTAATATTACAGCAATCTTGTAACACTTCCAATCTTTGTTAATTAACTATGCAGTTATTGTTGCCTGTATTTAGTCCATGACAAGTATCATGACATTAACTTGCGCAATAAAACAAAATGGCATGTAAATATTGTCAGCAAATGTTAACAATCAGTCAAACACAGTGGTTTTCAAACTTCTCTTATCTATTCTATAACAAATTCTCTCTGAGTGCTGTCTTGATGTAACAATTTCTCTTTTTTTTAGTGCTGTTTTGGTGTAACAATTTCACTCTCAGTGCTGTCTTAATGTAACAATTTCTCTCTGAGTGCTGTCTTGGTGTAACAATTTCACTCTCAGTGCTGTCTTGATGTAACAAATTCTCTCTGAGTGCTGTCTTGATGTAACAATTTCTCTCTGAGTGCTGTCTTGATGTAACAATTTCTCTCTGAGTGCTGTCTTGATGTAACAATTTCTCTCTGAGTGCTGTCTAGATGTAACAATTTCTCTCTGAGTGAAGTAACAATTTCTCGCTGAGTGCTGTTTTGATGTAACAATTTCTCTCTGAGTGTTATCTTAATGTAACAATTTCTCTCTTAGTACTGTCTTGATGTAACAATTTCTCTCTCAGTGCTTTCCCTAGGTAGCAATTTCTCTCTGCTGCGTTGATGTAACAATTTCTCTCTCAGTGCTTTCCCTAGGTAGCAATTTCTCTCTGCTGTCTTGATGTAACAATTTCTCTCTCAGTGCTTTCCCTAGGTAGCAATTTCTCTCTGCTGTCTTGATGTAACAATTTCTCTCTCAGTGCTTTCCCTAGGTAGCAATTTCTCTCTGCTGCCTTGATGTAACAATTTCTCTTTTAGTACTGTCTTGATGTAACAATTTCTCTCTCAGTGCTTTCCCTAGGTAGCAATTTCTCTCTGCTGCCTTGATGTAACAATTTCTCTTTTTTTAGTGCTGTTTTTGGTGTAACAATTTCACTCTCAGTGCTGTCTTAATGTAACAATTTCTCTCTGAGTGCTGTCTTGGTGTAACAATTTCACTCTCAGTGCTGTCTTAATGTAACAAATTCTCTCTGAGTGCTGTCTTGATGTAACAATTTCTCTCTGAGTGCTGTCTTGATGTAACAATTTCTATCTGAGTGCTGTCTTGATGTAACAATTTCTCTCTGAGTGCTGTCTAGATGTAACAATTTCTCTCTGAGTGTTGTCTAGATGTAACAATTTCTCTCTGAGTGAAGTAACAATTTCTGGCTGAGTGCTGTTTTGATGTAACAATTTCTCTCTGAGTGTTATCTTAATGTAACAATTTCTCTCTTAGTACTGTCTTGATGTAACAATTTCTCTCTCAGTGCTTTCCCTAGGTAGCAATTTCTCTCTGCTGCCTTGATGTAACAATTTCTCTCTCAGTGCTTTCCCTAGGTAGCAATTTCTCTCTGCTGTCTTGATGTAACAATTTCTCTCTCAGTGCTTTCCCTAGGTAGCAATTTCTCTCTGCTGTCTTGATGTAACAATTTCTCTCTCAGTGCTTTCCCTAGGTAGCAATTTCTCTCTGCTGCCTTGATGTAACAATTTCTCTTTTAGTACTGTCTTGATGTAACAATTTCTCTCTCAGTGCTTTCCCTAGGTAGCAATTTCTCTCTGCTGCCTTGATGTAACAATTTCTCTTTTTTTTAGTGCTGTTTTTGGTGTAACAATTTCACTCTCAGTGCTGTCTTAATGTAACAATTTCTCTCTGAGTGCTGTCTTGATGTAACAATTTCTCTCTCAGTGCTTTCCCTAGGTAGCAATTTCTCTCTGCTGCCTTGATGTAACAATTTCTCTCTCAGTGCTTTCCCTAGGTAGCAATTTCTCTCTGCTGCCTTGATGTAACAATTTCTCTTTTTTTTAGTGCTGTTTTTGGTGTAACAATTTCACTCTCAGTGCTGTCTTAATGTAACAATTTCTCTCTGAGTGCTGTCTTGGTGTAACAATTTCACTCTCAGTGCTGTCTTAATGTAACAAATTCTCTCTGAGTGCTGTCTTGATGTAACAATTTCTCTCTGAGTGCTGTCTTGATGTAACAATTTCTCTCTGAGTGCTGTCTTGATGTAACAATTTCTCTCTGAGTGCTGTCTAGATGTAACAATTTCTCTCTGAGTGCTGTCTAGATGTAACAATTTCTCTCTGAGTGAAGTAACAATTTCTCTCTGAGTGCTGTTTTGATGTAACAATTTCTCTCTGAGTGCTATCTTAATGTAACAATTTCTCTCTTAGTACTGTCTTGATGTAACAATTTCTCTCTCAGTGCTTTCCCTAGGTAGCAATTTCTCTCTGTTGTCTTGATGTAACAATTTCTCTCTCAGTGCTTTCCCTAGGTAGCAATTTCTCTCTGCTGTCTTGATGTAACAATTTCTCTCTCAGTGCTTTCCCTAGGTAGCAATTTCTCTCTGCTGCCTTGATGTAACAATTTCTCTTTTTTTTTAGTGCTGTTTTGGTGTAACAATTTCACTCTCAGTGCTGTCCTAATGTAACAATTTCTCTCTGAGTGCTGTCTTGGTGTAACAATTTCACTCTCAGTGCTGTCTTAATGTAACAAATTCTCTCTGAGTGCTGTCTTGATGTAACAATTTCTCTCTGAGTGCTGTCTTGATGTAACAATTTCTCTCTGAGTGCTGTCTAGATGTAACAATTTCTCTCTGAGTGCTGTCTAGATGTAACAATTTCTCTCTGAGTGAAGTAACAATTTCTCTCTGAGTGCTGTTTTGATGTAACAATTTCTCTCTGAGTGCTATCTTAATGTAACAATTTCTCTCTTAGTACTGTCTTGATGTAACAATTTCTCTCTGCTGTCTTGATGCAACAATTTCTCTCTCAGTGCTTTTCCTAGGTAGCAATTTCTCTCTGCTGCCTTGATGTAGCAATTTCTCTCTCAGTGTTTTCCCTAGGTAGCAATTTCTCTCTGCTGCCTTGATGTAACAATTTCTCTCTCAGTGCTTTCCCTAGGTAGCAATTTCTCTCTGCTGCCTTGATGTAACAATTTCTCTCTCAGTGCTTTCCCTAGGTAGCAATTTCTCTCTGCTGTCTTGATGTAACAATTTCTCTCTCAGTGCTTTCCCTAGGTAGCAATTTCTCTCTGCTGCCTTGATGTAACAATTTCTCTCTCAGTGCTTTCCCTAGGTAGCAATTTCTCTCTGCTGTCTTGATGTAACAATTTCTCTCTGCTGTCTTGATGTAACAATTTCTCTCTGCTGCCTTGATGTAATAATTTCTCTCTGCTGTCTTGATGTAACAATTTCTCTCTGCTGCCTTGATGTAATAATTTCTCTCTGCTGTCTTGATGTAACAATTTCTCTCTCAGTGCTTTCCCTAGGTAGCAATTTCTCTCTGCTGTCTTGATGTAACAATTTCTCTCTCAGTGCTTTCCCTAGGTAGCAATTTCTCTCTGCTGCCTTGATGTAACAATTTCTCTTTTAGTACTGTCTTGATGTAACAATTTCTCTCTCAGTGCTTTCCATAGGTAGCAATTTCTCTCTGCTGCCTTGATGTAACAATTTCTCTTTTAGTACTGTCTTGATGTAACAATTTCTCTCTCAGTGCTTTCCCTAGGTAGCAATTTCTCTCTGCTGTCTTGATGTAACAATTTCTCTCTCAGTGCTTTCCCTAGGTAGCAATTTCTCTCTGCTGTCTTGATGTAACAATTTCTCTCTCAGTGCTTTCCCTAGGTAGCAATTTCTCTCACTATGCTGTCTTGATGTAACAATTTTTCTCTGCTGTTTTGATGTAACAATTTCGCTCACTGTGCTGTCTTGATGTAACAATTTCTCTCACTGTGCTGTCTTGATGTAACAATTTCTCTCTGCTGTCTTGATGTAACAATTTCTCTCAATGTGCTGTCTTGATGTAACAATTTCTCTCTGCTGTCTTGATGTAACAATTTCTTTCTCAGTGCTTTCCCTAGGTAGCAATTTCTCTCTGCTGTCTTGATGTAACAATTTCTCTCACTGTGCTGTCTTGATGTAACAATTTCTCTCACTGTGCTGTCTTGATGTAATAATTTCTCTCACAGTGCTGTCTTGATTAAAAAATTGTTCTCTCTGTGCCATCTTGATGTAACAATTTCCCTCTTAGTGCCGTTTTGATGTTACAAATTTCTCTGTTGGGTGCTGTCTTGATGTAACAATTTCTCTTTTAGTGCTGTCTTAAAGTAACAATTTAATTCTGAGTGCTGTCTTAATGTAACAATTTCTCTCTGAGTGCTGTCTTGAGGTAACAATTTCTCTCTGAGTGCTGTCTGGATGTAACAATTTCTCTTTTAGTACTGTCTTGATGTAACAATTTCTCTCTCAGTGCTTTCCCTAGGTAGCAATTTCTCTCTGCTGTCTTGATGTAACAATTTCTCTCTGAGTGCTGTCTTGATGTAACAATTTCTCTCTGAGTGCTGTCTAGATTTAACAATTTCACTTTGAGTGCTGTCTTGATGTAACAATTTTGCTCTGAGTGCTGTCTTGATGTAACAATTACCCTCTTATTGCTGTTTTGATGTAACAATTTCTCTGTGGGTGCTGTCTTGGTGTAACAATTTCTCTCTGAGTGCTGTCTTGATGTAACAATTTCTCTCTGTGTGCTGTCTTGATGTAACAATTTCTCTCAAAGTGTAGTCTTGATGTAATAATTTCTCTTTGAGTGCTGTCTTGAGGTAACAATTTCTCTCTGAGTGATGTCTTGATGAAACAATTTCTCTCTGGGTGCTGTCTTGATGTAACAATTTTTCTCTGAGTGCTATCTTGATGTAACAATTTCTCTCACAGTGCTGTCTTGATGTAACAATTTCTCTTTGAGTGATGTCTTGATGTAACAATTTCTCTTTGAGTGCAATCTTGATGTAACAATTTCTCTTTGAGTGCTGTCTTGAGGTAACAAATCTTCTCTAGATTTCTCTCAAACATTTTCATCCATGTGTTTCCTGTTCGATTGTTTTGACATCTCTCTTCTTGTGTCTAAGTCTCTGTGTCTAAATCTCTTTGTCCAAATGTTAATATAATTAAACTCATGTGTCTAAATGTTCTAAAATTATATATCAATATGTCTAAATTACTGTCAGCATGTTCACACAATTTCACCTACATGTTTAAATCTGTGTCCATATATTCACATAATTCCATCCACATATTTAAATTAGTGTTTGCATGTTCACACACCTTCACATACATCTAATTCTCTCTGTCCATATGTTAACATAGCTCCATTCACACGTTAAAGTCTGGTCCAAAAGCTGACACATCATCACCCATATATCTAAATCTGTGTATAAAAAAAATTTCACACACCTCCTACTATATGTCTAAATCTGGTTAAATGGTCACACAACATCCATACGTCTAAATCATTCTTTCCAAATTTCCACACCTCCATTCACATGTCTAAATCTCTGTTCAAATAATGTTCACACACCTCCATTCACATATCTAAATCTCTGTTCAAATAATGTCCACACACCTCCATTCACATATCTAAATCTCTGTTCAAATAATATCCACACAACTCCATTCACATGTCTAAATCTCTGTTCAAATAATGTTCACACACCTACATTCACATATCTAAATCTCGGTTCAAATAATATCCACACACCTCCATTCACATATCTAAATCTCTGTTCAAATAATGTTCACACACCTCCATTCACATATCTAAATCTCTGTTCAAATAATGTCCACACACCTCCATTCACATATCTAAATCTCTGTTCAAATAATGTCCACACACCTCCATTCACATATCTAAATCTCTGTTCAAATAATGTTCACACACCTCCATTCACATGTCTAAATCACTGTTCAAATAATGTCCACACACCTCCATTCACATGACTAAATCACTGTTCAAATAATGTCCACATATCTCCATTCACATGACTAAATCACTGTTCAAATAATGTCCACATATCTCCATTCACATGACTAAATCACTGTTCAAATAATGTCCACACACCTCCATTCACATGACTAAATCACTGTTCAAATAATGTCCACATATCTCCATTCACATGACTAAATCACTGTTCAAATAATGTCCACACACCTCCATTCACATGACTAAATCACTGTTCAAATAATGTCCACACACCTCCATTCACATGACTAAATCACTGTTCAAATAATGTCCACATATCTCCATTCACATGACTAAATCACTGTTCAAATAATGTCCACACACCTCCATTCACATGACTAAATCACTGTTCAAATAATGTCCACACACCTCCATTCACATGACTAAATCACTGTTCAAATAATGTCCACACACCTCCATTCACATGACTAAATCACTGTTCAAATAATGTCCACATATCTCCATTCACACGTCTAAATCTCTTCAGATAATTTTCACACACTTCCATCCACATGTCTCAGTCTCACTGTCCAAATGTTCAGACACCACCACCTACATCAAATTTATCTGTCCAAATGTTCAGACACTACCACCTACATCAAATTTATCAGTCCAAATGTTCAGACACTACCACCTACATCAAATTTATCTGTCCAAATGTTCAGACACTACCACCTACATTAAATTTATCTGTCCAAATGTTCAGACACTACCACCTACATCAAATTTATCTGTCCAAATGTTCAGACACCACCACCTACATCAAATTTATCTGTCCAAATGTTCAGACACCACCACATACATCAAATTTATCTGTCCAAATGTTCAGACACTACCACCGACATCAAATTTATCTGTCCAAATGTTCAGACACCACCACCTACATCAAATTTATCTGTCCAAATGTTCAGACACTACCACCTACATCAAATTTATCTGTCCAAATGTTCAGACACTACCACCTACATCAAATTTATCTGTCCAAATGTTCAGACACTACCACCTACATCAAATTTATCTGTCCAAATGTTCAGACACTACCACCTACATCAAATTTATCTGTCCAAATGTTCAGACACTACCATCTGCATTAAATTTATCTGTCCAAATGTTTAGACACTACCATCTGCATTAAATGTATCTGTCCAAATGTTCAGACACTACCACCTACATCAAATTTATCTGTCCAAATGTTCAGACACTACCATCTGCATTAAATTTATCTGTCCAAATGTTCAGACACTACCACCTACATCAAATGTATCTGTCCAAATGTTCAGACACTACCACATACATCAAATTTATCAGTCCAAATGTTCAGACACTACCACCTACATTAAATTTATCTGTCCAAATGTACAGACACCACCACCTACATTAAATTATTAATCTGTCCAAATGTTCAGACAACTCCACCTACATTAAATTTATCTGTCCAAATGTACAGACACCACCACATACATCAAATTTATATGTCCAAATGTACAGACACCACCACCTACATTAAATTATTAATCTGTCCAAATGTTCAGACAACTCCACCTACATTAAATTTATCTGTCCAAATGTACAGACACCACCACATACATTAAATTTATATCTCCAAATGTACAGACACCACCACCTACATTAAATTTATCTGTCCAAATGTACATACACCACCACCTACATTAAATTTATCTGTCCAAATGCACAGACACCACCACCTACATCAAATTTATCTGTCCAAATGTTCAGACACTACCACATACATCAAAATTTATCTGTCCAAATGTTCAGACACTACCACCTACATCAAATTTATCTGTTCAAATGTTCAAACACTACCACCTACAGTAAATTTATCCATCCTAATGTTCAGACACTACCACGCACATCAAATTTATCTGTCCAAATGTTCAGACACTACCACCTACATCAAATTTATCTGTTCAAATGTTCAGACACTACCATCTACATTAATTTTATCTGTCCAAATGTTCAGACACTACCACCGACATTAAATTTATCTGTCCAAATGTTCAGACACTACCATCTACATTAAATTTATCTGTCCAAATGTTCAGACACTACCATCTACATTAAATTTATCTGTCCAAATGTTCAGACACTACCACCTACATCAAATTTATCTGTCTAAATGTTCAGACACTACCACCTACATTAAATTTATCTGTCCAAATGTTCAGACACTACCACCTACATTAAATTTATCAGTCCAAATGTTCAGACACTACCACCTACATCAAATTTATCTGTCCAAATGTTCAGACATTATCATCTACATTAAATTTATCTGTCCAAATGTTCAGACACTACCAGATACATCAAATTTATCTGTCCAAATGTTCAGACACTACCACCTACATTAAATTTATCTGTCCAAATGTTCAGACACTACCACCTACATCAAATTTATCTGTCCAAATGTTCAGACACTATCATCTACATTAAATTTATCTGTCCAAATGTTCAGACACTACCAGATACATCAAATTTATCTGTCCAAATGTTCAGACACTACCTGATACATCAAATTTATCTGTCCAAATGTTCAGACACTACCACCTACATCAAATGTATCTGTCCAAATGTTCAGACACTACCACCTACATCAAATTTATCTGTCCAAATGTTCAGACACTACCACCTACATCTAGATCTCTATCCAATTGTTCACACACCTCCAGCAAGATGTCTAAATCTCACTGTCCAAATGTCCACACACCTCCATCACCATTTCTAAATCTCTCTGTCCAAATGCCCACACACTTTCATCAACATGTCTAAATCTCACTGTCCAAATGGCCACACACCTTCATCAACATGTCTAATTCTCACTGTCCAAATGTCCACACACTTTCATCTACATGTCTAAATCTCACTGTCCAAATGTCCACACACTTTCATCTACATATCTAAATCTCACTGTCCAAATGTCCACACACTTTCATCAACATGTCTAAATCTCACTGTCCAAATGTCCACACACTTTCATCTACATGTCTAAATCTCACTGTCCAAATGTCCACACACCTTCATCAACATGTCTAAATCTCTCTGTCCAAATGTACACACACCTTCATCAACATGTCTAAAATCTCACTGTCCAAATGTCCACACACTTTCATCTACATGTCTAAATCTCACTGTCCAAATGTCCACACACTTTCATCTACATGTCTAAATCTCACTGTCCAAATGTCCACACACTTTCATCTACATGTCTAAATCTCACTGTCCAAATGTCCACACACTTTCATCTACATGTCTAAATCTCACTGTCCAAATGTCCACACACTTTCATCTACATGTCTAAATCTCACTGTCCAAATGTTCACACCTGTCAACATCACTCCTAAACTTCCCTTACTATTTATACAGTTCAATCACAGCAATAAATCTCCCTGTCTAAGTGTTCACGCTGCTCCACCCTTAGTCCAAAATTTCCCTGTCTAAGTGTTCACGCTGTTCCACCCTTAGTCCAAAATTTCCTTGTCTAAGTGTTCACACTGCTCCACCCTTAGTTCAAAATTTCCTTGTCTAAGTGTTCACGCTGCTCCACCCTTAGTCCAAAATTTCCCTGTCTAAGTGTTCACGCTGTTCCACCCTTAGTCCAAAATTTCCTTGTCTAAGTGTTCATGCTGCTCCACCCTTAGCCCAAAATTTCCCTGTCTAAGTGTTCATGCTGCTCCACCCTTAGTTCAAAATTTCCCTGTCTAAGTGTTCACGCTGCTCCACCCTTAGTCCAAAATTTCCCTGTCTAAGTGTTCATGCTGCTCCACCCTTAGCCCAAAATTTCCTTGTCTAAGTGTTCACGCTGCTCCACCCTTAGTCCAAAATTTCCTTGTCTAAGTGTTCATGCTGCTCCACCCTTAGCCCAAAATTTCCTTGTCTAAGTGTTCACACAGCTCCATCCATAGCGATAAATCTCCCTGACTAAGTGTTTAGACAGCTCCACCCATGTTCCTAATTTTCTAACTCAGATTTCCATCTATTTGACATTTCCAACTGTATTTTCCCACATTTCCAACTGTATTTTCCCAAATTACCCACTAACTCCATCATTAAACCCACCCACAACACCCCAATCTCATAATGCAGAATCCTTGTCTAATAACTCTCTCCTAAACAAAAGCAGTCCTAATTATCTTACAATTAGTTAATGACATCATTAATCTGCCACAGTGGGGACCAGTAACATTTCAAAACAGAATGAGGAAAAAAAAGGAGTGAACCAATCAAATCCCAGAGTATTAGCCAGTCCTTATGCATTTCTTTGAACGCCCAAATATATTCAACAGCAAAAACAGCAGCAAAAGATATTTTGCTAGCGCTTTTTTGTCAATAAATGTACTAACATATGGAAACAATGGGGCCCATTCATATAATTGCCAGAACAGGACACAAAACAGTGCAGAGAGGACTGTATTTAACCAACACCAGTACAAATATAATCTTGTAAGACACTAGGAGTTAGTCTCTACAGCAGGTCAGTTGTATAAAGACAGCAAAGATCATCTTCAGAGTTTTGTTTATTAACCAGTAACCCATTTATCAATTTCAGAGGTGAGTTCAATGCACTATTTATTTTATATTGTACATGTGGTGTACTGCATATGTGGTGTACATTGTGTTTACATGTACAGAGTTGTTAATACGGTAGGTAACGTATAGGTCCCTTCATACCTTGCTAAAAGTATAGGGAATATGGTGTCAGTGGCCATGTTGTTCCATGACCACAGCACATTTTTGGATGATGACAGTCTTAATAGCTAAGGGTGAAAATGGTTTACAGAAAATGACTGACATTACAGTGATGGAAAGCAGAATTAAAGACCATAACCTCAACACCAAAAATACAGAAATATTGGTCACAACAAGAGAAGTAGACTTCTCAAAAGAACACTATTAAAAGAACATGAACAAGTTGACAGACTGGCTGGAACAGCTGATGTGGATGGCAAACGTGCAATGAACCAGGCTGACATTCTGAATGCATGAGGTAGGGCGAGCTAATGATTCAGTCAATGATCATGAATCTACAACCATGTCCAGACTGCACAAGCATCAGGTCAAAACTGGAGATGCCAGAAAAGAGCACTATACAGAGGGAGACAGAAGATTAACAAATCAACACAGTCCTGTAGTCGACAGTCTCCACACACTGAGGGATATATTGGGGAGGAGATCTAAGTACTTATGGACATAACCAATAAGCAATGAAGATGACACGTCAACTAAATGATGCAGAGTATGGAAAAGTACACAATAGTTCAGACAAAGGGAACATTCCAAGAATGAAAAGATATTAGACAAAATCATCTTTTACAGCAGAAGTTCAAGAAAAAGAAATGTTCTTCAGTATTGTATGTAGAGTTAGTTCAGACAAAGGGAAATAATCAGGTCATCTAACAACAAACATGTAAATCTGGTAGCCACACAAGTGTAGTTTTACAGAAAAACATTCAGAATAACAACAGACTGTCAAATAGAATAATGGGGATGTTTTAAACACATCACTGAGATGCCAGGCCTAAACATTAATGGGAAGATAACCTAGGAATCAATAACCTAAGATATGCTGACGATACTGTACTACTAGCAGAAAATCCTAAAGATCTACAACAATTACTTAATGTAATAAACATGACAAGCAAAAAATATGGACTAGATATGAATATCAAAAAGACTAAAACTATGATCATAAAAAAAGAAAATTCTCAAGACCTACAATTAAATATCAATGTGGAAGGAATACGTCTAGAGACAGTTCAGAACTACAGCTACCTGGGACATACTATAACCAGTGATGGAAAATGTACAACTGAAATAAATAAAAGAATAGGTATGGCAAAAAGTAATTTCAATGCCATGAAAAATATACTAACATCAAAACAAATAACACCAGGGCTAAAACTAAGAATAGCAAATTGTTACATCTTCTCAATATTCCTGTATGGTGCAGAAACATGGACATTAGACAAGAAAACAGAACAGAAAATTGAAGACTTTGAAATGTGGATTTATAGAAGAATAGGTAGAATTGGATGGAAAGAAAAGAAAACAGACGAAGAAGTTTTAAAACAACTAAAACTGAAAAGAGAACTACTAAACACAATTAGAGCAAGACAAATGAAATTTTTGGGTCATGTTAAAAGACACAACAGCCTAATAAAAGTAATATTGGAAGGGAAAATACAAGGTAAAAGAGGCAGAGGCAGACCAAGACTAACATGGACGAGTAACATTAAAAGATGGACAAGCCAATCTATGACAGCCTGCACCATCAAAGCAAGAAACAGAGTGGCATGGCGATCCATGGTAGCCAACCTTCGTTGCGGAGATGGCACCCGATGATGAGGATGATGAAAATGAATAGAAAATGTATTACCAATATTAGAACGAAATAATAGTTTTTTTTTAAGTTTGTAATGAGAAGAGAATAGCTGGAATATATTTTGACAACTGGAAAAAGCAAGCAAAGAAGAGATGGAGTTATAAGAGATGAAGTTATAAGTGGAACAATATTAAAACAGGTAAATGAATTTAAATATCTGGGAACATTGTTAACCTCAGATGGTAGATGTACAACAGAGGTAAGATGCAGAATAGCTCAGGCAAAAGCAGCTTTTCAAAAAATGAGTAACATACTGTGCAATCCATTTCTGACAATAGAAACAAGAAAACGAGTTCTTAAATGTTATGTAGAGATAGTCTTAACATATGGGTGCGAATCATGGGAAATAGGACAACAGACAAGAATATCACCGGAGGCTGTAGAAATGTGGTTTTACAGAAGAATGTTGAGAATACCACAGACAGCTAAGAAGAGTAAAAATTGTTCTGAAAGAGGTCAAAGAAAAAAGAGAGCTAATTTCCAATATTAGGATGAAACAATCATCATTTTTTGGCCATGTAATGAGAAGAGAACAACTGGAATATATTGTAACAACTGCTGGAAAAATTGAGGGACGAAGAGATACAGGAAGCAAAGATTAAAAAAATACCAGACAGCTTAAGAGAATGGCTTGGCAGAAGGTCAACAACAGAAATGATGAATAACTGTCAAGATCGAAAGTTCTGAAGAGAAATGATCACCAACGCCAGCAGGCACAGCACCTGATGATGATGATGTCTAGTACATGCAATTGGATACATTTTGTCTTATAATGCATGCCTATTTCATGCAACTGTATCAGTTTTTGACATAAAGTCTGTATATTTCTTGCAACTGTATCATTTTTTGTTATAAAGTCTGTATATTTCTTGCAACTGTATCAGTTTTTGTTATAAAGTCTGTATATTTCTTGCAACTGTATCAGTTTTTGTTATAAAGTCTGTATATTTCTTGCAACTGTATCAGTTTTTGTTATAAAGTCTGTATATTTCTTGCAACTGTATCATTTTTTGTTATAAAGTCTGTATATTTCTTGCAACTGTATCAATTTCTCTTATAAAATCTCCTTTCAACAAAGACTGAATTTCCTTTAAAAAGAAAGAGAGATTCTCCTTTCAAATAAAACTAAATCTCCTTTAAAAAAAAAAGACTGAATCTCATTTCAAAGAATATAAGACCAAATCTCTTTAACAAAAATACTAAATCTACTTTCAAACAAGACTGATCTCCTTTAAAAAAGACTGAATCACCTCTGAATCTCTTTTTCTTAAAAGACTGAATCATTTCTGAATCTCTTTTTCAAAAAGACAGAATCACCTTTATTCAAGACTAAATCTATCTCCAATCATCTTATAATTTTGTGTCAACTGTATCTTCTTTGTTTCATTTGTATCTGCAGATGATGTTTGGTGTTACACAATGCTTGCTACTGTTGTATTTCATAAATTGCATTATGGGCTTTCAACCAGCTATTGCTCAGTTATTGTTAACACCAATGATTGAAGAAGGCAACATAACACAAGCTCGTAAATTAAGCCAAGTTCGCAGAATTCTTCCAGGTGAAGATGTATTTCCAATGAGCTATGCTGGATTCATCACTGTTAACAAGCACCTCGGAAATCATCTGTTCTTCTGGTTCTTTCCATCGGAAAGCAACAAAACAGCTCCTTTATTGATCTGGCTGAATGGTGGTCCAGGTGTTTCCTCGATGTTTGGACTTTTCTTAGAAAATGGTCCTGTAGAATTATCAAAGCTTGATTCTATAAACCTGCAGTACGCAAGACGAAAGTACTCATGGGTTGGGCCATTTTCTATGCTCTATATCGACCAGCCAGTAGGAACTGGGTACAGCTACAGTGACCAGGAAGAGAGAGGATTCAGAACCAACAAAGAAGGATACACCCAAGATCTGTACTCATTTACAAAACAATACTATCGTTTGTTTCCAGAGTACATGGATAGGGAGTTGTACATTGGAGGGCAGTCTTATGCTGGTCACTATGTTCCAGCACTAGCATACCAAATCCATAAGGACAAAAAGGCTGGCACATCACAGCTACCATTAACAGGAATATATCTAGGAGCTCCAGGCTTTGACCTAAAGACACAATATGATGCCATCCCAGAGTACTTGAACATAATTGGAGCTATCAGTTTGACAGAAGTGAAGATATTTAAGAAACAATTAGTTGAAAGATATATACTATATGTTAAAAATCACACTGAACTCGAAAACTTATTAATGCATGTAGATCAGTACTCTCAGCTTTTTAATTCTTCTGAAACAAACAACTGGGTCACCACAACTGAATTAAGTGCACTAGATCAACTTGTTCAGTTAGCCATGACGTCACAAGAAATCAGAGAAGCTGTACAGATCAGAGACTTAAATTACACGTCATATAACCTCATGGTAATTACTTATCTTGCACAAGATGTCTTTAAAGCCACAAAAAAAGAACTGGCTCAGCTAATGAATAACTACAAAGTTCTCATTTATTCTGGCAACTTTGATCTCTTGATCAGTCCTATCATGGTGGAGAAGGCAGTAATGGACATTCCATGGCTACACAAGGACAAGTATAGAAACACAAGAAGATCAAAATGGAATGGGCCTGATAAACAGTTATGGGGTTTCTACTCTCAGACTGACAAATTCTGTCATGTTGTGGTGCATAAGGCAGGGCACCATGTTCCACATGACCAGCCACAAGCTGCCCTCAATATGATGTTACAGTTTGTTAACAATGGATGTATTGTGCCTAGTCATGTAAACAAATAATATAAGAATTCTTGTTCTTTCACAATTCTGTCACCTGTAATTGATATGATGGGACAAGGTACCACATGTTATGTTATTAATTTAAGCAATACAAACACTTTCATATTCTTAAATAAACAGGAAGCACAACATAACAATGCACATATGTTTTTTTTTATTGCTGCTTTTTTCATAATAATAATTTCCCAATGACTGTTCAATTTTCCTGTGTTGAATCCAGTCCAACATTATGCCAAGATTATTTAATCTCTAAATGAAGGCAGTTGAAGTTCAAGAACTAGAGACCACAAATCATCTCTCTAAGCAAATTGAAAACAATCTATTGCATGCAGTGGGCCTTGAATTACAAAACGCTACAGAAATATATCCAAGTGATAAAAGCAATGAGAGGCTTGAGACCTGGGCCTTTAAAAAGAATAAAAGTAAATCCGTCATCCAGGAAAGATAAAGGCACTCTGTCTAAGAGATGCATGACGCAAGTCAGAGAAAGCCGTAAGGAGTTCGGATTGCCAACTCACCTTTTGTCTACCAGGAAATCCTCCAGAATTGGCACCTGGAATGTACGTACCCTAAATGAACAGGGAAAAGCTGCACAGGTAGCAGCAGAAATGAGAAATTACAAAATAGATATTCTGGGGATATGCGAAACAAGATGGCTAGGAACGGAAAAAATAAAACTAAATACAGGAGAGATGATTTTATCATCAGCACACCAGGAACCTGGAGCACAACATAGTGAAGGGGTAGCTATAATGTTATCAAGGAATGCACAGGAGACACTAATAGAATGGGAAGCAGTAGGGCCAAGACTAATGAGAGCAACATTTAAAACAACCAAAAACAAAATAAAATTACACATTATTCAATGCTATGCACCAACCAATGATAAGGATGATTTAGTTAAAGATTAATTCTATAAACAGTTACAATGTCGGATTGATGAAAGACGAGCCAAGGATATTATAATCTTCATGGGATATTTAAATGCTAAAGTAGGATCAGACAACAGAGGCTTCGAAGAGATTATGGGAAAACATGGGTTTGGAGATATAAACAAGAATGGAGAGATATTTGTGAATTTCTGTGCCCTTAATCAAATGAGCCTAGGAGGAACAATATTCCAACCTAAAAGAGTACATAAAGCTACATGGGTGTCACAAGATCATAGAATGGAAAATCAAATTGATCACATATGTATTAATAATAAGTTTAAGTCATCCTTACAGGATGTAAAAGTAGAGGGGCAGATGTAGCTTCAGATCATCATCTTCTGATAGCCAACTTAAACTAAAAAAGATATACTACAACGAATAAGGGTAGAAAGTATTTCAATGTAGGGTTTCTTAAAGAACAAGAAATTAAAGATAAATTCGCAGTCACAATATCAAACAAATACCAAGTTCTCCAACAACTAAAAAATACAATAAATATAGAAGATCATTGGAAACAGGTAAAAGATATATGGAAAGAGACATGTGAAGAAATGCTGGGGAAAAGAGAACGCCAGAATAAGGCATGGATGACAGCAGAGATCCTGGATAAAATTAAAGAAAGAAAGAACAAGAGAGCAGACATAAATAAAAGCAAAACGAGAAGTAATAAAGCCAAGACATAGGAAGCTTACACAGAGGTGAACAAAGAAGGGAGAAGATGCATTAAAAAGGCTAAGAGGAAATATATAGATGAACTAGTTAAAGAGGCAGAGGAAGCAGCAAATAAAGGGAATATATATATGTATATATATATATATATATATATATATATATATATATATATATATATATATATATATATATATATATCTGTGATCAAGTCTCAATCAGAGCAGGATTCCAGACTCTCTTATGAAGTCAACTGTCAGTTTAAGTGATTCGATTGCCCAATATAGTTTCTCTTCCAGGGAGGTGGGTGTGGACCACGTTGTCCTTCTCAGGTCTGTGTACTGGGGGCAATCCTGTAGAACATGTTTTGTTGTCATGTTGTCCAGTGTGCAGTGGCATTGACTGGTTGTACCTATTTTGAATTTGGTGAACATATGGTTTCTCATTCTATTGTGGCCAGTGCGTAGGCGAAGTATGATGACTTGATCCTTCCTTGATAGTTGTTGGAATCCGTCCCTCTCGTTATGCTTTGGGAGTTATCGTTTCCATTTTTCATGACACTGACCTTTGATGATGGATTTGGCTTGATCATAACTGACCGGATGGTTTTCTTGTGGTAATCCCCCTCCCTCTTTTGCTAATTTGTCTGCGCGTTCGTTCCCGTGTATATTACCGTGTGAAAGTATCCACTGAATTATCTAGTTCATTGTTCCTGTGGCTTTTTTTATAGCTGTTAGTACTGACAGTGAATACCTGTTAGAATGTTGCACTGTGTTCTGCGCCAGTGGTCCAGTGCATCCGATTTCTACCATCATTTTATTTAGGTTTGCTTTCCTTAGCCTTTGATTGTCCCCAATCTTCCTGCAAGGCAGCAGGAATATGAAAGAACTGTACAACAGCTCAAAGAAATTAAGTGGGAAAATACAAACAAATCAATGCTTTTATTAAAGATAAGAAAGAAAATCAACTTAGTAATATAAGGGAGCAAATGGAGAGATGGAAAGAGCACTTTGAAGAACTTTTGAACAGACCCGGCTGAAATAATCCTCCAGATATACTACCAGCAGAAGAAGAGTTGCATGTTAACTGTGGAAAACCAAGCAAAGAAGAAATAATGAAAGCCATCAAGTTATTAAAAAATGGTAAAGCCACAGGACCAGATGAAATTCCTTCGGAAGCCATCAAAGCAGATATTAACTCCTCTACCAAGATATTACATAATCCATTAGATAAAATTTGGGAGAAGGAAGAAATACCTAAAGACTGGAAAGAAGGTTATATGAAAGGAAGTTTACAGGAGTGCACAAATTATAGAGGAATTATGCTGCTATCAGTGCCAGGAAAAATATTAAGCAGAATCATTCTGGAGAGACTAAAAGAGGCCATAGAAAAACATTTGAGAGATGAACAAGTAGGTTTTAGGAAGAACAGATCATGTCCTGATCAAATAACTACTCTACATATAATAGTTCACCAAAGTTTAGAACTACAGTCCTAACTTCATAATGGATTCATAGATTACGAAAAGGCATTTGATAGTTTAGACAGAAGAATGCTTTGGAAGTTGCTAAGTCATAACGGATATCCCCATAAAGTTTATTAACCTGATAAAAACCATTTATTAAGGAACAAAATGTAGTATGGTGCATGAAGGACAGCTTACAGAAGCATTTGAAATAAGAACAGGAGTAAGACAGGGATGCCTTCTGTCTCCATTTCTCTTTCTACTGACCATAGATTGGATTATGAAAATAACTCAAAACAACAGAAATGGAATCCAGTGGTCACTGACCAAACAATTTGATGATTTAGACTTTGCTGATGACATAGCTCTCCTATCACACAGCCATCAACAGATGCAGGATAAAATGAGCATACTTGATGAGAGATCACAACAGCTAGGACTGAAGATTAATAGAGAAAAGACCAACATTATGAGAATTAATACAGTTGGCAATAACCAAATAAAATTAGGAGAAATACCTCTACTAGACGTACAGTCTTACATATCATCATCATCAAGTACCGGGCCTGCTGGCATAGGTGATCATGTCTCTCCACAACTTTCGATCTCGACAGTTATTTATCATTTCTGTTGTTGACCTTCTGCCAAGCCATTCTCTTAAGCTGACTGGTATCTGTTTTCTTTGCTTCCCTCAGAGGTGTATAAGAGTAGATAGGACAGGAAGTAATGGTAGGGGTGTAAGAGTAGATAGGATAGGAGGTAATGGTAGGTGTGTGAGAGTAGAGCATAGGAGGTAATGGTAGGTGTGTGAGAGTAGATGGGATAGTAGGTAATGGTAGGTTTGTGAGAGTAGATGGGATAGTAGTTAATGGTAGGTGTGTGAGAGTAGATGGGATAGGAGATAATGGTAGGTGTGTGTGAGTAGATAGGATAGGAGGTAATTGTAGGTGTGTGAGAGTAGATGGGATAGGAGATAATGGTAGGTGTGTGTGAGTAGATAGGATAGGGGGCAATGATAGGTGTGTGAGAGTAGATAGGATAGGGGGTAATGATAGGTGTGTGAGAGTAGATAGGATAGGGGGTAATGGTAGGTGTGTAAGAATAGATAGGATAGGGGGTAATGGTAGGTGTGTGAGAGTAGATAGGATAGGGGGTAATGATAGGTGTGTAAGAATAGATAGGATAGGGGGTAATGGTAGGTGTGTGAGAGTAGATGGGATAGGAGGTAATGGTAGGTGTGTGAGAATAGATAGGATAGGGGGTAATGGTAGGTGTGTAAGAATAGATAGGATAGGGGGTAATGGTAGGTGTGTGAGAGTAGATAGGACAGGAGGTAATGGTAGGTGTGTGAGAGTAGATAGCATAGGAGGTAATGGTAGGTGTGTGAGAGTAGATGGGATAGGAGGTAATGGTAGGTGTGTGAGAGTAGATGAGATAGTAGTTAATGGTAGGTGTGTGAGTAGATAGGATAGGAGGTAATGGTGGGGTGTAAGAGTAGATAGGTGGGAGGTAATGGTAGGTGTGTGGGAGTAAATAGGATAGGAGGTAATGGTAGGTGTGTGAGAGTAGATAGGATAGGATGTAATGGTAGGTTTGTGAGAGTAGATGGGATAGTAGGTAATGGTAGGTGTGTGAGAGTAGATGGAACAGGAGGTATTGGTAGGTGTGTAAGAGCAGAAGGGATAGTAGGTAATGGTAGGTATGTGACAGGCAGTAGTTCAATCTGCTCCAAAATAAAAACCTCTACAGAGGCAGCAGCTCAATCTTCCCACAAACAAAAGGTACATTCTCTCCTATATAACCAACAAGACATAGTCTGAGGTTGAACCAAGAGTCTCAACAAAAGAAAGCAAAAACTCAAAACAAACAATTCACAGATCTTTAATCATAATAACAACTAACTTCTCACACATCCAACTTCCATCACTACTTTCTAGTGTCAAAATAAAAAAGTTGGACTGTCATTATCTTTTATTTTGTGGATTATCGCCTCCTGAGACAGTCTCAGTACAGTGGTTTAGAGCACTGGTTTGGTAATAAAATGAACCTAGTTCAATCCCAGCCTGACACTCTCAGTCCGCCTAGCTGGAAAAAAAAAAAGAATGGGTACCTGACTTGTGAGTTGGGCAAAGGTATAAATAATGAAGAAGAGCACTGCCCCCCTCACATCCAAATGTTGTGGCCCAATAAGATCAAGTTTAAATTTCACACCATTTCAACATTATTTATATTTATATCATTTATATATTTCTTTTTTTACTAAGAATAATCATGAGACGTGTAAGGAACAAAATAAAACCAGAAATAAGTGAAGAACAATGTGGATTTGTAGAAGGAAAGGGCACCAATAATGCAATATACATCTTAAGAACATTGATAGAAAGATCTATAGAGGTAAAGAAAGATATGTGCTTTATAGACTACACAAAAGTATTTGACAAAGTAAAGCATGTGGAAATAATCAATATGCTGGAGAAATTAAACATTGATGGCAAGGAACTGCAAATCAATAAAAACATGTACTGGCAACAAACAGTAGCTATACGAATTAACAACCAAACAGGACAATTCCAATATATAAAACAAGGAGTCAGACAAGGCTGTGTTCTGTCACCGGATTTGTTTTCACTTTACAGCGAATATATTATGAGACCAATAGTAGACAAAAAAGGAATTGAAGTCAACGGTCACAACATAAATAATTTGCGATATGCGGATGACACTATCTTAATAGCAGAGACAGAGAACGAACTACAAGAAATGATAGACATAATAGTAGAAGAAAGCAACAAGAAAGGTGGATGACGTCATGGGACGCACCAAAATGGCAGCTTATTTATATTCGAGCTATGGACTAAGCAATGTTTACATTGAACAACACAATATATGTTATTGCAGCGAGGTGGCAGATTTTTGAAAATGTTTTCAAGGGTTTGAACATAAATGTTTGTTCACAGTTCGTTAAACTTCGCTGTAGATAAAGTCGTTAATTCGTTTTGGACGTTTGTGACCTTGGTAGCTAAGGACCTAACTTGTGCAAACGGATGGCATTGGCAAGGATCATTTTGAATCTATGAAGTGGGCTCATTTTGTGTTTAACTCAAAAGCATATGTGCTTTTTAACCAAAGATTTTTTTTGGGGGGGACTCAATGAAGATATCCCCGATGGAGGAATAAATTGTACTATTAGTCCCATAAATGATTTGCTTCCAGAGGTTTATGATGTAAACAAAGCAGTTTTGTCATTGCAAGTGAATAATGTCCACACCTATAATTGGTCAGGATTGTGTAGCACCAGCAGCTTTATAGCGAACACAGAAAACATCACAGGATTGTGCTGTTCTGAAACAGCTATACCATGCTACCCTAAAATTGCCTTTAATGGGTTTACTGTGACCACAAACCACTCTCCATGTGTGTGCCACATATTTACAACCCAGAAAGAAATACTGAATATAACAACATCATGTGCCGTCTGTGATATTAATGACCACAGACCAGGAGCCTCCAGTATGATTGATACAACTGTTGCACCAAGCATTTCATCAGCAGAGCCATATCTATGGAATGTTAATCTGACATTGTTCTTGAATGATGTCCAAGTTAATGAGACATCAGAATCGTGTGGCGGCAGCTACAAGAAGGGAGCGGAGAACATCAAGTTCTGCTGCTATAAAGGAGACTTGCCTTGCTATCCCAGAATTGCCTTAAATGGGATCACTGTAGTTGAAAACTTCTCCTCTTGTGTAAACTACACATTCACATCTAAGAGTGAATCAGTGAAGGTCACAAAATCATATTCTCTCTGTGGTTTTACTAACTACAGGTCATGTGGCTTCTGTTGGATTGGAAATGATAACTTACTACCACTGTGTGTCAATATGTTTGGAATTGGAGTCATCAATGATGGCCTAACATCATCAAGTGCTATGACGATCATCATTTTCGGGAGGACGTGAACTCCCATGGTATATGGTGGATAGGCGGCAGGAACCATTGAAGGCTATGTCTGAAAAGTGTTCCTTCTTGCAGTTTCCTCATATTCCAAGACCGGCTTGTTGCAGGAGCTACTGAGTTAAGTGCTCTGTGCACACCGTGAGCTGTGTGTCTCATCCGTTTTGATCCTGCTTCGATATCCCGCTTGTTTACGATGAATGATGATATCGTATGACAGGGAACAGTTGGCTGTGTTCACTTTCTGCGTGGTTTCGCCTTATGTCTTTTGGCGTGTGCTGAGACTGCTACGATGGGGACTACAGTTACCTTTCTTTGTTTGGGAGATGAGTTAGTAATTCGGATGATTCCACTGGCACGGGCGGTTGAGCAATTATGGATTTTAATTCGTTTGCTGTGATGCCGAGGCCTTCCATAACCAATAATAATAATAATAATAATAATAAGAAAGGTCTCAGTCTGAATAGTAAGAAAACAAGAAAACAGAAGTAATGGTTATATCGAAGAAACAATCATCACCATCATGCAGCATAAAAATAAACGAGACAAATCTGAAACAAGTACAATGTTTCAAATACTTGGGCACAATAATAACATCAGATGGGAGATACACCACAGAAATAAAAAGCAGAATAGCTCAGGCCAAAATAGCATTTCAGAAAATGAAAAATATCTTATGCAACAAATCTATGTCAATAAAAATGAGAAAGAGAGTTCATCTGTGCTATATAGAACCAATTCTGACCTATGGAAGCGAATCATGGACAGTAGACAAACAAACGAAAAGACCATTAGAGGCCACAGAGATGGGATTTCTCAGAAGAATGTTGAAAGTTCCATGGACAGCTAAAAAGACCAATGAGGAAGTTCTCAAAGAGGCCAACACAAAAAGGGAGCTCCTAAAAAACATCAGAAAGAAGCAATCAACATTTTTCAGGCACATCATGAGAAGAGGAAAGTTGGAATACTTGGTTACAACTGGCAAAATAAATGGAAAAAGAGATCACAGACGACAAAGAGAGAAAATACTGGATAGCTTGGTGTCATGTCATGGGAAACAGTCAACAACAGAACTGATACGATGCACTGTAGATAGAAGATTGTGGAGGGACATGATCGCCTACGGCAACTGGTATGGCACATGATGATGATATATTTCTTTACTCTCATGTCCTCTTGGTTCTGGCTCTTTAACAGAAAAGGGGGAATTATTTGGGCAACTTGCAGGACACAAAGTGATGTGAGGTTTGAATTGAGGTTTGAGGTTGGAACAAGCCTCTCTAATAGTGATTTATATCCCACAACCCATTCTAATAATGGATTATATCTCACAACCCATTCTAATAGTGAATTATATCCCACAACACATTCTAATAATGGATTATATCTCACAACCCATTCTAATAGTGAATTATATCCCACAACCCATTCTAATAATGGATTATATCTCACAACCCATTCTAATAGTGAATTATATCCCACAACACATTCTAATAAAAGATTATATCTCACAACCCATTCTAATAGTGAATTATATCCCACAACCCATTCTAATAATGGATTATATCTCACAACCCATTATAATAGTGAATTATATCCCACAACCCATTCTAATAATGGATTATATTTCACAACCCATTCTAATAGTGAATTATATCCCACAACCCATTCTAATAATGGATTATATCTCACAACCCATTCTAATAGTGAATTATATCCCACAAGCTCCTCTAATAATGGATTATATCTCACAAACCCCTCTACTAGCGAATTATATCCCACAAGCCACTCTACTAGTGAATTATATCCAACAAGCCCCTCCAATAGTGGATTGTATCTCACATGCCACTCTAACAAGCCCCTCTACTAGTGAATTATATCCCACAAGCCCCTCTAATAGTGAATTATATCCCACAAGCCCCTCTAATAGTGGATTGTATCTCACTTGCCACTCTAACAAGCCCCTCTACTAGTGAATTATATCCCACAAGCCACTCTACTGGTGAATTATATCCCACAAGCCCCTCCAATACTGGATTGTATCTCACTTGCCACTCTAACAAACCCCTCTACTAGTGAATTATATTCCACAAGCCCCTCTAATAGTGGATTGTATCTCACATGCCACTCTAACAAACCCCTCTACTAGTGAATTATATCACACAAGCCACTGTACTAGTGAATTATATCCCACAAGCCCCTCTAATAGTGAATTATATCCCACAAGCCACTCTACTAGTGAATTATATCCCACAAGCCCCTCTACTAGTGAATTATATCCCACAAGCCACTCTACTAGTGAATTATATCCCACAAGCCACTCTACTAGTGAATTATATCCCACAAGCCCCTCCAATAGTGCATTGTATCTCACATGCCACTCTAACAAGCCCCTCTACTAGTGAATTATATCCCACAAGCCCCTCTAATAGTGAATTATATCCCACAAGCCCCTCTAATAGTGGATTGTATCTCACTTGCCACTCTAACAAGCCCCTCTACTAGTGAATTATATCCCACAAACCCCTCTACTAGTGAATTATATTCCACAAGCCACTCTACTAGTGAATTATATCTCACAAACCCCTCTATTAGTGAATTATATCCCACAAGCCACTCTACTAGTGAATTATATCCCACAAGCCTCTCCAATAGTGGATTGTATCTCACTTGCCACTCTAAAAAGCCCCTCTACTAGTGAATTATATCCCACAAACCCCTCTACTAGTGAATTATATTCCACAAGCCCCTCTAATAGTGGATTGTATCTCATATGCCATTCTTAGAAGCCCCTCTACTAGTGAATTATATCCCACAAGCCCCTCTACTAGTGAATTATATTCCACAAGCCCCTCTACTAGTGAATTATATCTCACAAGACACTCTACTAGAGAATTATATCCCACAACCCATTCTACTAGTGAATTATATTCCACAAGCCCCTCTACTAGTGAATTATATCTCACAAGACACTCTACTAGAGAATTATATCCCACAACCCATTCTACTAGTGAATTATATTCCACAAGCCCCTCTACTAGTGAATTATATCTCACAAGACACGCTACTAGTGAATTATATCCCACAAACCATTCTACTAGTGAATTATATCCCACAACCCAATCTAATAATGAATTATCTCTGACAATTTACTCTAATGTTGGATTATAAAAATTGTTATAACATTATATATTATTTTGTTTTCACCAACACTGATGGACAAATAGCAAAAACAACCGCAAATAAGCAATTACATTTATGAACATGAGAGAGTTTGGATTATTCACCTTCGTTGTGATTATTTTGTCTTAGTCTACAAAGCAAAAGCTCATTTTAATCATTGTGTAAAACAGTCCACACTCACCAAACAAAATTTAATCTCTGAGTCAAAAGTCAACAATCAAACACCTTAATCTCAACAAGAATTTCAAAGAAAATGATAAAAATTGTTAAACTCATTCACCTTTTTGTTGCTACAGGGAAAAATAAATATAGAATTATATAAAGCAGCCTTAACAGATGGGAGACGGTACAGAATTACAAATACATGCCTTTATGAGGAAATTTCTTCAATTAAATTTATCTATGTCATTATGCATAAAATACTGTACAGCAGCTTGGTGTCATGGCATGGGAAACAGTCAACAACAGAACTAATACGATGCAGACAGAAGATTGTGGATGGACATGATCGCCTACACCAACAGGTATGGCACATGATGATGGTGATGATGATATTATGCACATATTTGTTTGTTGTCTTGTCATACTGACAAAGGCATGTAGCCAAAATATTTATAACTTTGTACTGTCTTCTTTGTAAAGCTGCTATATACAACTTTATTTGAATTTTTCCATGTTTTCATGCAGCTTAACAGTGGCCAGACAATATTATATATTTGACCCTATCTCTGCTTTAGGGAGCCGCGATAGCTCAGTGGTTAGTGAACTGGACTACAAAGGACAAGGGGTAGGGTTCGATCCCAACCGACGGCTTCTGGGTTCACCCAGCCTTAAATGGGTACCAGATATTTTTCTGGGAATTAAAGCAGCACGGGCGTAATACCGACCACATTACCCCAAAAATCATGTGCTGAAGGTCTGTAAAATATAGGGTCACTAACAACCATATTTCTCTATACACCATTTGGCGTGACTGGGGTACTTTACTTTTACTATCTCCGCGTTGTTGCTAAAGTAAAAAAAACATACTTCATATGCCAAAAACAATATAACCAGATTGTCAAATCTGTTGCTTTTAGGGTGCTGAAAGAGAACTATTTTTCTCGCATAAATTATTATTATTTTTTAAACTGCATTCTATGAGGTGTGTTCAAATGAAATCTGCCTGAGCTGAAGCAAATTAGGAGGCATGATGAAGTCACAATTACATAATAAGCACACACCAAGTGGATTTGTGTAAGAGTTCATTCTCCATGCAGTATTCATTGGTTTTGCTGCAGACGACCTTTGAACATGACCGGCGTGGTGCGGAATCCATCCAAGGTTGATCAGCGAGTGGTGATTCAGTTTCTCCGTAATGGCTGAGGGATGTCACCAGTTGACATTCATAGCCGAATGAAAGTATCGTATGATGATAGAAGCGAGTCGAAGACTACAGTGAAGGAGTGGACATGAACGCTTTCACATGTTGTGATTCTGTTGTACAATAATGCTTGTCCACATGTTGTGAACATTGTGCAGGAAGCGTTACAAGCAAGGAAACAGTGGGAAATTCTACAACCCCCCCACCCTGCTTACATCCCTGTTCTGTCACCCTGTGACTTTCATTTGTTCAGAGCTGTTAAAAAAGCTTTGAATGGGACAATGATTCAACCCCAATGCAGACCTCATGCCTTATTGACAAAATGGTTCAATGAGCAACCAGTCATTTTTCTCGCATGGCATCCGCCATCTACCCAAGCAGTGGGATGTGTTGTCTAAATGCCTATGGAAACTTTTACTAAAAAGGACGAGGGGGGGGAGAATATGAAATGAATATAAAAAATGGTATGGTAAAAGCTTTACATGATTGATAGATGACACAAATTTGAATGATGTTTTGGCTCAATAGGCCTTCAGCAGGAACAAACAGTGCACACACACACACATATATGTAAGTATATAAAACTAATCCTACATAGCTAACTAGTAATAAAACATACAAAACAAAATAATCGAAACTGGTTTAAGAAAAGAACAATTTCTTCCCTGTGTCATGGAGCGTGGCCGGAATGAGAAAGAGAGAGTCGTGGATGTGCGCTGTAATTACCCTGATGGTCGGAGGGTCAAAACCATTTAAAGGGTTCTAAAAATATAATATAATATTTTTTGTTCCTTTCTGAAGGCCTCTTGAGCCGAAACATCATTCAAATTTGTGTCATCTATCAATCACGTAAAGCTTTTACCATACCATTTTTTCTATATTTTTTTTCATTTCTCCCTCACATTTAGCTTTACTGCAGCTTTGCATTTGTATGCATTTCTTTGCCTTAACCCCTTTACCTAAAGAACCCTGGTGGGTATGTGCTTCATAACAATTGCTTTATTTAATTCTGCTACACTTTGTGAATAGACACTAAACAAATTGGATAGTAAGGATCTCTAAATAAATATACTTTTCACTTAATAAAATGATAAATTTCTCTAAGTATGGGTACTTTGGGGGCACCCTGTATTAACATTGATCAATAACAAACACAAAAAACAACAATAAATATCACATAATTAACTGTTCAGGAAATAATCTACAAATACTGTCTGCTGATAAGTGAGCACAAGTTCCTCATGCCTACAAGTTTCATGTGTGATAGAGATTTACAGGATAATATCTACAATTGTTGAGAAAATAAAGGTTAACAAATCTAGCTGTTGGTGAGAAAATAGAGGTTAACATCTCCAGCTGTTGTTGAAGAAAATAGAGGCTAACTTCTCCAGCTGTTGTTGAAGAAAATAGAGGTTAACATTTCCAGCTGTTGTTGAAGGAAATAGAGGCTAACATCTATAGCTGTTGTTGAAGAAAATAGAGGCTAACATCTCCAGCTGTTGGTGAGAAAATAGAAGCTAACATCTCCAGCTGTTGGTGAGAAAATAGAAGATAACATCTCCAGCTATTGTTGAAGTGAAGGAAACAAAAGGTACCATATTCAGCTGTTGTTGAAGAAAAGAGAAGATAACATCTCCAGCTGTTGTTGAAGAAAATAGAAGATAACATATTCAGCTGTTGTTGAAGAAAATAGAGACTAACATCTCCAGCTGTTGTTGAGAAAATAAAGGCTAACATATTCAGCTGTTGCTGAAGAAAATAGAAGCTAACATATCTAGCTGTTGTTGAAGAAAATACAGCATAAATTATCTCACTATGTGGTTGTTTTGTTCACAATGATTAATCTGACAGCAGCAACAGAACATACTGAAATACATAGCTTCAGTAAAACCAGCAGTTGTATTCACATTATGTAGCAGTCATCATTGACTAGATATAAGGGTGACAATACAGTTGATGATTTTGCTACCCCTGGGGCAAGTGAGAAGATCCATGTCAGGCTGGGACATCTTGTCAGACAGCAAGTGGTCCAACTCTGATCTCAGCTCCTTAATAAGTTCTGCAACCTGGGAATGGAGAATTATGACATGACAAATGTCAAGTGGCATCACACAGTGGGTTACTGTGATTGTTGTAAAGGGGATGCAGAGGTTCCTGTGGTTAGGTATTTGTTGTAAGGGGGATCAGGGAGTTGTTGTTGTTGTAACAGTGGTGGAATTGTTTCATTTGTATTGGGGGTGTTTTGTACAATTGTTGTAATTAAGTTGTTAAATTTGTAATAGGGCTATTTGTGCAATTGTAATTGTGTTGTTGAATTTGTAATAGGGCTATATGTGTAATTGTTGTAATTGTGTTGTTGAATTTGTAATAGGGCTATATGTGTAATTGTTGTAATTGTGTTGTTGAATTTGTAATGACATTGGAAGAGAATTTGGGGGGGAGAGAAGTTGATTTATTGTAAGAAGTTGATTTATAGTTGTAATGGAAGTGAGTTGTCATTAATATTGTAGTGGTTATGTGATCTATGTTATGTGATTTGTGTTTTGTTTATAACTGTGTTTGATTCTTTATAATAGGGGTGGAGGAGGGGGAGTGTGATTGTTGTAATGAGGGGTTGGGGGAAGTGTGATTGTTGTAATGGGGGGTTGGGGGAAGTGTGATTGTTCTAATGGGGGGTTGGGGGAAGTGTGATTGTTCTAATGGGGGGTTGGGGGAAGTGTAATTGTTGTGATGGAGGGTTGGGGTATTGTGATTGTTGTAATGAAGGGTTGGGGTGAGTGTAATTGTTGTGATGGAGGGTTGGGGGGAGTGTAATTGTTGTGATGGAGGGTTGGGGTGAGTGTAATTGTTGTGATGGAGGGTTGGGGTGAGTGTAATTGTTGTGATTGTGTTGTTGAATTTGTAATGACATTGGAAGAGAATTTGGGGGGGAGAGAAGTTGATTTATTGTAAGTAAGAAGTTGATTTATAGTTGTAATGGAAGTGAGTTGTCATTAATATTGTAGTGGTTATGTGATCTATGTTATGTGATTTATGTTTTGTTTATAACTGTGTTTGATTCTTTATAATAGGGGTGGAGGAGGGGGAGTGTGATTGTTGTAATGGGGGGTTGGGGGAAGTGTGATTGTTGTAATGGGGGGTTGGGGGAAGTGTGATTGTTGTGATGGAGGGTTGGGGGTATTGTGATTGTTGTAATGAAGGGTTGGGGTGAGTGTAATTGTTGTGATGGAGGGTTGGGGTGAGTGTAATTGTTGTGATGGAGGGTTGGGGTGAGTGTAATTGTTGTGATGGAGGGTTGGGGTGAGTGTAATTGTTGTGATGGAGGGTTGGGGGAGTGTAATTGTTGTGATGGAGGGTTGGGGGGAGTGTGATTGTTGTAATGGAGGGTTGGGGGAGTGTAATTGTTGTGATGGAGGGTTGGGGGAGTGTAATTGTTGTGATGTAGGGTTGGGGGGAGTGTGATTGTTGTAATGGAGGGTTGGGGGAGTGTAATTGTTGTGATGTAGAGTTGGGGGGAGTGTGATTGTTGTAATGGATGGTTGGGGGAGTGTGATTGTTGTAATGGAGGGTTGAGGAAGTGTGATTGTTGTAATGGAGGGTTGTGGGATTGTGATTGTTGTAATGGAGGGTTGGGGGAGTGTGATTGTTGTAATGGAGGGTTGGGGGAGTGTGATTGCTCTAATGGGGGTTGGGGGAGTGTGATTATTGTAATGGAGGGTTGGGGGAATGTGATTTTTGTAGTGGAGGGTTGGGGGAGTGTGATTGTTGTAATGGGGGTTGGGGGAATGTGTGATTGTTGTAATGGGGGGTTGGGGGAGTGTGATTGTTGTAATGGAGGGTTGAGGGGAGTGTGATTGTTGTAATGGAGAGTTGGGGGAGTGTGATTGTTGTAATGGGGGTTGGGGGAATGTGATTGTTGTAATGGGGGGTTGGGGGAGTGTGATTGTTGTAATGGAGGGTTGAGGGGAGTGTGATTGTTGTAATGGAGAGTTGGGGGAGTGTGATTGTTGTAATGGGGGTTGGGGGAAGTGTGATTGTTGTAATGAAGGGTTTGGGGAGTGTGATTGTTGTAATGGAGGGTTCGGGGGAGTGTGATTGTTGTAATGGGGGGTTTGGGGAGTGTGATTGTTGTAATGGGGGGTTGGGGGAGTGTGATTGTTGTAATGAGGGTTGGGGAGTGTGATTATTGTAATGGAGGGTTGGGGGAGTGTGATTGTTGTAAAGGGGCATTGAGGGAGTGTGATTGTTGTAATGGAGAGTTGGGGGAGTGTGATTGTTGTAATGGAGGGTTGGGGGAGTGTGATTGTTGTAGGGTTGGGGAGTGTGATTGTTGTAATGGAGGGTTGGGGGAGTGTGATTGTTGTAAAGGGGCATTGAGGGAGTGTGATTGTTGTAATGGAGGGTTGGGGGAGTGTGACTGTTGTAATGGAGGGTTGGGGGAGTGTGATTGTTGTAATGGAGGGTTGGGGGAGTGTGATTGTTGTAATGGAGGGTTGGGGGAGTGTGATTGTTGTAATGGAGGGTTGGGGGGATTGTGATTGTTGTAATGGAGGGGTGGGGGAGTGTGATTGTTGTAATGGAGGGTTGGGGGAGTGTGATTGTTCTAATGGGGGTTGGTGGAGTGTGATTTTTGTAATGGAGGGTTTGGGGAGTGTGATTGTTGTAATGGAGGGTTCGGGGCAGTGTGATTGTTGTAATGAGGGTTGGGGGGTGTGATTGCTGTAATGGAGGGTTGGGTTGTGTGATTGCTGTAATGGAGGGTTGGGGGGTGTGATTGCTGTAATGAGGATTGGGAGGGGTGTGATTGCTGTAATGAGGGTTGGGGGGTGTGATTGCCGTAATGGGGGTGAGTTGTTGTAATGGGGGTGAATTGTTGTAATGGGCGTGTGATTGCTGTAATAGGGGTGAGTTGTTTTAATGGGGATGAGTTGTTGTAGTTATCACATTGAGAGGTGAGAAAGTGTGAATTGTTTTAAAATTGAATATGAAATTTGGGTTTTTTTAAAATTCCAATTTCAGATGAAATTTTAATATTGATTAACAATTCATGAAAAATTAATTAAGCACAATCCATATTACATTGTTTAATTGTGTGATTATTGTAATGGAGGGTTGGGGGGAGTGTGATTGTTGTAATGGAGGGTTGGGGGAGTGTGATTGTTGTAATGGAGGGTTGGGGGAGTGTGATTGTTGTAATGGAGGGTTGGGGGAGTGTGATTGTTGTAAAGGGACATTGGGGGAGTGTGATTGTTGTAATGGAGAGTTGGGGGAGTGTGACTGTTGTAATGGAGGGTTGGGGGAGTGTGATTGTTGTAATGGAGGGTTGGGGGAGTGTGATTGTTGTAAAGGGACATTGGGGGAGTGTGATTGTTGTAATGGAGAGTTGGGGGAGTGTGATTGTTGTAATGGAGGGTTGGGGGAGTGTGATTGTTCTAATGGGGGTTGGGGGAGTGTGATTGTTGTAATGAAGGGTTTGGGGAGTGTGATTGTTGTAATGGAGGGTTCGGGGGAGTGTGATTGTTGTAATGAGGTTTGGGGGGTGTGATTGCTGTAATGGAGGGTTGGGGGTGTGATTGTTGTAATGGAGGGTTGGGGGGTGTGATTGCTGTAATGAGGATTGGGAGGGGTGTGATTGCTGTAATGAGGGTTGGGGGGTGTGATTGCTGTAATGGGGGTGAGTTGTTGTAATGGGGGTGAATTGTTGTAATGGGCGTGTGATTGCTGTAATAGGGTGAGTTTTAATGGGGATGAGTTGTTGTAGTTATCACATTGAGAGGTGAGGAAGTGTGAATTGTTTTAAAATTGAATATGAAATTTGGGTTTTTTTAAATTCCAATTTCAGATGAAATTTTAATACTGATTAACAATTCATGAAAAATTAATCAAGCACAATCCATATTACATTGTTTAATTGTGTGATTATTGTAATGGAGGGTTGGGGGAATGTGATTGTTGTAATGGAGGGTTGGGAGAGTGTGAATCACTTTCTTGTTTAAAGACAATATTAACAAATACTGTGGCTCGTTTTTGGGCCTTTAATATTTCTTAATATTGTCTATATAACAATATAATGTGGATTGTGTTTATTTAATTTTTCATGAATTGTGAATCGGTATTAAAATGTCATCTGAAATTGGAATTAAAAAACCTTATGGGTCATATGACTAAGATATTACTAAGAATCATCATGCGAAGAGTGCGAAACAAAATCAGTCCAGAAATTAGTGATGAACAGTGTGGTTTTGTTAGAGATAAAGGAACAAGCAATGCCATTTATATCATAAGATCTTTAGTAGAAAGAGCCATAGAGGTGAAAACAGATCTATACCTATGTTTCATAGATTATACTAAAGCATTTGACAAAGTAAAACACCAAGAAATAATCAAAATTTTAGAAAGCTTAAACGTAGACATCAAAGATCTAAGAATAATAAAGAACATGTACTGGCAACAAACAGCGGCCATAAGAACTGGAAACCAATTGGGAATGTTTCAACAAATAAAACAGGGTGTTGCCTCAAAATTATTCTGTAAAATCATCCTAAATAGAATAAAGGATTCAATAGATACAGTAATGCGTGAAGAACAGGCTGGGTTTAGAAAAGGGAGAAGCTGTCTTGACCACATTTTCACTCTACGACTTATATTGGAGGAACACATTGAAAAGCAAAAACCTTTTGTACTTAACTTCATCGACTTCAAAAAAGCATTTGATAGTATTCATAGAGATTCTTTGTGGAAAATTCTGAAACAATATGGCTTACCATCAAAAATCATAAATATTATCAAAGACATGTATGATGGTTACACATGTGCAGTTCGAACAGAGGAAGGACTGAGCGAATGTTTCCCAATAGAAACTGGGGTTAAACAAGGATGTATTTTATCGCCCTTGTTATTTGGAATTGTTATGGACTTCATAATGAAGAAATGCTGCACTGGTAATAAAGGCATCGAATGGATACAAGGAGACCATTTGGAGGACCTCGACTTTGCTGATGACATAGTTCTCATCAGCAATCAGATAAAAACGATGCAGGAAAACACAAATGAACTATCATCAATAGCCAGCAAAATTGGGCTTGAGGTCAATCATGAAAAGACTAAAGTCATGAAAAGTTTAATTCCAACAAGTGACAAAATATACATGGAAAACAAACCAGTAGAAGAGATCGATCACTTCATCTATCTTGGAAGTCACATTGATCGAGAAGGGGATACGAGCAAAGAAATTAGGATCAGACTGGCTAAAGCAGCAATGTCTTTCAGAAGCCTTGAAAAGTTGTGGAAATCAAAACTCATTAGCACAAACACAAAACTTAGGCTATTCAAATCAAATGTACTATCAACCCTTACATATGCGTGTGAAAGCTGGAAAACAACAAGAGATATAGAAACAAAGTTGAACGCATTCGAAAATAAATGTCTAAGGAAAATACTTGGTATAGAATGGAACGAATTCAAAACAAACGAGGAAATTAGAGAAATCGCCAATCAACCACTAATATCTTCAGTAATAAAGAAAAGACGATGGTCATACGTTGGACATGTGATGAGAAGAGATAATAATCGAATAGCAAAGCAAGCCCTCATATGGGAAACAACAGGTAAAAGAAAAAGAGGAAGACCCAGGGAGACACTGATGAGAGAGGCAAGAGCAGCAGGAATCGGCTCCCTCAATGAGATAGAACTGCTTGCACAGAACAGAGACAGATGGCGAGATTTGATAAAATATCTTTAAAAGAAAACTGCTAGAACAAAAATTCATATAGGAGAAGGTGTATCTTGGTCTACGCCCTATGGGCCGGTTACGGCTCGAAAGGTCAATAGTTAGGCAAGGTTGTGTGCTGTCACCAGATTTGTTTAATATTTATAGTGAGATTATTTTAAGATCCATAAGGGGCATGCCTGGAATAAAAATTGGAGGTCATAATATAAATAATCTAAGGTATGCTGATGATACAGTCTTAATCGCTAAGAGTGAAAATGAGTTACAAGAAATGTTGGACATTATAGTGAAAGAACGCAAAAATAAAGGACTCAGCCTTAATAGCAAAAAGACAGAAGTAATGGTAACAACAAAGAAAAAGACATCACCTCAGTGCAATATAAAGACAAGTGGAACAACATTAAAACAGGTAAATGAATTTGTTTTCACATTACAGCGAATATATTATGAGATCAATAGTAGACAAAAAGGAATTGAAGTCAATAGTCACAACATAAATAATTTACGATATGCGGATGACACAGTCTTAATAGCAGAGGCAGAGAATGAGCTACAAGAAATAATGATATAATAGTAAAAGAAAGCAACAAGAAAGGTCTCAGTCAGAATAGTAAGAAAACAGAAGTAATGGTTATATCGAAGAAACAATCATCACCATCAGCATGATGATAATATACAAATAAACAGCATACAGATAAACAAGACAAATCTGAAACAAGTGCAACGTTTGAAATACTTGGGCACAGTGATAACATCAGATGGAAGATGCAACATAGAAATAAAAAGCAGAATAGTTCAGGCCAAAAAGGCATTTCAGAAAATGAAAAATATCTTATGCAACAAATCTATGTCAATAGAAATGAGAAAGAGAGTTCATCGATCCTATATAGAACCAATTCTGACATATCGAAGCGAATCATGGACAATAGACAAACAAATGAAAAGATGATTAGAGGCTACAGAGATGGGATTTCTCAGAAGAATGTTGAAAGTTCCTTGGACAGCTAAAAAGACCAATGAGAAAATTCTCAAAGAGGCCAACACAAAAAGGGAGTTCTTAAAAAACATCAGAAAGAAGCAATCAACATTTTTTGGGCACATCATGAGAAGAGGAAGGTTGGAATACTTGGTTACAACTGGCAAAATAAAAGGAAAGAGAGATCACGGATGACAAAGAGAGAAAATACTGGATAGCTTGGTGTCATGGCATGGAAAACAGTCAACAACAGAACTAATACGATGCACTGTGGATAGAAGATTGTGGAGGGACATGATCGCCAACGCCAATCAGTACGACACATGATGATGATGAAGTGAATTTAAATATTTGGGAACATTGTTAACCTCAGATGGAAGATGTACAAAAGAGGTGAGATGCAGAATGGCTCAGGCAAAAGCAGCTTTCCAAAAAATGCGGAAGGTACTATGCAATCAATTTTTGACAATAGAAACAAGAAAAAAAGTTCTTAAATGTTATGTAGAGCCAGGCTTAACATATGGATGTGAATCATGGACAATAGGACAACAGACAAGAAAATCACTGGAGTCTGTAGAAATGTGGTTTTACAGAAGAATGTTGAGAATACCGTGGACAGCTAAGAAGAGTAATGAAAATGTTCTGAAAGAGGCCAAAACAAAAAGAGAGCTAATTTCCAATATTAGGAAGAAACAATCATCATTTTCTGGCCATGTAATGAGAAGAGAACAGCTGGAATATATTATAAAAAACTGGAAAAATTGAGGGACGAAGAGATAGAGGGAAGCAACAAAAAAAGATACCATACAGCTTAAGAGAATGGCTTGGCAGAAGGTCAACAACAGAAAGGACATATAACTGTTGTGATCGAAAGTTACTTATCCTCTTCTATCCTTCCTCTGCTGCCGATGGCGTCGAGGGGACGTCGAGGGAAAGTTGTGGAGAGACATGATCACCTACGCCAGCAGGCCCGGTACTTGATGATGATGATTAACAAATAAGCAAATATTTATTATGATGGGGAAAACCCAAAAGAAAGGACAAACATAAATTATACACATTCTTAACAGCACCTTGAGAAATCCATAATCAACAACAGAAAACATAGTAAACTATAGGCATCTAAACCAGGACTCAAAACTCTGGGAAAACAAGCTGGCAATGTTATTGGCACAGGTAAAGGTCTAGTACGAGACTTGAATCTGCATCTTAGCACGCAAGTTTACACCCATATCTGCTCGCCACCTATCCAGAAGTGTTTGGAGACTTCTGGATAGTGTCGCTTCAAGCATCGAAACTCACAATGTGAGACAGCATTCCTCACCTTCCCAGAGTACTACTACCCTGGTACCCATTTCTGCCTGCGGCTGGATTGACCATAAGGGTATTTTTTTTTTCCAACCATGAGTACAATTCAAATTACTTTCAGTGGAAATCGAACACTGGTTGTCCAAATGTCGGCAGACTAGTCGAGTGGTTTTCCTAACTAAGCTACCGAGGCCCCCAAATAATACCTGGCACAGGTATTTCTACCAACAAGGCAATGTGTTGAGGAGCATTGCATTAAATACTGGTTCAGACATTTTTGTGTGTTCTGCGTTTTCTGCTATTGTTTGTGGATTTCTGCAAGTACAGTTAAAATACACATGTTCCAGGGTAAATTATGTTTTATCGTTGAACTAACCTGGGGTGAGGTGGCCATGAACTGTATCCATCCATCATCCACAGATAGGATAAAGTTTCCTTGATAAAGATCAATGGATATGCTGCCTCCAGCAAATAGCAGCAATGGATATACAGAAACCATGGAGCAGTCACGAATATAGACCTGTACAGTCACATTGAATAAAATAGTATTAATGTTGAAAGAATGATAATTCAAAGAACCTTAAGTACACAACAGCTGTTTATGGTTTCAATAATTTAAATCCTTTCTGTGTAACAAAATAAAATATAAATGAAATATAAAAACAAGTGGAAAACTGAAAGCATCCAAAAGTTATATTTTTTTATGAGATATCCCTCAAGAAAAAGAGATCTTGTTGTTGTTGTTGCTTTCATCTCTGATGAAGTCCCTGAGACTAGGAACTGAATTTTGCGTGTTAATCCGTTTTTCCCTGGCAGCCATGTGCAATGGGGTCCCTCACTGCACAGGCAGATAACTCCGACTTCGGAGGTACTCATGTTTTTCCAACTATGAGTAACTGACGTTTCAAGCCGGGTCTCGCTGCTGAGACCAGGGGTGGTTGCTGCAGAGAGAAATCATAAATAAAAATCCCAACTCGTGTAGCTGAGATTTGAACCTACAACCTCTCTGTCTCAAGGCCGGCATCTTGCCTTGAGACCAACAAGTCCCCCATGGACTGGGAATATGAGGAAACTGCAACAAGGAACACTTTTCATGTATAGCCTTCAATGGTTCCTGCCGCCTATCCACCATATAACCCGAAGTTCACGTGCTCCTGAAAATGATGATCATCATATTTTTTTTTTTATGTATAGTGCTTGATGATGTTAGGCCATCGTTGTTGACTCCAATTCTGAACATATAAACACACAGTTAGTCATCAGATTATCCCTGTTGCACCATAAGATTAGCGTAAGACCGGTCTAGGGATTTACAATGAGCCATTACGATGACGTAGCACACATAACAATGTCACACTCACAGCAATGACGTGCACTTTAGATTCCTGATTACTCTAGTGAATGCAGCCTACGACGAACAAAACACAGTGCAAATTCCCTAAAGAGATAAAACTGCGGCTGATGAAGCATTTGATATTAATGAGTTACATATAAATAAATTGTGTCAAGGAATTCCAACAACGGTCATGAACAGCACCAATGTGACGTAAAGCGCAGAACAAGTCTAGACGGTGGAAGGTCGCATTCACAACACTTGATTTGTCAAAAAGGAACTGTTGCGCCGCTAAAACTTCGCTTTAGCGGCGCAGATGTAATAAGTATATCATCATTTTGATTTTAATGCAGAAAAGTGCAACGGAGAACCAAAATTAATCAGATCCCAAATGCACTTTCAGCAGCAATCGAGAGGACGTGGACTAGATCTGCCATCTTGGAGATGGAAGTCAAAAAAAAAAAGAGATCTTAAATGTTATGTAGAACCAGTTTTAACATATGGATTTGAATCATGGACAATGGGACAACAGACAAGAAAATCACTGGTGGCTGTAGAAATGTGGTTTTACCGAAGAATGTTGAGAATACCATGGACAGCTAAGAAGAGTAAAGAAAACGTTCTGAACGAGGCCAAAGCAAAAAAAGAGCTAATTTCCAATATTAGGAAGAAACAATCATCATTTTTTGGCCATGCAATGAGAAGAGAACAACTGGAATATATTGTAACAACTGGGAAAATTGAGGGATGAAGAGATGGGGGGAGCAAAGAGAAAAGTTACCAGACAGCTTAAGAGAATGGCTTGGCAGTAGGTCAACAACAGAAATGATTAACTGTCGTGATCAAAAGTTGTGGAGAGAAATGATCACCTTTGCCAGCAGGCTTGGTACTTGATGATGATCCCCCAAATAATCAAAGCCCTTTAGACCCCTTATTGAAGCACAGGCCACAGACATGGACTCTCCATCCATCCCTATTCATGAACATATTCTCTACTTCTCTACAGTCGTTGCCAATGGTCTTCAGGGTTTCTATGAAATCTCTTCTATATTAATCATAGCCCTTCCTATCTCTCTCTATCCTTGTGGGCTCCAGGAAAGTGTTTATCTTGCTATGCATTCTTGCATGAGATTTTATGAAACACCCCTACATGTGGTCATCTATTCTAAAATAAAAAAGAATAAAAAAAGCTATCCTCCTTTCCTATGGGTTGAATTAGCTGTTTGTCACTTTCTTTTGGAGCCCCAGTGGCTGAGTTGCTAGTCTACTCACCACCATCAGAAGGGCCAAGCTTCATATCCCATATGGGGCAAATATTATTTAGATTGACACATATCTGGAATTCACCAGGTCTCTAAAAATGGGTACCAGAGATTTTTCACTAACACTATATTCTCTCTACACATAATAAGGTCACTAACACTATATTCTCTCTACACCTAATAAAGTCACTAACACTATATTCTCTCTACACTTAATAAGATCACTAACACTATATTCTCTCTACACCTAATAAGATCTCTAACACTATATTCTCTCTACACCTAATAAGGTCACTAACACTATATTCTCTCTACACCTAATAAGGTCACTAACAGTATATTCTCTCTACACCTAATAAGGTCACTAACAGTATATTCTTTCTACACCTAATAAGGTCACTAACACTATATTCTCTCTACACCTAATAAGGTCACTAATACTATACTATATTCTCTATACACCTAATAAGGTCACTAACACTATATTCTCTCTACACCTAATAAGATCACTAACACTATATTCTCTCTACACCTAATAAGGTCACTAACAGTATATTCTCTACACCTAATAAGGTCACTAACAGTATATTCTTTCTACACCTAATAAGGTCACTAACACTATATTCTCTCTACACCTAATAAGGTCACTAATACTATACTATATTCTCTATACACCTAATAAGGTCACTAACACTATATTCTCTCTACACCTAATAAGATCTCCAACACTATATTCTCTCTACACCTAATAAGATCACTAACACTATATTCTCTCTACACCTAATAAGATCACTAACACTATATTCTCTCTACACCTAATAAGGTCACTAACACTATATTCTCTCTACACCTAATAAGGTCACTAACACTATATTCTCTCTACACCTAATAAGATCTCCAACACTATATTCTCTCTACACCTAATAAGATCTCCAACACTATATTCTCTCTACACCTAATAAGATCTCCAACACTATATTCTCTCTACACCTAATAAGATCTCCAACACTATATTCTCTCTACACCTAATAAGATCTCCAACACTATATTCTCTCTACACCTAATAAGATCTCCAAACTATATTATCTACACCTAATAAGATCTCCAACACTATATTCTCTCTACATCTAATAAGATCTCCAACACTATATTCTCTCTACACCTAATAAGATCACTAACACTATATTCTCTCTACACCTAATAAGGTCACTAACACTATATTCTCTCTACACCTAATAAGGTCACTAACACTATATTCTCTCTACACCTAATAAGGTCACTAACACTATATTCTCTCTACACCTAATAAGATCTCCAACACCATATTCTCTCTACACCTAATAAGATCACTAACACTATATTCTCTCTACACCTAATAAGATCACTAACACTATATTCTCTCTACACCTAATAAGATCACTAACACTATATTCTCTCTACACCTAATAAGGTCACTAACACTATATTCTCTCTACAACTATCAAGGCATGGATTGCCAAAGAGGGAATCTTTACTTTTACTTTTTCACTTTACATTTTCTCTTCCTATCAGTGCTCAGTTCCCTCTCTCATTCATTGCTAAAATCTTGACCAAACAACAAATAACAACACAATTCTACTGGATAATGCCTTTGGTCCCTTAGTGTTCAGCATAAAAAGTGAGTCTCTGTATAAAATATAAACAATAAATAAAATGAATTCATTGATGATAGACTTTACCTTGGTTGTTTTCACCTTCTCATGGTAGACCAGGTAAGGACTGGGATAGTGTCTCACCTGGAAGTTCACAGATGATGGATGAATGCTGACCTGCAAGAGTAATAGCAGTAACAACAATGAGTAGTGCCAAATGAATGACCTGTGAGAACTGGGTGGTCTAGAGGCATGATGCTAGCCTCTGGACGAGTCAAAGGTTAGAATCCATTAAATTATTTCTCTTTGAAACTGTGGTTCCTTCATGGCTTACCCTCCCCTGATTTTTAGTGAGTTCAGTTGTTTTTACAGACATGGCTTCAAGGTTCTCTCAGCCTCTTAAAATGGACATCAGAGACCTCCTGTGGGAAAGTAGGGTGGCCTGGAGTGATGCTGACCACATTGCCTATGGAATGTATGTTGGTTATTGCAAATTGTGGATACCAGCACTATATTCCCTATACGCCTTAACACATTTTGTACCGCTAACTGCAAATTGCAGCTTTCAAAACTGGCGCGCTGAGCCAAAAAAAACCGTGATTTGCAGATTTTAATGTATTGACGTTTTCACAATTATTTCTGCTAAAACCTTGTAATTCTCTTATTACTCACCTTTCTGACTTTGTGAATAAACTGTCCAAACAAAATGAGTGTTTTCCATAAATTTTAACTTATTTTATCCCTGTTATTTAAATTTTAAAAAAAAATTCCCCCAAATAGCACAGCCACAGTGTGTTTATATGGAATGTGTTGATCACATTCATCAGAGGCTTCTATCCTTAGGGTGCTGAAAAGGTGGTGCTTCAGTCTGTTGTGAGCTGTTCACAGTCTAAGAATTGTTACTTGTAAAAGGAGCCACAATAGCTCAGTGGTTAGTTAACTGGACTACAAAGGAAAAGGGGTAGGGTTCGATCCCAACCGACGGCTTCCGGGTTCACCCAGCTTAAGTGAGCTTTAAATGGGTACCAGATTTTTTTCTGGGAAAGTAAAGCGGCACGGGTGTAAAACCGACCACATTACCCCAAAAATCATGTGCCGAAGGTCTGTAAAATTTATGGTCACTAACACCATATTCCCTATACGCCGCCACTTGGCGTGACGGGGGTACTTTACTTTTTTTACTTTACATTTTCTGTTAAACTGTGGCAGTCAGCATCATTTTTCTGGCAGCCCTGATGTTCCAAATTTCATTTCTTCATGTGTGTGTTCCTGACAAACCTCTTTGATTCCTCACAAGTTGTACTTGTATCTGCTCATGTAATTTACCACCTTTCTTAGGCAATCTGCCTGCCTCATCATTTCAAGGAATATTACTGTGAGATGGAATCCACTGAATGACAATTGTGCATCTCTGGCAGAGCTTGTAGAGTACTTCTCTTAGATCACTCAGGTATTCGTTCCCATGACTCTTCAGTGTGTAACTACTAACAGACCATATGTGGGGAATACATTGTTGTCTTCTTTAATCTCCTCTTTCAAGAGAGCTCCAGCTGCAGTTTTCAGAGCTTCTGCCTGCCTTGAAGTTACTGGAATATTTTCCTGTTCCAGGGTCTTTTCTGTGTCCATTTTTAAGGTAAATGAAAATTCCTGCTCCTCCATTTTCTGTTGCATTGGTTTCTGATCCATCTGATCCTGTTTTTTCAACTGCAAGCTTCCCTTATTACAGTTTTAATGTGTTCCCATTTGTTTTCTATCATCTGTGCATTATTGATATAGTCTGTTATGCTAGAGAAGAGAAGAAAGGACATGTAAGGATTGTGTCCCATTTGTAGGACTTTTTTTGGTCTGATGGAGAAGTTTGACTTTAAAAGATATAGAAGGTATGCAGTCCAAACAAAAATATGTCACTTCTGGAAACTGAGTCTGAAACCTTCTGATCAGGGTAAGTGCATAACCAGTGGGCCACCAAAGTAATAATTTGCTTTGACAATAATTCACACACATATACACACATAATGTGTTGCATGATAACTTTCAAGCAAGATCTAATACTAGCTTGCGATGACAACTTACATAACCATCCAGTTTAGTTTTGAATTTAAGCTCCTCTGGATTTGGGGCTCTCATGACTGTTCCTGTGATAACATAGTAATATATGTGAACTAATTAAAGAGATTTCGGTGATACTAACAACAATAACATCAACAAAAATGTTCAAACAAAACTTACTTTCATTAACTCTCCTATGTTGCCTATCATCATCAAGTGTTCAAGTTGATGATGTGTAGTGTGTATCCTGCATGGGACTCAAAGTGATGCCTGTCATAATATAAAACTTCTAGTTCTGCCTTTTTCTTTTGTCCCTTGTTGACCCTGAGTGTTAATGCTCCTTGGAAGTTGCTGCTTGGTGTTATCATGCAGCAAGTTCAAGCCACTTTTTTCCTGCTGTTTCTTAATATGATGCAGCAAGTATGAAACCCAATGTCATTTCCTTATACCATCATTTCTGATCTAACTCTTCTTGCCAAGTTAGATATTCTTATAAAGCATTTCAACTCCAATCTATCTCTTCTTGTCAAGTTAAATATTCTTCTCAAACATCTCATTTCTGATCTATCTCTTCTTGGCAAGTTAAATATTCTTCTCAAACATCTCATTTCTGATCTATCTCTTCTTGTCAAGTTAAATATTCTTCTCAAACATCTCATTTCTGATCTATCTCTTCTTGCCAAGTTAAATATTCTTCTCAAACATCTCATTTGTGATCTATCTCTTCTTGCCAAGTTAAATATTCTTCTCAAACATCCCATTTTTGATCTATCTCTTCTTGCCAAGTTAAATATTCTTCTCAAACATCTTAATTCCAATCATCTCTTCTTGCCAAGTTAAATATTCTTCTCAAACATCTTATTTCCAATCATCTCTTCTTGTCAAGTTAAGTATTCTTCTCAAACATGTCACTTACAATCATCTCTTCTTGCCAAGTTAAATATTCTTCTCAAACATCTTAATTCCAATCATCTCTTCTTGGCAAGTTAAATATTCTTCTCAAACATCTTATTTCCAATCTATCTCTTCTTGCCAAGTTAAATATTCTTCTCAAACATCTTATTTCCAATCTATCTCTTCTTGCCAAGTTAAATATTCTTCTCAAACATGTCACTTACAATCATCTCTTCTTGCCAAGTTAAATATTCTTCTCAAACATCTCATTTCTGATCTATCTCTTCTTGCCAAACTAAATATTCTTCTCAAACATCTCACTTCCAATCATCTCTTCTTGCCAAGTTAAATATTCTTCTCAAACATATTATTTCCTATTTATCTCTTCTTTCTAAGTTAAATATTCTTCTCAAACATCTCATTTCTGATCTATCTCTTCTTGCCAAGTTAAATATTCTTCTCAAACATCTCATTTGTGATCTATCTCTTCTTGCCAAGTTAAATATTCTTCTCAAACATCTTAATTCCAATCATCTCTTCTTGCCAAGTTAAATATTCTTCTCAAACATCTTATTTCCAATCATCTCTTCTTGTCAAGTTAAATATTCTTCTCAAACATGTCACTTACAATCATCTCTTCTTGCCAAGTTAAATATTCTTCTCAAACATCTTAATTCCAATCATCTCTTCTTGGCAAGTTAAATATTCTTCTCAAACATCTTATTTCCAATCTATCTCTTCTTGCCAAGTTAAATATTCTTCTCAAACATCTTATTTCCAATCTATCTCTTCTTGCCAAGTTAAATATTCTTCTCAAACATGTCACTTACAATCATCTCTTCTTGCCAAGTTAAATATTCTTCTCAAACATCTTAATTCCAATCATCTCTTCTTGGCAAGTTAAATATTCTTCTCAAACATCTTATTTCCAATCATCTCTTCTTGTCAAGTTAAATATTCTTCTCAAACATGTCACTTACAATCATCTCTTCTTGCCAAGTTAAATATTCTTCTCAAACATCTTAATTCCAATCATCTCTTCTTGGCAAGTTAAATATTCTTCTCAAACATCTTATTTCCAATCTATCTCTTCTTGCCAAGTTAAATATTCTTCTCAAACATCTTATTTCCAATCTATCTCTTCTTGTCAAGTTAAATATTCTTCTCAAACATGTCACTTACAATCATCTCTTCTTGCCAAGTTAAATATTCTTCTCAAACATCTTAATTCCAATCATCTCTTCTTGGCAAGTTAAATATTCTTCTCAAACATCTTATTTCCAATCTATCTCTTCTTGCCAAGTTAAATATTCTTCTCAAACATCTTATTTCCAATCTATCTCTTCTTGCCAAGTTAAATATTCTTCTCAAACATGTCACTTACAATCATCTCTTCTTGCCAAGTTAAATATTCTTCTCAAACATCTCATTTCTGATCTATCTCTTCTTGCCAAACTAAATATTCTTCTCAAACATCTCACTTCCAATCATCTCTTCTTGCCAAGTTAAATATTCTTCTCAAACATATTATTTCCTATTTATCTCTTCTTTCTAAGTTAAATATTCTTCTCAAACATCTCATTTCTGATCGATCTCTTCTTGCCAAGTTAAATATTCTTCTCAAACATCTCATTTCTGATCGATCTCTTCTTGCCAAGTTAAATATTCTTCTCAAACATCTCATTTCTGATCTATCTCTTCTTGCCAAGTTAAATATTCTCCTCAAGATCTCAATCTGCTCATTTTTCTTTCTTCTTTGGGTGTTATGTCCATACTTGGTATTGTTAACAGAATTGTGGAGTGAAGGATACTGTTTTATAGTGTTATACTTGTATTTGATGTAACATATTTGTTCTGGATAAACGTGAGCCAAATGTCAATTATCTGGTTTCCTTTACAACATCTGTTGTCAGTCTCTGCTTTGATATTCCACCATTGGATGATTCATTGTTTTCTACAAATTTAAAGTTTGCTGCTTGTGCAGTAAGTTATAGTTGACAACAACAAACATCAACGAGTAGACGATGAAAATACAAGACTTCAATGTAGTTCATTCATTGTAATGGCATGTGTAAAATACTGTAGTACTGAAGTGGAGTCTCTATGCTGGATTGTTACTTGACCTTTCAGTCTGTCTCCCTCATGACTGTTGACATTACGTCATGGATAAAAGTCTTTACTGCTTTTGCTTTCATTCAGGCCATACATCTACCCTCTCATATTCTCAGTACAGCTACTCTATGTATGTAGTTCATCTCTCATAATCTTAAACAGTCCTCTATCTATTCTGCTCTGGCTATTCGTCAATCTTATTCTCTCTCTCTCTCTCTCTCTCTCTCTCTCTCTCTCTCTCTCTCTCTCTCTCTCTCTCTATATATATATATAAGCCTCTCTATGAAATTAATTATTAGTAGAAACTTTGATCCACAAGGGCAATCTCATCACATGCAGTTCAACTGAAATTATTCATTAGCTATAGATTGTATAAGCATCCAATTTCAACTTCTTGGTACCCTTTGTCTATCACTCTAAAGATAAAAATGCTACAAAAGCACTAATGACATTTCAATGAAACTGCTAAATGTCACATCTTTGAAGAAAGACACTTCAGCAATGCTGTTAAGAAGATGACTCTAAAACAATAAAAATAGTCATTTTAATGCTTTTATTAAAACAAGTTCAGTGAAGCAATTCTCTCTTATTTTCTTGTGTTCACCTAATGAATATTAGAGGAATCAATAGATCTCTTTGCCATCTGTCCTTAAAAGGACATTAAATGGATGTAGATGTATTGTGTTGTAGTTTATTTGTGTCTTTTGGCCAATACATCCAATTTCAGCATGGCATTTTTGAGTACCAGGTTGTCTTCCCTCTTGATCCATTACTCACTTGGCCAGACTAGACTGGTTAGTCTGTTACTAGAGGCACTGCGAAGACGTGAAGTAGGATCTGGATAGTTCTGGTTCACCATTCCAGGCCATCAGCTATGATTCACTGACAGCTTTCAGTTCTGTTAGTGAATGGCACCTTGGCCTCCAGTAATACAATTTATTAGAAAATGCTCTACTTCAAATGTTCTATTACAATACACATCAGTAACACTACTTCACTAGTCATAGTGTTAGATTTGACATTTCAGCACTCTGGGTAAATCTTTCAATAGGTGCTCATTCATTTGCAGCAGATGATAAGTGTATGCACATTGATGGTGTCAGTAGCCTGCTGGTTATGTACATACCTAGCTCAACTTAGAGAATGATGCAAGTGAAAGATACTGCTACCACAATCAAAATGGTAATTGAAGTGACCATTCAATTTCATGTTTAGGCTGCTCCGCAATGGGACCTCCTGTTTTCCATTTTCCATGAGATTTGACATCAGATCTGACTGTTCAGATCTCACTTATTCAGATCTCACTATTCAGAGACCAGGGGAAAATAAAAATACAAGGACTCTGTGGGTTAGAAGTGAAAAATTCCCACTGCCTGTTGTGAGATCAAAACCTGGGACTTCCCTGACCTGAGGCCAGCATTTTACCAATCCCAATCCATTTGACCACCCAATACTGTGGTGCTTCCATTAAACTTGATAGGAATACACCTTACTTACCATTGAAGATTGTCACTTTTACCCAATAGATTATACATTCCAAAGTGATGCAACCTCTAGACTGTATTCTCATGTTGATTTTCCAACATACAACCAATGAGGGTTTTCAAGACACTGCCTTTGTGCATGTCTGTCATCACCATCACAGGTACACCTGAGGTCAGTCTATCAGCTCCAATGGATTCCCTCTTGACTGGGACAATATATTCACACAAGTTTCAGACTTCTATATGTGCCACCCACTCATGTCAGAGACATCAGTTCTCTAATTCGAGGTAATTTAATTGTGTCTTTGATATCCACTTGAAGGCTGCAGTAACTGCTTCAATTTTCCCAATGAAACTAGAGAAAGATGAAGAGTAAGCTCACCTCTGAGATGATTTTCTCGACTCTAGATGAGGAGAAGAAAGACTCCATCACACTCTGCGGTGTATGGGAAACACGGAGACAACACCAATATTTTGTTATCATTAACGCATTTTGGAGTAATGTGGTCAGCCAGTGACATCTTTCTTTCCAAAATAAATTCAGTCCCCATTTACGGTTGAGTGAACCTAGAAGCTGTCAATCAGGATCTAAATCAACCTCACCCTTAATTGTTGAGCACACTAACCACTAAGAAGCCATGATAGCTCAGTGGTTAGTGAACTGGACTACCAAAAACAAGAAGTCGGGTTCGATCCTGATCAACGGCTTCCAGGTTCACCCAGTCTTAAATACCAGATTTTTTCTGGGAAAGTAAAGCGGCATGGGCATAATACCAACCACATTAACCCAAATATCATGTGCTGATAGTCACTAACACCATATTCCCTTTATGCCATGTGGCGTGACGGGTCTCTTTACATTTTTTTAACACTAACCACTGCCATACTATGACTCTCTCTGCTCTGAGAAACTCAACTCATCTGTTGTATTTACTGATGTTTTCATAACAAAGAACCCACTAATGAATATTTTACTTGAGGATCCCCCTCTTTCTCTCCAACTATTTCATGTGTTCAGAGCTGAAGAAAAGTGATGCAATGAACTGACCTGAGCTGCTAGCGTGGTACCTGGTGTCTGGCTTCAGTACCTGGACTACATTTGGGTAGAGGGCTGCCACTAGCATCCCAGAGATGAGCTTCCAGTTGCTGGAGTTGACATTTGCCTGAGAACAGACACAGACTATGATAATGGAGACAAATGTGAGAGAAGTCTGAAGTTTGTGACTGAGAGGAGTCTGATGTTTGTGGTTGAGAGGAGTCTGATGTTTGTAGTTGAGAGGAGTCTGATGTTTGTGGTTGAGAGGAGTCTGATGTTTGTGGTTGAGAGGAGTCTGATGTTTGTGGTTGAGAGGAGTCTGATGTTTGTGGTTGAGAGGAGTCTGATGTTTGTGATTGAGAGGAGTCTGATGTTTGTGGTTTGAGAGGAGTCTGATGTTTGTGGTTGAGAGGAGTCTGATATTTGTGGTTTGAGAGGAGTCTGATGTTTGTAGTTGAGAGGAGTCTGAAGTTTGTGGTTGAGAGGAGTCTGAAGTTTGTAGTTGAGAGGAGTCTGATGTTTGTGGTTGAGAGGAGTCTGATGTTTGTGGTTTGAGAGGAGTCTGATGTTTGTGGTTGAGAGGAGTCTGATGTTTGTAGTTGAGAGGAGTCTGATGTTTGTAGTTGAGAGGAGTCTGAAGTTTGTGGTTGAGAGGAGTCTGAAGTTTGTAGTTGAGAGAAGTCTGATGTTTGTGGTTGAGAGGAGTCTGATGTTTGTAGTTGAGAGGAGTCTGATGTTTGTAGTTGAGAGGAGTCTGAAGTTTGTAGTTGAGAGGAGTCTGATGTTTGTGGTTGAGAGGAGTCTGATGTTTGTGGTTGAGAGGAGTCTGATGTTTGTGGTTGAGAGGAGTCTGATATTTGTAGTTGAGAGGAGTCTGATGTTTGTAATTGTGAGGAGTCTGATGTTTGTGGTTTGAGAGGAGTCTGATGTTTGTGGTTGAGGAGGAGTCTGATCTTTGTGGTTTGAGAGGAGTCTGATGTTTGTGGTGTGAGAGGAGTCTGATGTTTGTAGTTGAGAGGAGTCTGATGTTTGTAGTTGAGAGGAGTCTGATGTTTGTAATTGAGAGGAGTCTGATGTTTGTGGTTTGAGAGGAGTCTGATGTTTCTGGTTGAGGAGGAGTCTGATCTTTGTGGTTTGAGAGGAGTCTGATGTTTGTGGTGTGAGAGGAGTCTGATGTTTGTGATTGAGAGGAGTCTGATGTTTGTGTTTGAGAACAGTGACTTGTGATGTTTGTGTGCTTGTGTAGAGGATGAAAGTTGTTAGATATGAGGAGTGACAGGTGACTGGCGGATTTGAAGAGAGGGTAATGTTCGGTGTAAGGAGAAGACATGTTGATAGATGTTATTGAAAGATTATTGTGGATGATTTATCTGGGTAAAAGTGCTTTTAAGGAGTTGACTAACACCAGATGTATGTTTGCATATCTTTATCATTAATATTACCCTGTCATTATTTTCCTTCTCTGCCTCTACCATAACCCTATCATGTTTATGCATCTCTACCTCTACTATAACCCTGTCATGTTTTTGCATCTCTAACTCTACCATAACACAGACATGTTTTTTTTTTCTTACCTCTACCATAACACAGACATGTTTTTGCACCTCTAACTCTACCATAACACTGTCATGTTTTTGTATCTCTACCTCTACCTCTACCATAACACTGTCATGTTTTTGTACCTCTACCTCTACCTCTACCATAACACTGTCATGTTTTTGCACCTCTACCTCTACCATAACACTGCCATGTATTTGTATCTCTACCTCTACCATAACACTGTCATGTTTTTGTACCTCTACCTCTACCTCTACCATAACTCTGTCATGTTTTTGTACCTCTACCTCTACCATAACACAGACATGTTTTTGTACCTCTACCTCTACCATAACACAGACATGTTTTTGTACCTCTACCTCTACCTCCACCATAACTCTGTCATGTTTTTGCACCTCTACTTCTACCATAACACAGACATGTTTTTGCACCTCTACCTCTACCATAACACAGACATGTTTTTGTACCTCTACCTCTACCTCTACCATAACTCTGTCATGTTTTTGCACCTCTACCTCTACCATAACACAGACATGTTTTTGCACCTCTACCTCTACCATAACACAGACATGTTTTTGTACCTCTACCTCTACCTCTACCATAACACTGTCATGTTTTTGCACCTCTAACTCTACCATAACACTGCCATGTATTTGTATCTCTACCTCTACCATAACACTGTCATGTTTTGTATAACTTACAACAACCATAACACTGTCATGTTTTTTATCTCTTACCTCTATCATAACACTGTCATGTTTTATATCTCTTACCCCTATCATAACACTGTCATGTTTTATATCTCTTACCCCTATCATAACACTGTCATGTTTTTTATCTCTTACCTCTATCATAACACTGTCATGTTTTATATCTCTTACCCCTATCATAACACTGTCATGTTTTATATCTCTTACCTCTACCATAACACTGTCATGTTTTATATCTCTTACCTCTACCATAACACTGTCATGTTTTATATCTCTTACCTCTACCATAACACTGTCATGTTTTATATCTCTTACCTCTACCATAACACTGTCATGTTTTGTATAACTTACCTCTATCATAACACTGTCATATTTTATATCTCTTACCTCTATCATAACACTGTCATGTTTTGTATCTCTTACCTCTGCCATAACACTGTCATGTGTTTATCTCTTACCTCTACCATAAGCCTGTCATGTTTTTGCATCTCTACCTCTACCATAACCTGGCCCTGCTTTTTATCTCTTACCTCAACCACATCCACATAAATATGTATATAAAATGGTCTACTTTTTCCAATGTCTTCGATTTAAATTGCCCCAAGAGGTATTTTTATTTTACTTATTTTTGTTTTATCCTTGTTGATTTCAAGCCCTATTCTTATATCACAACCCTATAATATATCCTTATTTCTATCACAACTTATAGTGTTGTATCTACATCTATACCATAAATCTATAGTGTTATCAAATCTATATATATCACAACCCTATAATATATCCTTATTTCTACCACAACTTATAGTGTTGTATCTACATCTCTACCATAAATCTATAGTGTTATCAAATCTATATTTATCATCATCATCATTGAGTGCCGTCTCCGCAACGAAGGTTGGCTACCATGGAGCGCCATTTTTCTCTATCTCTTGCTTTGATGGTGCAGGTTGTCATCGGTTGATTTGTCCATCTTTTGATGTTACTCGTCCATGTTAATCTTGGTCTGCCTCTGCCTCTTTTACCTTGTATTTTCCCCTCCAGGATCACTTTCAGTAGGCTGTTGTGTCTTTTAACATGGCCTAAGAATCGCATTTGTCTTGTTCTAATTGTGTTCAGAAGTTCTCTTTTCATTTTTAGTTGTTTTAAGACTTTGTCGTTTGTTTTCTTTTCCTTCCATCCAATTCTACCTATTCTTCTATATATCCACATTTCAAAGGCTTCAATTCTCTGTTCTGTTTTCTTGTCTAATGTCCATGTTTCAGCACCATATAGGAATATTGAGAAGATGTAACATTTTGCTATTCTTAGTTTTAGCTCTGGTGTTATTTGTTTTGATGTTAGTATGTCCTTCATGACATTAAAATTACTTTTTGCCATTCCTATTCTTTTGTTTACTTCAGTTGTACATTTTCCATCACTGGTTATAGTATGTCCAAGGTAGTTATAGTTCTGAACTGTCTCAAGGTCTATTCCTTCAATTTTGATATCCACTTGTGGGTTTTGAGTATTTTCTTTGTTTATGATCATAGTTTTAGTCTTTTTGATATTCATATCTAGTCCATATTTTTTGCTTGTCGTGTTTATTTCATTAAGTAATTGTTGTAGGTCTTTAGGATTTTCTGCTAGTAGTACAGTATCGTCAGCATATCTTAGGTTATTAATTATCTTTCCATTAATTTGTAGGCCTGGCATCTCTATGATGTTTTTAAAGATTTGCTCAGTGTATAGATTGAACAAGCTTGGTGATAGGATGCATCCTTGTCTTACTCCTCTTTTTATATCAATGGGTGTAGAGAACTCTTTGTTATATTTTATTATTGCTGTTTGCTCCCAGTATAGATTGCATATTAGTCGTATATCCATGTCATCTAGATGTATCTCTTTTAGGCATTCTATAAGTTGTTTGTGGTGTACTCTATCAAAAGCTTTGGTGTAGTCTATGAAGCAGGCATATATTGGTTTGTTTACTTCTGTGTATTTTTCGATTAATGTTCTCATGCAGAATATGGCTTCTTTTGTCCCGCTATTTTTCCTAAATCCAAATTGCTGCTCATCTAATTCAGTATTGATTTTATTCTGAATCCTTCCTTGTATAACTTTTAGCAAGATTTTTGTAACATGGCTCATTAGGCTTATTGTTCTAAAGTCACTGCATTCAACTGCACCATTCTTTTTAGGCAATGCAATGAAAGTTGATGTTTTTAGTTCATATATATCACAACCCTATAATATATCCTTATTTCTAACACAACTTATAGTGTTTATCTACATCTCTACCATAAATCTATAGTGTTATCAAATCTATATATATCACAACCCTATAATATATCCTTATTTCTAACAACTTATAGTGTTTATCTACATCTCTACCATAAATCTATAGTGTTATCAAATCTATATATATCACAACCTTATAATATATCCTTATTTCTACCACAACTTATGGTACCGTGTCTATATCTCTACCATAACTCTATAGTGTTATCAAATCTATATATATCACAACCCTATAATATATCCTTATTTCTACCACAACTTATGGTGCCGTGTCTATATCTCTACCATAACTCTATAGTGTTATCAAATCTCTATGTCTGTCACACCCATATAATATTAATTTATTTCATCATCTGATTTGCAGTATACACCACAACCATTCACTGCTAAAGGTCACCTTTTGAGAAACAAAAGTTCAGTGTTATTACTAAACAGTGTAATGACAGATATTATGTAATTTACACTCCTCACATCTGGAGTAATCAGAAATAAAAAGAGTAATATTACATCAATCTTGTAACACTTCCAATCTTTGTTAATTAACTATGCAGTTATTGTTGCCTGTATTTAGTCCATGACAAGTATCATGACATTAACTTGCGCAATAAAACAAAATGGCATGTAAATATTGTCAGCAAATGTTAACAATCAGTCAAACACAGTGGTTTTCAAACTTCTCTTATCTATTCTATAACAAATTCTCTATGAGTGCTGTCTTGATGTAACAATTTCTCTCTGAGTGATGTATTGATGTAACAATTTCTCTTTTAGTACTGTCTTAATGTAACAGATTCTCTCTGAGTGCTGTCTTGATGTAACAATTTCTATCTGAGTGATGTCTTGATGTAACAATTTCTCTCTGAGTGCTATCTTGATGTAACAATTATACTCTTTGAGTGATGTCTTGATGTAACAATTACACTCTTTGAGTGATGTCTTGATGTAACAATTACACTCTCTGAGTGCTGTCTTGATGTAACAATTTCTCTTTGAGTGCTGTCTCAATGTAACAATTTCTCTCTGAGTGATGTCTTGATGTAACAATTATACTCTTTGAGTGATGTCTTGATGTAATGATTGCACTCTTTGAGTGCTGTCTTGATGTAACAATTTCTCTTTGAGTGCTGTCTTGAGGTAACAATTTTTCTCTAGATTTCTCTCAAACATTTTCATCCATGTGTTTCCTGTTCAATTGTTTTGACATCTCTCTTCTTGTGTCTAAATCTCTGTGTCTAAATCTCTGTGTCTAAATCTCTGTATCTAAATCTCTGTGTCCAAATGTTCATATATTTAAACTCAAGTGTCTAAATGTTCAAAAATCATTATCAATATGTCTAAATTACTGTCAGCATGTTCACACAACTTCACCTACATGTTTAAATCTGTGTCCATATGTTCACATAATTCCATCCACTTGTTTAAATCAGTGTTTGCATGTTCACACACCTTCACCTACCTCTGTCCATATGTTAACAGCTCCATTCACATGTTAACGTTTAGTCCAAAAGCTGACACACCATCACCCATATATCTAAATCTCTTTTCAAGAAATGTCCACACAGTTCCATTCACATGTCTCAATCTCACTGTCCAAATGTACAGACACCACCATCTACATTAAATTTATCTGTCCAAATGTTCAGACACTACCACATACATTAAATTTATCTGTCCAAATGTTCAGACACTACCACATACATTAAATTTATCTGTCCAAATGTTCAGACACTACCACATACATTAAATTTATCTGTCCAAATGTTCAGACACTACCACAGACATTAAATTTATCTGTCCAAATGTTCAGACACTACCACATACATTAAATGTATCTGTCCAAATGTTCAGACACTACCACATACATTAAATTTATCTGTCCAAATGTTCAGACACTACCACATACATTAAATTTATCTGTCCAAATGTTCATACACTACCACCTACATCAAATTTATCTGTCCAAATGTTCAGACACCACCACCTACAACAAATTTATCTGTCCAAATGTTCATACACTACCACCTACATCAAATTTATCTGTCCAAATGTTCAGACACCACCACCTACATCAAATTTATCTCTCCAAATGTTCAGACACCACCACCTACATCAAATTTATCTGTCCAAATGTTCATACGCTACCACATACATTAAATTTATCTGTCCAAATGTTCAGACACCACCACCTACATCAAATTTATCTGTCCAAATGTTCAGACACTACCACCTACATCAAATATATCTGTCCAAATGTTCAGACACTACAACATATATCAAATTTATCTGTCCAAATTTTCAGACACTACCACCTACATCAAATTTATCTGTCCAAATGTTCAGACACTACAACATATATCAAATTTATCTGTCCAAATGTTCAGACACTACCACCTACATCAAATTTATCTGTCAATGTTCAGACACTACAACATACATCAAATTTATCTGTCCAAATGTTCAGACACTACCACATATATCAAATTTATCTGTCCAAATGTTCAGACACTACAACATACATCAAATTTATTTGTCCAAATATTCAGACATTGCCACCTACATCAAATTTATCTGTCCAAATGTTCAGACACTACAACATATATCAAATTTATCTGTCCAAATGTTCAGACACTACAACATATATCAAATTTATCTGTCCAAATGTTCAGACACTACCACATATATCAAATTTATCTGTCCAAATGTTCAGACACTACAACATACATCAAATTTATCTGTCCAAATGTTCAGACACTACCACATATATCAAATTTATCTGTCCAAATGTTCAGACACTACCACATATATCAAATTTATCTGTCCAAATGTTCAGACACTACCACCTACATTAAATTTATCTGTCCAAATGTTCAGACACTACCACATATATCAAATTTATCTGTCCAAATGTGCAGACACTACCACCTACATTAAATTTATCTGTCTAAATGTTCAGACACTACCACCTTCATCTAAATCTCTGTCTAATTTTTCTCACACCTCCAGCCACATAACTAAATCTATTTTTTAAAATGTTCACAAAAGTTAATCCACATGTTTAAATGTCTCTGTCCAAATGTTCACACCTGTCAACGTCACTCCTAAACGTCCCTTAGTATTTATACAGTTCAATCACAGCGATAAATCTCCCTGTCTAAGTGTTCACGCTGCTCCACCCTTAGTCCTAAATCTCCCTGTCTAAGTATTCACACAGCTCCACCCTTAGTCCAAAATCTCCTTGTCTATAAGTTTTTAGACAGCTCTACCCTTAGTCCTAAATTTCCCCATCTAAATGTTCACACAGCTTCATCCATAGCACTAAATCTCCCTGTCTATAAGTTTTTAAACAGCTCCACACATGTTCCTAATTTTCTAACTCAGATTTCCATCTATTTGACATTTCCAATTGTATTCTCCCACATTTCCAACTGTATTTTCCCAAATTACCCACCAACTCCATCATTAAACCCACCCACAACACCCCAATCTCATAACGCAGAATCCTTGTCTAATAACTCTCTCCTAAACAAAAGCAGTCCTAATTATCTTACAATTAGTTAATGACATCATCAATCTGCCACAGTGGGGACCAGTAACATTTCAAAAAAGAATGAGGAAAAAAAAGGAGTGAACCAATCAAATCCCAGAGTATTAGCCAGTCCTTATGCATTTCTTTGAACGCCCAAATATATTAAACAGCAAAAACAGCAGCAAAAGATATTTTGCTAGCACATTTTTGTCAATAAATGTACTAACATATGGAAGTGATTAGGCCCATTCAAATAATTGCCAGAACAGGACACAAAACAGTGCAGAGAGGACTGTATTTAACCAACACCCATACAAATATAATCTTGTAAGACACTAGGAGTTAGTCTCTACAGCAGGTCAGTTGTATAGAGACAGCAAAGATCATCTTCAGAGTTTTGTTTATTAACCAGCAACCCAGTTATCAATTTCAGAGGTGAGTTCAATGCACTGTTTATTTTATATTGTACATGTGGTGTACTGCATATGTGGTGTACATTGTGTTTACATGTGCGTAGTTGTTAATACGGTAGGTAACGTATAGGTCCGTTCACACCTTGCTAAAAGTATAGGGAATATGGTGTCAGTGGCCATGTTGTTCCATGACCACAGCACATTTTTGGATGATGACAGTCTTAATAGCTAAGGGTGAAAATGGTTTACAGAAAATGACTGACATTACAGTGATGGAAAGTAGAATTAAAGACCATAACCTCAGCACTAAAAATACAGAAATATTGGTCACAACGAGGTAAGTAGACTTCTCAAAAGAACACTATTAAAAGAAAATGAACAAGTTGACAGACTGGCTGGAACAGCTGCTGTAGATGGCAAACGTGCAATGAACCAGGCTGACAATCTGAATGCATGAGGTAGGGCGAGCTAATGATTCAGTCAATGATCATGAATTTACAACCATGTCCAGACTGCACAAGCATCAGGTCAAAACTGGAGATGCCAGAAAAGAGCACTATACAGAGGGAGACAGAAGATTAACAAATCAACACAGTCCTGTAGTCGACAGTCTCCACACACTGAGGGACATATTGGGGAGGAGATCTAAGTACTTATGGACATAACCAATAAGCAATGAAGATTCTTGACGTTGAAGATCACACGTCAACTAAATGATGTAGAGTATGGAAAAGTACACAATAGTTCAGACAAAGGGAACATTCCAAGAATGAAAAGATATTAGACAAAATCATCTTTCACAGCAGAAGTTCAAGAAAAAAGAAATGTTCTTCAGTATTGTGTGTAGAGTTAGTTCAGACAAAGGGAAATAATCAGGTCATCTAACAACAAACATGTAAATCTGGTAGCCACACAAGTGTAGTTTTACAGAAAAACATTCAGAATAACAACAGACTGTCAAATAGAATAATGGGGATGTTTTAAACACATCACTGAGATGCCAGGCCTAAACATTAATGGGAAGATAATCAATAACCTAAGATATGCTGACAATACTGTACTACTAGCAGAAAATCCTAAAGATCTACAACAATTACTTAATGTAATAAACATGAGAAGCAAAAAATATGGACTAGATATGAATATCAAAAAGACTAAAACTATGATCATAAAAATAGAAAATTCTCAAGACCTACAATTAAATATCAATGTGGAAGGAATACGTCTAGAGACAGTTCAGAACTACAGCTACCTGGGACATACTATAACCAGTGATGGAAAATATACAACTGAAATAAAATAAAAGAATAGGTATGGCAAAAAGTAATTTCAATGCCATGAAAAATATACTAACATCAAAACAAATAACACCAGGGCTAAAACTAAGAATAGCAAATTGTTACATCTTCTCAATATTCCTGTATGGTGCAGAAACATGGACATTAGACAAGAAAACAGAACAGAAAATTTAAGACTTTGAAATGTGGATTTATAGAAGAATATGTAGAATTGGATGGAAAGAAAAGAAAACAGACGAGGAAGTTTTAAAACAACTAAAAATGAAAAGAGAACTACTAAACACAATTAGAGCAAGACAAATGAAATTTTTGGGTCATGTTAAAAGACACAACAGCCTAATAAAAGTAATATTGGAAGGGAAAATACAAGGTAAAAGAGGCAGAGGCAGAGGCAGACCAAGACTAACATGGACGAGTAACATCAAAAGATGGACAAGCCAATCTATGACAGCCTGCACCATCAAAGCAAGAAACAGAGTGGCATGGCGATCCATGGTAGCCAACCTTCGTTGCGGAGATGGCACCCGATGATGAGGATGATGAAAATGAATAGAAAATGTATTACCAATATTAGAACGAAATAATAGTTGTTTTTTTTTAAAGTTTGTAATGAGAACAGAATAGCTGGAATATATTTTGACACCTGGAAAAAGCAAGCAAAGAAGAGATGGAGTTATAAGAGATGAAGTTATAAGTGGAACAATATTAAAACAGGTAAATGAATTTAAATATCTGGGAACATTGTTAACCTCAGATGGTAGATGTACAACAGAGGTAAGATGCAGAATAGCTCAGGCAAAAGCAGCTTTTCAAAAAATGAGTAACATACTGTGCAACCAATTTCTGACAATAGAAACAAGAAAACGAGTTCTTAAATGTTATGTAGAGATAGTCTTAACATATGGGTGTGAATCATGGGAAATAGGACAACAGACAAGAATATCACCGGAGGCTGTAGAAATGTGGTTTTACAGAAGAATGTTGAGAATACCACAGACAGCTAAGAAGAGTAAAAATTGTTCTGAAAGAGGTCAAAGAAAAAAGAGAGCTAATTTCCAATATTAGGATGAAACAATCATCATTTTTTGGCCATGTAATGAGAAGAGAACAACTGGAATATATTGTAACAACTGCTGGAAAAATTGAGGGACGAAGAGATACAGGAAGCAAAGATTAAAAAAATACCAGACAGCTTAAGAGAATGGCTTGGCAGAAGGTCAACAACAGAAATGATGAATAACTGTCAAGATCGAAAGTTCTGAAGAGAAATGATCACCAACGCCGGCAGGCACAGCACCTGATGATGATGATGTCTAGTGATGTCTAGTATATGCAATTGGATACATTTTGTCTTATAATGCATGCCTATTTCATGCAACTGTATCAGTTTTTGTCATAATGTCTGTATATTTCTTGCAACTGTATCATTTTTTGTTATAAAGTCTGTATATTTCTTGCAACTGCATCAATTTCTCTTATAAAATCTCCTTTCAATAAAGACTGAATTTCCTTTAAAAAGAAAGAAAGATTCTCCTTTCAAATAAAACTAAATCTCCTTTAAAAAAAAAAGACTGAATCTCATTTCAAACAATATAAGACCAAATCTCTTTAACAAAAATACTAAATCTACTTTCAAACAAGACTGATCTCCTTTAAAAAAGACTGAATCACCTCTGAATCTCTTTTTCTTAAAAGACTGAATCATTTCTGAATCTCTTTTTCAAAAAGACAGAATCACCTTTATTCAAGACTAAATCTATCTCCAATCATCTTACAATTTTGTGTCAACTGTATCTTCTTTGTTTCATTTGTATCTACAGATGATGTTTGGTGTCACACAATGCTTGCTACTGTTGTATTTCATAAATTGCATTATGGGCTTTCAACCAGCTATTGCTCAGTTATTGTTAACACCAATGATTGAAGAAGGCAGCATAAGACAAGCTCGTAAATTATGCCAAGTTCGCAGAATTCTTCCAGGTGAAGATGTATTTCCAATGAGCTATGCTGGATTCATCACTGTTAACAAGCACCTCGGAAATCATCTGTTCTTCTGGTTCTTTCCATCGGAAAGCAACAAAACAGCTCCTTTATTGATCTGGCTGAATGGTGGTCCAGGTGTTTCCTCGATGTTTGGACTTTTCTTAGAAAATGGTCCTGTAGAATTATCAAAGCTTGATTCTATAAACCTGCAGTATGCAAGACGAAAGTACTCATGGGTTGGGCCATTTTCTATGCTCTATATCGACCAGCCAGTAGGAACTGGGTACAGCTACAGTGACCAGGAAGAGAGAGGATTCAGAACCAACAAAGAGGGATACACCCAAGATCTGTACTCATTTACAAAGCAATTCTATCGTTTGTTTCCAGAGTACATGGATAGGGAGTTGTACATTGGAGGGCAGTCTTATGCTGGTCACTATGTTCCAGCACTAGCATACCAAATCCATAAGGATAAAAAGGCTGGCATATCACAGCTACCATTAACAGGAATATATCTAGGAGCTCCAGGCTTTGACCTAAAGACACAACATGATGCCTACCCAGAGTACTTGAACATAATTGGAGCTATCAGTTTGACGGAAGTGAAGATATTTAAGAAACAATTAGTTGAAAGATATATACTATATGTTAAAAAACACACTGAACTCGAAAACTTATTAATGCATGTAAATCAGTACTCTCAGCTTTTTAATTCTTCTGAAATAAACAACTGGGTCACCACAACTGAATTAAGTGCACTAGATCAACTTGTTCAGTTAGCCATGACGTCACAAGAAATCAGAGAAGCTGTACAGATCAGAGACTTAAATTACATGTCATATAACCTCATGGTAGCTGCTTATCTTGCACAAGATGTCTTTAAAGCCACAAAAGATGAACTGGCTCAGCTAATGAATAACTACAAAGTTCTCATTTATTCTGGCAACTTTGATCTCTTGATCAGTCCTATCATGGTAGAGAAGGGAGTAATGGACATTCCATGGCTACACAAGGACAAGTATAGAAACACAAGAAGATCAAAATGGAATGGGCCTGATAAACAGTTATGGGGTTTCTACTCTCAAACTGACAAATTCTGTCATGTTGTGGTGCATAAGGCAGGGCACCATGTACCCCATGACCAGCCACAAGCTGCCCTCAATATGATGCTACAGTTTGTTAACAATGGATGCATTGTGCCTAGTCATGTAAACAAATAATATAAGAATTCTTGTTCTTTCACAATTCTGTGACCTGTAATTGCTATAAAGGACTCAGCCTTAATAGCAGAAAGACAGAAGTAATGGTAACAACAAAAAAAAGACATCACCTCAGTGAAAAATAAAGACAAGTGGAACAATATTAAAACAGGTAAATGAATTTAAATATTTGGGAACTTTTTTAACCTCAGACGGAAGATGTACAAAAGAGGTGAGATGCAGAATGGCTCAAGCAAAAGCAGTTTTCCAAAAGATGAGGAAGATGCTATGCAATCCATTTGTGACAATAGAAACAAGAAAAAGAGTTCTTAAATGTTACGTAGAGCAAGTCTTAACATATGGGTGTGAATCATGGACAATAAGACTACAGACAAGAAAATCAATTCTGGAGTCTGTAGAAATGTGGTTTTACAGAAGAATGTTGAGAATACTATGGATAGCTAAAAATAGTAATGAAAATTTTCTGAAAGAGGTTAAAGCAAAAAGAGAGCTAATTTGCAATATCAGGAAGAAACAATCATAATTTTTTAGCCATGTAATGAGAAGAGAAAAACTGGAATATATTGTAACATCTGGAAAAATTGAGGGACAAAGAGATAGAGGGAAGCAAAGAGGAAAAAATACCAGACATCTTAAGAGAATGGCTTGGCAGAAGGTCAACAACAGAAATGATAAATAACTGTTGAGATTGAAAGTTGTGGAGAGGCATGATCACCTATGGCAGCCGGCCCGGTACTTGATGATGATGATGATGTAATTGATATAATGGGACAAGCTACCACATGTTATATTATTAATTTAAGCAATACAAACACTTTCATATTATTAAATAAACAGGAAGTACAACATAACAATGGACATATGTTTTTTTTTGTAGCACTGCTTTTTACATAATAACAATTTCCCAATAACTGTTCTATTTTCCTGTGTTGAATCCAGTCCAACATTATGCCAAGATTATTTAATCTCTAAATGCAGGCAGTTGAAGTTCAAGAACTAGAGACCACAAATCATCTCTGAGAGCAAATTGAAAACAATCTATTGCCTGCAGAGGACCTTGAATGACCAAAAGCTACAGAAATATATCCAAGTGATAAAAGCAATGAGAGGCTTGAGACCTGGGCCTTTACAGGGTCACACAAATAGCTATAGTGTGGTGGTGGTGGTGGGGGACATTAATGGACAATCTTATGATCTGCTTTCAAGCTGTATTACAAGAAAGGACCAATTCAATTATCTAGGATTTCAGTTCCTTGGTGGTGGACCACAGTGAAGTATGCGGCAGGCGTGGGAGAGCAGAGGAGATAGTAGGTAATGGTAGGTGTGTGAGAGTAGATGGGATAGTAGGTTATGCTAGGTGTGTGAGAGTATATGGTATAGGAGGTAATGGTAGGTGTGTGAGAGTAGATAGGATAGTAGGTAACAATAGGTGTGTGAGAGTAAATAGGATAGTAGTTAATGGTAGGTGTGTTAGAGTAGATGGGATAGTAGGTAATGGTGGGTGTATGAGAGAAAAGGGGATAGTAGGTAATGGTAGGTGTGTGAGAGTAGATGGGATTGGAGGTGATTGAAGGTGTGTGAAAGCAGATGAGATAGAAGGTGATGGTAAGTGTGTGAGAGTAGATGGGATAGGAGGTAATGGTATGTGTTTGACAGTAGATGGGATAAGAGGTAATGGTAGGTTATTGGTTATTGTTATTGGTTATGGAAGGCCTCGGTATCACAGCAAATGAATTAAAATCCATAATTGCTCAACCGCCCGTGCCAGTGGAATCATCCGAATTACTAACTCAACTCCCAAACAAAGAAAGGTAACTGTAGTCCCCATCGTAGCAGTCTCAGCACACGCCAAAAGACATAAAGCGAAACTGCGCAGAAAGTGAACACAGCCAAATGTTCCCTGTCATACGATATCATCCTTCATCGTAAACAAACGGGATATCGAAGCAGGATCAAAACGGACGAGACACACAGCTCACGGTGTGCACAGAGCACTTAACTCGGTAGCTCTTGCAACAAGCCGGACTTGGAATATGAGGAAACTGCAAGAAGGAACACTTTTCAGACATAGCCTTCAATGGTTCCTGCCGCCTATCCACCATATACCATGGTAGTTCACGTCCTCCCGAAAATGATGATCGTCATAGCACTTGATGATGTTAGGCCATCATTGATGACTCCAATTCCAAACATATAGACACACAGTGGTGGTAAGTTATCATTTCCAATCCAACAGAAGCCACATGACCTGTAGTTAGTAAAACCACAGAGAGAATATGATTTTGTGACCTTCACTGATTCACTCTTAGATGTGAATGTGTGGTTTACACAAGAGGAGAAGTTTTCAACTACAGTGATCCCATTTAAGGCAATTCTGGGATAGCAAGGCAAGTCTCCTTTATAGCAGCAGAACTTGATGTTCTCCGCTCCCTTCTTGTAGCTGCCGCCACACGATTCTGATGTCTCATTAACTTGGACATCATTCAAGAACAATGTCAGATTAACATTCCATAGATATGGCGCTGCTGATGAAATGCTTGGTGCAACAGTTGTATCAATCATACTGGAGGCTCCTGGTCTGTGGTCATTAATATCACAGACGGCACATGATGTTGTTATATTCAGTATTTCTTTCTGGGGTGTAAATATGTGGCACAAACATGGAGAGTGGTTTGTGGTCACAGTAATCCCATTAAAGGCAATTCTAGGGTAGCATGGCATAGCTGTTTCAGAACAGCACAATCCTGTGATGTTTTCTGTGTTCGCTATAAAGCTGCTGCTGCTACACAATCCTGACCAATTATAGGTGTGGACATTATTCACTTGCAATGACAAAACTGTTTTGTTTACATCATAAACCTCTGGAAGCGAATCATTTATGGGACTAATAGTACAATTTATTCTTCCATCGGGGATATCTTCATTGAGTCCCCCAAAAAAGGTCTTTGGTTAAAAAGCACATATGCTTTTGAGTTAAACACAAAATGAGCCCACTTCATAGATTCAAAATGATCCTTGCCAATGCCATCCGTTTGCACAAGTTAGGTCCTTAGCTACCAACGTCACAAACGTCTGAAACGAAGCCATCGAATTAACGACTTTATCTACAGCGAAGGTTAACGAACTGTGAACAAACATTTATGTTCAAACCCTTGAAAACATTTTCAAAAATCTGCCAACTCGCTGCAATAACATATATCGTGTTGTTCAATGTAAACATTGCTTAGTCCATAGCTCGAATATAAATAAGCTGCCATTTTGGTGCGGCCTATGACGTCATCCCCCCGTAATGGTAGGTGTGTGAGAGTAAATGGGATAGGAGATATTGGTGTAAGTTAGCAGTAAACATTAGGAATGAAACATTTTTTAAAATGTTTGTCCTACGTGCCACCTTCGGCCAGAGAAGAACTGACTGCAAATTTTGGACAATCTGACCTTTACACTGCTCATCTTCAAAGGATCTTTATCAAATTTTAAAAGGAAGAATACCACAGAAATGTCTAAAGCGTGACTAAATATGAAAAAAATGATACATGTAATATCACATGTTCGCTCAAAGACCTCAACACAGTGCATGCAAGGGGATTTTGGCCTCCAGTTTGGCATGTACATAGTTGCCACATACACTGTCTTTCATGCCACTTCCCTACACATTATAGTTCCAGTGAAAAAAATAAAAATAGGTTTCAGTTTTTTATAACAGCCATCATACTAAAGATGGGTTCAGATGAAAAGGCTATAATTACGGCATGTTCATTTGAGTTATATATCAGTGACTTTACCATGCAGTTCACACACTTTTTGCTACATCTACCTGAAATGTGTCACTGGTTATAGCTAATGAATGTAGTGCTTAAAGCAGATAGTAGAACACTTTGATCAACGGCCCAGAAAGCGAAAACAGCAAAGTGTGTGGTACACAAGAGGCATGTTCAGAACACAAAAGACGAACATGGCTGACCACTGTGAAAGAGATTGGAGCCTCATCACGTACCAGTCCAGAGGAAGCCATGGAGAGTTGGAGAAATTCGAACTTATGTCGGAGGAAAGATCTTAAAATAAGTACTTGGAATGTTAGGACTCTATATCAACAAGGGAAATTGGAAAATCTAATTCAAGAAGCAGAACGAATAAATATAGATATTTTAGGCATATCAGAGACTAGATGGAAAGAATGTGGGTACATTGAAGACGAAAAATATACATTTATATACTCAGGAAACACAACAGAACATCAAAGGGGGGTAGGAATACTGATAAAAAGAGAGCTACAAAAATATATAAGTACCCACTGGACATACAGTGATAGGATTATACTACTCAAGTTGAAAGCAAAACCATTCGACATAGCAATAATACAGACATATGCACCTACTCAAGACTACACAGATGAACAAATAGAGGCATACTATGAAGACCTAAATAAAGTTATGAAGCAAGTGAAATCTTCAGACATCTTGATTGTAATGGGTGACATGAACGCTAAAGTAGGAAAAGGTAGATATAAGACAATTATAGGAAATCATGGTTTAGGAAAAAGAAATGACAGAGGAGAAAGATTAATACAATTCTGTGAAGAAAACAGGCTGATAATATGTAACACCTACTTTGAGCAAGAGAAAAGGAAACTATACACATGGAAAAGCCCTGGAGATAGGAAGAGGAATCAAATAGATTACATAATGATAAAAGAAAGGTTCCGTAACAGCGTAAAGAAAGCCAAAACCTACCCATGAGCAGATATTAATTCTGATCACAATCCTGTAATGATTAAAATGAAAATCAAACTAAAGAGAAACAAGCAAAAATCTAATTCATCAACAAACCCACTCGACATAACAGCTTTAAATCAAAAAGATATTAAAGATACCTATACAATACAAGTAAAGAACACATACCAGAAGCTGCTAGAGGAAGGAATTGAACAATACAGAAGAGAAAATCCTGATGAAAAAGTAACAACCAAATGGCAATGCATAAAGAAAAGCATACAAAAAGCCTGCGACACCTTACCAAAAGAGAAAAGAACAAAAAACAAAAATGGATAACTAACACCATCTTAGAAAAAATGGAAGAAAGGAGACAAGCGAAGAACACTGCCCAATACAATAAAATAGAAAATGAGATACGCAAAATGTGCAAAAAGGCAAAAGAAGACTGGCTCAGCCAAAAATGTATAGAAATAGAAACCATGGAAAGCAAACAAGACCTAAGAGGAATGCACACAGAAATAAAGAGAATGACTAATAAAAATAAAAAAGCCACAGAAGGTGGATGCATTGCAGACAAAAAAAGGAAAAATGCTAACAGACAATAAGGATATCATAGATAGATGGCAGGAATATATAACAGAACTATTTCATGATCAAAGGGACAAGAAACCAGTTATAAAATGTACATCAGTCTATAAAATCTTAAAATCTGAGGTGGAAAAAGCTATAAAAACAATGAAAAGGGGAAAAGCAGCAGGACCTGAAAGCATACAGATAGAGATGATACAGGCACTTGAAGATTTTGGCATTGAAGTGATTACAGACATATGCAACGACATATACCACACAGGATACATACCAAATGAACTAAAAACATCAACTTTCATTGCATTGCCTAAAAAGAATGGTGCAGTTGAATGCAGTGACTTTAGAACAATAAGCCTAATGAGCCATGCTACAAAATCTTGCTAAAACTTATACAAGGAAGGATTCAGAATAAAATCAATACTGAATTAGATGAGCAGCAATTTGGATTTAGGAAAAATAGCGGGACAAAAGAAGCCATATTCTGCATGAGAACATTAATCGAAAAATACACAAAAGTAAACAAACCAATATATGCCTGCTTCATAGACTACACCAAAGCTTTTGATAGAGTACACCACAAACAACTTATAGAATGCCTAAAAGAGATACATCTAGATGACATGGATATACGACTAATATGCAATCTATACTGGGAGCAAACAGCAATAATAAAATATAACAAAGAGTTCTCTACACCCATTGATATAAAAAGAGGAGTAAGACAAGGATGCATCCTATCACCAAGCTTGTTCAATCTATACACTGAGCAAATCTTTAAAAACATCATAGAGATGCCAGGCCTACAAATTAATGGAAAGATAATCAATAACCTAAGATATGCTGACGATACTGTACTACTAGCAGAAAATCCTAAAGACCTACAACAATTACTTAATGAAATAAACACGACAAGCAAAAAATATGGACTAGATATGAATATCAAAAAGACTAAAACTATGATCATAAACAAAGAAAATACTCAAAACCCACAAGTGGATATCAAAATTGAAGGAATAGACCTTGAGACAGTTCAGAACTATAACTACCTTGGACATACTATAACCAGTGATGGAAAATGTACAACTGAAATAAACAAAAGAATAGGAATGGCAAAAAGTAATTTTAATGTCATGAAGGACATACTAACATCAAAACAAATAACACCAGAGCTAAAACTAAGAATAGCAAAATGTTACATCTTCTCAATATTCTTATATGGTGCTGAAACATGGACATTAGACAAGAAAACAGAACAGAGAATTGAAGCCTTTGAAATGTGGATATATAGAAGAATAGATAGAATTGGATGGAAGGAAAAGAAAACAAACGACAAAGTCTTAAAACAACTAAAAATGAAAAGAGAACTTCTGAACACAATTAGAACAAGACAAATGTGATTCTTAGGCCATGTTAAAAGACACAACAGCCTACTGAAAGTGATCCTGGAGGGGAAAATACAAGGTAAAAGAGGCAGAGGCAGACCAAGATTAACATGGACGAGTAACATCAAAAGATGGACAAATCAACCGATGACAACCTGCACCATCAAAGCAAGAGATAGAGCAAAATGGCGCTCCATGGTAGCCAACCTTCGTTGCGGAGACGGCACTCAATGATGATGATGAGAACACTTTAGCATAAGAAAAGCCATGCTAGTAGACTTACCTCTATGCCAGTGACATCAGCCACACCATCTGATGCTCCTCTGGCTGCCCTTTCCACGTCTCTCTGACGAATGCCTACCTGGATGAATCCAATATCTGACAGCAGCTCAACATACTGTTGTTTCAGGCTTGCCAGCATCTGTACCATGAAAGTTTAAAGGTTTCAGTTACACAGCGATAAGTCATTGATGCAACTAACAAACCACTGCACACATCTCAGTTAAGAACTAACTAACAGTTCACACTCATAAACTTATTTATAGGATCAGCTATAAATTCAATGACAGATCAGTCGTAAAATCACTGACAGATCAGCCATAATTTCACTGACATATCACAGTGGTAAACTCACTTCTATCTATCTATCTATCTATTGACCTTTCGAGCCGTAGCCAGCCCATAGGGCGTAGACCAAGATACTCCCTCTCTTATCTGAATTTTTGTTCTAGCAGTTTTTAATTCTTTTAAAGATATTTTATCAAATCTCGCACATTTTTCTCTGTTCTGTGCAAGCAGCTCTATCTCACCGAGGGAGCCGATTCCTGCTGCTCTTGCCTCTCTCATTAATGTTTTTCTCAGTGGCTCTCGCGGTCTCCCCCCTTTTCCTCTTACCTGTTGTTTCCCACACAAGGGCTTGCTTTGCTATTCGGTTAATATCTCTTTTCATCACATGTTCAATATATGATCATCATCTTTTCTTTATTACTGAAGATATTAGTGGTTGATTGGCGATTTCTCTAATTTCCTCGTTAGTTTTGAATTTGTTCCACGCTATACCAAGTATTTTCCTTAGACATTTATTTTCGAATGCGCTCAACTTTGTTTCTATATCTCTTGTTGTTTTCCAGCTTTCACACGCATACGTAAGGGTTGATAGTACATTTGATTTGACTAGTCTAAGTTTTGTGCTTGTGCTGATAAGTTTTGATTTCCACAACTTTTCAAGGCTTCTCAAAGACATTGCTGCTTTAGCTATTCTGATTCTAATTTCTTTTCCTTATCGATCAATAAACTCACTTACAGATCAATTATAAACTCACTGACAGATCAGTCATAAACTTACAGATATATCACAGTCATAAACTCACTCACGGATCAAAGTCATAAACTCACTCATGGATCACAGTCATAAACTCACTCACAGATCACAGTCAGAAACTCACTCAGAGATCAGAGTCATAAACTCACTCACAGTACACAGTCATAAACTCACTCACAAATCACAGCCATACTTTCACTCACAGATTACAGACATAAGTTCACTCAGAGATCACAGTCACAAACTTACTCACAGATCACAGCCATAAACTCACTCAGAGATCACAGCCATAAATTCACTCACAGATCAGTCATAAACTCACTAACAGATCACAGCCATAAACTCACTCACAGATCAGTCATAAACTCACTAACAGATCACTGTCATAAACTCACTAACAGATTAGTCATAAACTCACTAACAGATCACAGCCATAAACTCACTCACAGATCACAGTCATAAACTCACTAACAGATCAAAGTCATAAACTCACTAACAGATCAGTCATAAACTCACTCACAAATCAGTCATAAATTCATTTACAGACATTAGTTACAAACTCTCAAAACAACTGGAATATATTGTAACAACTGGAAAAATTGAGGGACGAAGAGATAGGGGGAAGCAAAGAGAAAAAATACCAGACAGCTTAAGAGAATGGCTTGGCAGAAGGTCAACAACAGAAATGATAAATAACTGTCGTGATCGAAAGTTGTGGAGAGACATGATCACCTACACCAGCAGGCCCAGTACTTGATAATGATGATGATGAGTTATAAACCTACTGAAAAATTATATTTCAGTTATTTCCAGGGCTAGGGAGGTAGAGTAGTCTTGATAAGTTTTTAGTTTACTAACTCTGATACCATCAGTCAGCATATGGGTTGATGACTACTCATGTGAAGTTGTGGTAGCGAATGACTAGTGCACTCGTAATAGCCAGAAAGGTGTGTGGGTTTAATTCTCAAATGTGATTTTTCATATTTTTTTTATATTCTGGGGTTTTACCCAGCCTCTGAAAATTGGTACATGTGACTTTTTTTGGAAAGTAGGGAGGCCTGGCATGATAAAGACAGGAGAGAAATATCAAGGTATAGGCAAATGTAATAGAGTAGTATAAAATAAAATAAATATAAAGAGAGAGAGAGAAAGAAAAAATAGATGGTAAATTTAAAAGTCAGAAATAATAGAAGGGTCAAGAGTAAGGCAAGATAAAGTAAAGTACAAGACTTGAATCAGCATCTTAGCAATTGAATTTTCACCCATAAGTGCTCGGCCGCCTATTCAGAAGTGTTCTGAGATTTCTGGATAGTGTCGCTTCAAGCATCGAAACTCACGATTCGAGGCGACATTCCTCACCTTCCGAGAGTATTAGTACCCTGGTACTCATTTATGCCAGCGGCTGGGTTGACCGCGGGGGTATTTTTTTCCAACCACAAGTATAATTCACACTGCTTCCAGTGGGAATCGAACACAGGTTGTCAGAACGTCGGTAGCCCACTCGGGCGTTGTTCCCAACTAGGTTACCAAGACCCCATAAGGTGAGATAAACTATAGTCAAGTAGCAAGAAATCCTGACACGCACAAATGAAAAAGGAATAGGGGAGATTAAAATGACACAGATAGAAGAGTAATTAAGGGTACAAAGGTTACACTGTGAATAATCAGAATAGGAGCAGACAAGTTTTGTAGCATGGGTAAAGTGAAGATTGGGTGAAGAGAAAACCGAGTAAATAAAGACAAATCAGTAGTTGGGTTGATTTTTAGATCCAATGTTAGGCAAATAGGGCATTCTGGAGATGAAGAAAGAATGATTCAATCTGGAAAATAATATTTGGGACATAGGTCAGAAGTGGCAAGTCATTGTATGATTGACAAACAACTGGGAAAATTGAGGGATGAAGAGGTAGAGGGAAGCAAAGAGAAAACATACCAGACAGCTTAAGAGAATGGCTTGGCAGAAGATCAGCAGCGGAAATGATAAATAGCTGTCAAGATCAAAAGTTGTTGAGAGACATGATCACCTACAGCAGCAGGCCCGGTACTTGATGATGACGATTGTGTGATTATAGGATATTGTCCAAATCTAGTTAGCATTCAATAATGCTGAAACAGACCTGAATCGATTATAAAGGTAGCCACTGGTGGGGTAGCATTTTGTGTTCACTAGGAAGGTTTGACTCTGTACTTTAATTTGACAGAATGATAATAAATGTATGCACAGGGTGACTGATTTTAATTGATGTGTGATTTGTTATGACACATTCTTGAACTGAGACATTAAATGTGGCATAATGGACAAGTGGAAAAATTGTGATTAAATACTTCAAGACTTCTGTTATTCTTATTTATATGGTGTTGCATTTATTCATATTCTATGTGAGTTATGAACGCATTCGAAAATAAATGTCTAAGGAAAATACTTGGTATAGCATGGAATGAATTCAAAACAAATGAGGAAATTAGAGAAATCGCCAATCAACCACTAATATCTTCAGTAATAAAGAAAAGACGATGGTCATACGTTGGACATGTGATGAGAAGAGATAATAACCGAATAGCAAAGCAAGCCCTCATATGGGAAACAACAGGTAAAAGAAAAAGAGGAAGACCCAGGGAGACACTGAGAAGAACATTGATGAGAGAGGCAAGAGCAGCAGGAGTCGGCTCCCTCAATGAGATAGAACTGCTTGCACAGAACAGAGACAGATGGCGAGATTTGATAAAATATCTTTAAAAGAAAACTGCTAGAACAAAAAATCCATATAGGAGAAGGTGTATCTTGGTCTACGCCCTATGGGCCGGTTACGGCTCGAAAGGTCAATAGATAGATGTGAGTTATGTTACTAGAACTTTTTTTTCAAAAGTCTTACCACATATTCAAAATGTTGAATATCAGTCATATCTATTAGCATAACCCTAATCTCAATGTTGTTATGCTTAGAGTATAATTAATTAACTATAATGCAACAACAAGACCAGATACCAAGAATTATATTAATCTTGTATAGATATTACCAGTACTATGGTCTTACACTACCATCATCATCCTCAACATGTGCCATACCGGTTGGCATAGGCGATCATGTCTTTCCACAATCTTCTACTACCGTGCATCGTATCAGTTCTGTTGTTGACTGTTTTCCATTTTATGACACCAAGCTATCCAGTATTTTCTCTCTTTGTTATCCACGATCTCTCTTTCCCTGTATTTTGTCAGTTGTAACCAAGCATTCCAACTTTCCTCCTCTCATGATGTGCCTGAAAAATGTTGATTGTTTCTTTCTGATGTTTCTTAGGAGCTCTCTTTTTGTACTGGCCTCTTTGAGAGTTTCCTCATTGGTCTTTTCCAGGGAACTTTCAACATAGTGAAAAGGGGAGGTAACTAGGTTAGGGAAGAGAGGGGAATTTGATAGAGGTCAAGGAGAGATAAAGCTGAGGAGTCATTAAGAGAGGGATCGAGGGAAGCATGTTGCACTGGCAAGTTGTGGGGTGAACTTATTCGGGAATCACGAGTTTTAAAAATACGGGGTGAGAAGTTAAGTGAGAGAAAGGACAGTTGAGTTGGGAGATTCATTCGATTTGGAGCGTTGGTTCTGTGCGGGCGGCCTGGTGTATATACAGTCGATTACCGTGAACAAGGGGGGATGAGAGGAATTCAGACAGTCGTCCAGAACAGGTCAGTGTATGATGTAGTAGAGCGCTAGGTAACAGTAAGTCTCTGGAAAAGTCGTAGAATAGAAATAGTCTTGATTGTGAGTGTTCTCACCGTAGCAGAATAGAAATGGTCTTGAAGAGACTTTATTTCGAAGCTGGTAGCTTCTAACAGTGCAGAGACATGTGTATTATTATTTGTGAGTGTTCTCACCGTAGTAGAATAGAAGTATTCTTGAAGAGACTGTATCACGAATCGGGTAGCTTCTAACAGTGCAGAGACATGTGTATTATTATTTGTGAGTGTTCTCACCGTAGTAGAATAGAAGTATTCTTGAAGAGACTGTATCACGAAGCAGGTAGCTTCTAACAGTGCAGAGACATGTGTATTATTATTTGTGAGTGTTCTCACCGTAGTAGAATAGAAATAGTCTTGAAGAGACTGTATCACGAATCGGGTAGCTTCTAACAGTACAGAGACATGTGTATTATTATTTGTGAGTGTTCTCACCGTAGTAGAATAGAAGTATTCTTGAAGAGACTGTATCACGAATCGGGTAGCTTCTAACAGTACAGAGACATGTGTATTATTATTTGTGAGTGTTCTCACCGTAGTAGAATAGAAGTATTCTTGAAGAGACTGTATCACGAAGCAGGTAGCTTCTAACAGTGCAGAGACATGTGTATTATTATTTGTGAGTGTTCTCACCGTAGTAGAATAGAAATAGTCTTGAAGAGACTTTAATGCGAAGCTGGTAGCTTCTAACAGTGCAGAGACATGTGTATTATTATTTGTGAGTGTTCTCACCATTGTAGAATAGAAATAGTCTTGAAGGGACTTGATTACGAAGCTGGTAGCTTCTACAGTGCTTGGACAGGTGAATTAATTGTGAGTATGTTCACCATCCTAAGAATAGAGACTTGTGAATTATTGTGAATATTCTCAACATCATATGAATAGAGACTTGAATTATTGTGAGTGTTCTCACCATAATAAGAACAGAGACTTTTTTGAATTACTAAGAATAGAGACTTGTGAATTATTGTGAATGTTCTCACCATCATAAGAACAGAGACTTTTGAATCACTAAGAATAGAGACTTGTGAAGTATAGGGAATATTCTCAACATCATCAGAACAGAGACTTTTGAATTGTTTGTGAGTGCTCTCATTAGCACAAATGCAGAGACTTTTGTATTATTGTGAGGGTCTCACTCACGTTGAGGAGGCAAATGATAGCATGCATCGAATGTAGTGTCAGTGTGAGAATCAAGCCAGAATGAAGGGCCACTTGGAGAGTGGCTATGGACATTGTAAATTGCAGGGGATTTATTGTTGTAATAAACGTTCACTTGTTGACTTCCATGGTGTTGAGACATGCTTTGTCAATGCTAGCTGTGTGTTTATTGTCTCGTGCTGACGAAGAACGGGTCCGGGGTTGTCCTAAACCACAGACTTAACAGTGCGAAGTACTTCTAGCAATCAACAGGCAGTTCAAGTAATCCTGGCCAGTGCAAACGACTGATGTCCAGGGGTTGATAGAGTCTAGAAGGGACTCAGATCTCCACGAGCTTCTGTCGACACATCCACAGAGGGAAGTCGAGGGAGAGTCAGACCGCCATTAGCGGTGTGACATGTTCTAAAGGTCAAGCAAGGGGATGGCTCAGAGTTCAGCGAGCTGTCTATGTGCATCTTCTGTGTAAGATGTGTACAGGCAAGGCTTAAGCAAGTCTTTCCAGCAGTGAAGCAGAGAACCAGTCGAGGCAACACAGGCGAAGACAGGCCAGCCTCTATCAGTTGGAGTGTTACATGTGGTGTGTACAACGTCGCAGTGTGCACACAGTCAAAAACAGGCTTTAAGTAAAGAGTCTGTACAATCGAGCCATTCAGCATGAGACCTTATTAGCTTGCTACATCATTAAGCAGGCGACATTTGGCTATTAAGCCTGCTACATTTTTTGCTGTCATACATTACTGTCACATATTTGTCTGCTACAATTACACTATCAGTGAGTAATAATCATCGATCAAATGTTGAGCACTAACATTAAATTTTGAAACATAAATATGGAATAATGAACAATGAAGTCCTTTCATTGTTTTACAAAAGTAGCAGAAAAATAGTAAGTGATAGAAAAACAAAACAGAAACATCAAATGATGAATGGTAAACAAGAGAAAAGCATCAAGTGAAAGGAAAGAGATATATATCAAATAATGAAGGATAAACAAGTGAAAAGCATTAAGTGATAGAAAAAAAAGAGATAAATATCAAATGATGAAGGATAAACAAGTGTAAAGCATTAAATGATAGGAAAGAAAGAGATAAATATCAAATGATGAAGGGTAAACAAGTGAAAAGCATTAAGTGACAGGAAAGAAAGAGATAAATATGAAATGATGAAGGGTAAACAAGTGAAAAGCATTAAGTGATAGGAAAGAAAGAGATAAATATCAAATGATGAAGGGTAAACAAGTGTAAAGCATTAAGAAAGGGACCCATGAAGGGTGGGAACAAATAATAATAAATGAATATTATTATAGAGAGAAACTTCCAAGGCAATAGGTCAGCAAATCATAGAAGGAAGAGATATGTTTACAGCACTCGGAATAAATGACAAATAATCATCAACAGAAAATAAACAAAGAAAATTATTTGGTCCAAAGCAGGATCGAACCCGTACTCCTTGGCATAGCGCCTTGCCACGAGAAGCCAAATGCTAGGGAACATGGCCAATTCAGCTAACTAAAAAATTAGCTATCATTGGCAATGTCTTTCACACAGGTGTTCTTATGACTATAGCAAAAGGTTACGATCATGACTCAGGAATAAATTGTGTATCTGTATTTTCCTATTAAGATAAGTATCTCCTGGTGGAGCCGAATACTTGTGTTGCAGACAAACATTTATAAGACAAAACAGGACAAACAGTAGTTTCCAGTGGTTTATACTGGAGACAAATAATAATAAATGAATATTATTATAGAGGGAAACTTCTGAGGACTGGAAACTACTATTCCTGAAACTATTTGTGCTGTTTCATCCTATAAATGTTTGTCTGCAACACAAGTATTCAGCTCCACCGGGAGATACTTGTCTTAATAGGAAAATACAGATACACAATTTATTCCCGAGTTGTGATCATAACCTTATTCTATAGTCATGAGAACGCCTGCGTGAAAGACATTGCCTATGATAGCTAATTTTTTAGTTAGCTGAATTGGCCATGATCCCTAGAATTTGGCTTTGCGTGGCAAGGTGCTGTGCAAAGGAGTATGGGTTCGATCCTAATTCAGACCATATATTGTTTTTTTCAACTGTTAATTATTTGCAATTTTTTCCCAGTGCTGTAAACATATCTCTTCCTCCTATGATTCACATGAAGGGTGGCCTCATGGCAGAACTCAGCAAGTGGTTGCAAAACATAGAAGGATAACACAGATGGAGAAGATGGTGCATCATCTGATCTGTCTTGTAAATGGTTGTCCTACCTGCAATGTTTTGATGGAGAGGAAGTTCTCCTGGCAGTATAAATATGCTTGGTGAGATCCTCTCTCCTTGGCTTCACACCAACCCTAACATGGACACACAACCAAAAAGTAAATATTTAGTGTAATATGCATCAAATGATTGTGTGCACATGCATCACAGATGTGCAATGTGTATGAGTTTACAATGCAAACATCATATTTGGATAACCAAATTACACAGAGCCATTAGCATTTTTACAGCACTCGGAAATGTAATTTATTTGTCTCTCGTTTGGAAATTTCCATTTGTAATAAATAGACATTTCACACAGCTGCCACTGATGTCAGACGTGCAACAGACCAGGCTGACATTCTGAATGCCCCAAGGTTGGCAGTGTATGGATAATTCAATCAATGATCATGAATCTACAACCATGTTCAGACTGTACAAACACAGGTTTAAACTGGTAGATGTCAGAAAGGGGCAATGCGCTGGGAAACACAGACAAATAACAAATACAGAACTGGAGTCATCAGTCTCCACACACTGAGGGGCATACTGGGGAGGAGATCTGAGCACTTTTGGATATGTCCAATTTGCAATGAGGATGATCCGTCAACCAAACAAAACTAAACTAATTTATTACTGATGTCTTCATTATATTTGGATTATGTTCTTTTCTAAATATCATCAACATACAGATCTTTGTGATGAGAAATGATCACAAAAATGTACATGTATGAAGTAAATTTATCCTGAGAACAGAAATCATGTGTATGTGTTGTGAGTTTATCATCATCATCATGTGCCATACCAGTTGGCGTAGGCGATCATGTCCTTCCACAATCTTCTATCTACAGTGCATCGCATCAGTTCTGTTGTTGACTGTTTCCCATGACATGACATCAAGCTATCCAGTATTTTCTCTCTTTGTCGTTCGTGATCTCTTTTTCCTTTTATTTTGCCAGTTGTAACCAAGTATTCCAACTTTCCTCTTCTCGTGATGTGCCCAAAAAAATGTTGATTGTTTTTTTATGATGTTTTTAGAAGCTCCCTTTGGCCTCTTTGAGAATTTCTTCATCTGTATTTTTAGCTGTCCAGGGAACTTTCAATATTCTTCTGAGAAATCCCATCTCTGTGGCCTCTAATCATCTTTTCATTTGTTTGTCTACTGTCCATGATTCGCTTCCATAGATCATATATATAGACCACAAAAACCTTCACTATGTTGCATACACCACCACACATTCCTGGTCTGGACTTTATGGAACATGTAATGAGAAGTTCTATTTTTAAAAGACAGAGGTAATGGTAACAACAAAGAAAAAGACATTACCTCAGTGCAAAATAAAGACAAGCACAACAATATTAAAACAGGTAAATGAATTTAAATATTTGGGAACTTTGTTAACCTCAGATGGAAGATGTACAAAAGAGGTGAGATGCAGAATGGCCCAGGCAAAAGCAGCTTTTCAAGAAAGGAGGAAGATACTATGCAATCCATTTTTGACAATAGAAACAAGAAAAAGAGTTCTTAAATGTTACGTAGAGCCAGTCTTAACATATAGATGTGAATCATGGACAATAGGACAACAGACAAGAAAACCACTAGAGTCTGTAGAAATGTGGTTTTACAGAAGAATGTTGAGTGTACCCTGGACAGCTAAGAAGAGTAATGAAGATGTTCTGAGAGAGGTCAAAACAAAAAGAGAGCTAATTTCCAATATTAGGAAGAAACAATCATCATTTTTTGACAATGTAATGAGAAGAGAACAACTGGAATATATTGTAACAACTGGAAAAATTGAGGTATTTGAGATAGAGGGAAGCAAAGAGAAAAAATACCAGACAGCTTAAGAGAATGGCTTGGCAGAAGGTCAACAACAGAAATATAAATAGCTGCCGAGATCGAAAGTTGTGGAGAGACATGATCACCTACGCCAGCAGGCCCGGTACTTGATGATGATGATGAATGAGAAGTTGACTCAATAATTATCTTCTCGAAATATACCAGCAACTGCCTCCTCCTCCATTTTCATGTTGGAGGTAGTTAGCATATACACTCTGCTCTGTTCTGTGATGAACATTGTTGATTTCAGTCTTCTCCCCCACAGACTCATCTATTTTAAACAACTCTGTCACCTTCGTCCGTACTGTTGTAGTAATAATATAAAAGCATACCTTATAGGCATTGAGTACAGTCAGGTAATCTGAATTTCCCATCGCAAACTCTTTTCTCTTTTCATCAGCTTCCTGCTTCAAGCCAAAAGGTGTTACCTGAAAGAGAGAGAGAGCACTGAAAACTGAAAAATTAATTAGAAAAGTCTGGCTATATGGATGGAAATAAATGTTTTTAAAATAGCACTGCTCAATGGGGCTTTGACCTGTCTGATTGGATGTAAGTGGTACTGATCAACGGGACATTGACTTATCTGATTGGATGTAAGTGGTACTGATCAACGGGACATTGACTTATCTGATTGGATGTAAGTGGTACTGATCAACGGGACATTGACTTATCTGATTGGATGTAAGTAGCACTGATCAACGGGACATTGACTTATCTGATTGGATGTAAGTAGCACTGATCAACGGGACATTGACTTATCTGATTGGATGTAAGTAGCACTGATCAACGGGACATTGACTTATCTGATTGGATGTAAGTAGCACTGATCAACGGGACATTGACTTATCTGATTGGATGTAAGTGGTACTGATCAACGGGACATTGACTTATCTGATTGGATGTAAGTGGTACTGATCAACGGGACATTGACTTATCTGATTGGATGTAAGTGGTACTGATCAACGGGACATTGACTTATCTGATTGGATGGAAGTAGCACTGATCAACGGGACATTGACTTTTCTGATTGGATGGAAGTAGCACTGATCAACGGGACATTGACTTTTCTGATTGGATGGAAGTAGCACTGATCAACGGGACATTGACTTTTCTGATTGGATGGAAGTAGCACTGATCAACGGGACATTGACTTTTCTGATTGGATGGAAGTAGCACTGATCAACGGGACATTGACTTTTCTGATTGGATGGAAGTAGCACTGATCAACGGGACATTGACTTTTCTGATTGGACGGAAGTAGCACTGATCAACGGGACATTGACTTTTCTGATTGGATGGAAGTAGCACTGATCAATGGGACATTGACTTTTCTGATTGGACGGAAGTAGCACTGATCAACGGGACATTGACTTTTCTGATTGGACGGAATTAGCACTGATCAACGGGACTCTGATTTGTCTGACAACTTTATGTCTCAAAATACAATCCAGTGAGCAAAACTTGTTGACAAAAGAAAACAGATTATACCAAATTCAAATGTTTGATCTTAAGTGCCTCTATAGTGTCAGAGCTACGCATAACTAGTAAAACAAAAAAAAAGGCAAGAGCCCCATCACGTCACATGGACAATAGGAAATATGGTGTTAGTGCTCATATTTTTATTATAGACCTTCAGGGCATAATAGTTTTAGTGTCAGTCATCGGATTATCCTAATCGCACATCAAACAACAGTCCATAAATGCTCAGATCTCCTACCGAGCAAACGAGCAAAACCTGCAGTGCAAAAAAATTAACTGGTTAGCAAGTCCTCCCCCTACCTCCTCAGAGCTCCCCTGAATCTAGACAACTCCTTCTTGACTAACATAAAGATTTGAAAGTTATGCCAGGGCTGTAAATTCATGAACACCATTGAATCTTTATCATTTTATCCCTCTTTTTGAGCGTACGGTAGGGTTATGGATATACAATCATCCATCATGATGATGCAGCACATACAACAACGGATGTGCCTACAACACCTGAATCACTTCAGCACAGGATTTTTGAGGTAATGTGGTCAGTATTATGCCTGTGTCACTTTAATTTTCCAGAAACAAAATACAATACTCATTTAAGGTTGGGTGAACTTGGAAGTCATTGATCAAATTTAGTCAAAGATCAAACTTGGTAGTCATTGATCAAATTTAGTCAAAGATCAAACTTGGAAGTCATTGATCAAATTTAGTCCAAGATCAAACTTGGAAGTCATTGATCAAATTTAGTCAAAGATCAAACTTGGAAGTTATTGATCAAATTTAGTCAAAGATCAAACTTGGAAGTCATTGATCAAATTTAGTCAAAGATCAAACTTGGAAGTCATTGATCAAATTTAGTCAAAGATCAAACTTGGAAGTCATTGATCAAATTTAGTCAAAGATCAAACTTGGAAGTCATTGATCAAATTTAGTCAAAGATCAAACTTGGAAGTCATTGATCAAATTTAGTCAAAGATCAAACTTGGAAGTCATTGATCAAATTTAGTCAAAGATCAAACTTGGAAGTCATTGATCAAATTTAGTCAAAGATCAAACTTGGAAGTCATTGATCAAATTTAGTCAAAGATCAAACTTGGAAGTCATTGATCAAATTTAGTCAAAGATCAAACTTGGAAGTCATTGATCAAATTTAGTCAAAGATCAAACTTGGAAGTTATTGATCAAATTTAGTCAAAGATCAAACTTGGAAGTCATTGATCAAATTTAGTCAAAGATCAAACTTGGAAGTCATTGATCAAATTTAGTCAAAGATCAAACTTGGAAGTTATTGATCAAATTTAGTCAAAGATCAAACTTGGAAGTCATTGATCAAATTTAGTCAAAGATCAAACTTGGAAGTCATTGATCAAATTTAGTCAAAGATCAAACTTGGAAGTCATTGATCAAATTTAGTCAAAAATCAAACTTGGAAGTCATTGATCAAATTTAGTCAAAGATCAAACTTGGAAGTCATTGATCAAATTTAGTCAAAGATCAAACTTGGAAGTCATTGATCAAATTTAGTCAAAGATCAAACTTGGAAGTCATTGATCAAATTTAGTCAAAGATCAAACTTGGAAGTCATTGATCAAATTTAGTCAAAGATCAAACTTGGAAGTCATTGATCAAATTTAGTCAAAGATCAAACTTGGAAGTCATTGATCAAATTTAGTCAAAGATCAAACTTGGAAGTCATTGATCAAATTTAGTCAAAGATCAAACTTGGAAGTTATTGATCAAATTTAGTCAAAGATCAAACTTGGAAGTCATTGATCAAATTTAGTCAAAGATCAAACTTGGAAGTCATTGATCAAATTTAGTCAAAGATCAAACTTGGAAGTTATTGATCAAATTTAGTCAAAGATCAAACTTGGAAGTCATTGATCAAATTTAGTCAAAGATCAAACTTGGAAGTCATTGATCAAATTTAGTCAAAGATCAAACTTGGAAGTCATTGATCAAATTTAGTTAAAGATCAAACTTGGAAGTCATTGATCAAATTTAGTCAAAGATCAAACTTGGAAGTTATTGATCAAATTTAGTCAAAGATCAAACTTGGAAGTCATTGATCAAATTTAGTCAAAGATCAAACTTGGAAGTCATTGATCAAATTTAGTCAAAGATCAAACTTGGAAGTTATTGATCAAATTTAGTCAAAGATCAAACTTGGAAGTCATTGATCAAATTTAGTCAAAGATCAAACTTGGAAGTCATTGATCAAATTTAGTCAAAGATCGAACTTGGAAGTCATTGATCAAATTTAGTCAAAGATCAAACTTGGAAGTCATTGATCAAATTTAGTCAAAGATCGAACTTGGAAGTCATTGATCAAATTTAGTCAAAGATCAAACTTGGAAGTCATTGATCAAATTTAGTCAAAGATCAAACTTGGAAGTTATTGATCAAATTTAGTCAAAGATCAAACTTGGAAGTCATTGATCAAATTTAGTCAAAGATCAAACTTGGAAGTCATTGATCAAATTTAGTCAAAGATCAAACTTGGAAGTTATTGATCAAATTTAGTCAAAGATCAAACTTGGAAGTCATTGATCAAATTTAGTCAAAGATCAAACTTGGAAGTCATTGATCAAATTTAGTCAAAGATCAAACTTGGAAGTTATTGATCAAATTTAGTCAAAGATCAAACTTGGAAGTCATTGATCAAATTTAGTCAAAGATCAAACTTGGAAGTCATTGATCAAATTTAGTCAAAGATCAAACTTGGAAGTCATTGATCAAATTTAGTCAAAGATCAAACTTGGAAGTCATTGATCAAATTTAGTCAAAGATCAAACTTGGAAGTTATTGATCAAATTTAGTCAAAGATCAAACTTGGAAGTCATTGATCAAATTTAGTCAAAGATCAAACTTGGAAGTCATTGATCAAATTTAGTCAAAGATCAAACTTGGAAGTTATTGATCAAATTTAGTCAAAGATCAAACTTGGAAGTCATTGATCAAATTTAGTCAAAGATCAAACTTGGAAGTCATTATCTGATTTCTTGTCCTTTATAGCCCAGTTCACTAACCATTGAGCTATCGCAGCTACCAAAACTACCCATATTCTTTTTATATCCTCCAGCTTTAAAATCAAACAACCTGCTGCCTTGCAAAAGGCCTTGATTAACCAAAGGCTATAGAAGCACATCCAGACAGAAAAGTAGGCAAAAGTCAATCTCAGGCCTTAATAGGCACATAACTCAATGTCATAAAAATCTCTATAATGGGGAGAGGGGGACTAATGATCTGTGTGAAGTATATAATGAAACTGACATCACTGTCTAGAATCCTCAACAGGAGAGAACGAGGAAAGTTCAGTTTATCCATTTCACTTCTCAAAATAAAACCTGATACTCTAGCTTGTCAGTTACGATATATTAACATTTTAGTCTGAGATCCTAATATGTATTTTAATAAAAACTGCAACATTAACCATAAACCACAGTGTTGATAAGTGGCAAATTACAAGGGCTGTTCAAAAAGTATTTGTACTTAATTTTTTTTCTGAAGGTAAATATGCAGACTAATTACTAGCAAGATTAGTCCTTCAAAGTAGTGTCCTTGTTTTTGTGTGTACTTAATTCAGCATTAAAAAGTTACAAATTTGACCTACCTAGACTAGCAAAATGTCCAGAGATGGAGACATAACATCAGAAATCATGACATGCATCAAATGGCATCAAATGCTTTCACAAACTGATGAACAGATCCAAAGTTCTCGGCAACTGAACAAAACTTAGACTATTCAACTCCTGTGTGATACGAGTACTAATGTGCAGATGTGAAAATTGGAAACCACCTGGACTTTAGACAGGAAATTAAATGTCTTTTAAAACAAATCAGTCATATGCTGAGAATTGAGAATGAATGAGGAAAGACTTTCCCACTAGGTATTCAGAGGAAACCATCTGGTAAAAGAAAACAAGGCAGACCCTGAGAATCACTATGCAGAACATTTACTAGAGAAGGCCAATTATGGGACTAAGAAACAACTTTGAACTATCAGCAAATTGTAAAATGTGGAGAATTCTGACATCCGCTCTAAGTGTCAATTTTGGCTAAAGAGGAAAGTGAATGAATGAATGAAAAATCCAGCATTTCTGTCAATGAAGACGACACCCCTGGTAGATACCTTTTCACAATAGACCTCATTTGAAAATTTGTTCAGTTTTAACAAATCAACAGCCTTTTATTGTTTTCTTAAACTGCTGGAACAGTCACAAGGAGCAGGGTCTGGGAGGGGTAGCAAGAGTGTGGAAACAATCAAATGTTGTGTCTGGCCAATGATTTATTTGTGGTAACAGACCTGTGAGTAGGGGCATGAGTGTGGAAACAATTGAATGTTGTGTCTGGCCAATGATTTATTTGTGGTAACAGACCTGTGAGTAGTAGCAAGAGTGTGGAAACAATTGAATGTTGTGTCTGGCCAATGATTTATTTGTGGTAACAGACCTGTGAGTAGTAGCAAGAGTGTGGAAACAATCGAATGTTGTGTCTGGCCAATGATTTATTTGTGGTAACAGACCTGTGAGTAGGGGCAAGAGTGTGGAAACAATCGAATGTTGTGTCTGGCCAATGATTTATTTGTGGTAACAGACCTGTGAGTAGGAGCAAGAGTGTGGAAACAATTGAATGTTGTGTCTGGCCAATGATTTATTTGTGGTAACAGACCTGTGAGTAGGGGCAAGAGCATGGAAACAATCGAATGTTGTGTCTGGCCAATGATTTATTTGTAGTAACAGACCTGCTGTGAGTAGGGGCAAGAGTGTGGAAACAATCGAATGTTGTGTCTGGCCAATGATTTATTTGTGGTAACAGACCTGTGAGTAGGGGCAAGAGTGTGGAAACAATTGAATGTTGTGTCTGGCCAATGATTTATTTGTGGTAACAGACCTGTGAGTAGGGGCACGAGTGTGGAAACAATCGAATGTTGTGTCTGGCCAATGATTTATTTGTGGTAACAGACCTGTGAGTAGGGGCAAGAGTGTGGAAACAATCGAATGTTGTGTCTGGCCAATGATTTATTTGTGGTAACAGACCTGCTGTGAGTAGGGGCAAGAGTGTGGAAACAATGGAATGTTGTGTCTGGCCAATGATTTATTTGTAGTAACAGACCTGCTGTGAGTAGGGGCAAGAGTGTGGAAACAATTGAATGTTGTATCTGGCCAATGATTTATTTGTAGTAACAGACCTGCTGTGAGTAGGGGCAAGAGTGTGGAAACAATGGAATGTTGTGTCTGGCCAATGATTTATTTGTGGTAACAGACCTGTGAGTAGGGGCAAGAGTGTGGAAACAATTGAATGTTGTGTCTGGCCAATGATTTATTTGTGGTAACAGACCTGCTGTGAGTAGGAGCAAGAGCATGGAAACAATCGAATGTTGTGTCTGGCCAATGATTTATTTGTGGTAACAGACCTGTGAGTAGGAACAAGAGCATGGAAACAATCGAATGTTGTGTCTGGCCAATGATTTATTTGTGGTAACTTGTGAGTAGGGGTAATGCCAAGGTGCAGAATCTGATTACTGGTGCACCACTGCTCAAGGTGATGACTGCGTAGTGTCACAGAGTCATAGCAGGACTGTAACAGCACATACCAGCTGATGTTCCAACACCCTCTGCATTATCTGTCACTGTCAGCTGTCATTTGTGGGCACATATGATTTTTGCCCATGTGCTACTGTCTAATTGATGTAGGAGGATGGTCTGCTTCACCATTTTCAGATGATCGGTGTCCCGCTTTGAATGGGAATGCCACTTGAATGTGTTAAATCAGCTTAGGACTTTTCAAAAACTAACTGAAGCACTCTGAAAACTTCAGAACTAGTTTTTCTTAGATGAAAGCAGAAATCAGTGCACACATATTACTAAATATCTATCTATCGTCCTTTTGAGCCGAAGACGGCACATAGTGCAGAACCACAATCTCAAAAAACAGAAACCGTGCGTGCCAAAATGGCACATATTACAGAGATCACTGCTTCCAAAACTTATGGCTCTGTTACCATAACAATACTTTTTACAATGACAGCTTGTCAAACCATCGATCAACCTCCTTGGTCGCCTCTTACGACATGCCTGGAAGGTCACAGTGACACTATTCTTTACCTCCCTCATAATGAAGCCCTGGCAACACACAGGATATTACTAAATATGCTAATGGCTAAATCAACATATTTTTTTTTTAACTAATGAAGGTGACATTCACTTCCTTGTGGTGCATGCACAGAGATTTTGGCTTCCAGTTTGGCACGTACAGAGGTTCATAGCTGTTACATGCAATGTCTTGATGCCATTTCACGATATATTATAGTTACAAAGTAAAAAAAAAAAAAATCAGTTCCAGGTTTTTTAATAACAGCCTTCATATAATGTCACGAACATTGTTGTAGGAAAGTACATCAATCTGGCAGTATTTTTTTGGTCTTTTTTTGCTGTCTTACAAAACATAACAGCCGCTAACTGCTTTGCTGTCTGTGATCAGGAAATAAGAATATACAAGTAATCTGTTTCAGTTGTTATTTGTCCCCAAGATAAAAAAAAAACATGATGCATGTTTGAGAAATGGCTGTTTTTTTAAATTCTTCATTAATTCATTAGATCACAAATTGTGAAGAAACTGGTAACATGCAACAATAACTTCAAATCTATGTATGCTCACGGCAGTTGTCACAACATGAACTTACAAATGGAGTTTTAAAACTCAGGGTTGCAGCAATGGTAAGACTTGGGTCTAAGCAGCGGAATATGGCACCAAATAGCATCAGTTTTCCTATCCTGAAACACACCAACAAGAACAGTTTTACTGTTTTAGAATGCAACATGTACACTTTATATAAAACACTAATTTACACAACATATGTAAACTCTATATAAAACACTAATTTACACAACATATGTAAACTCTATATAAAACACTAATTTACACAACATATGTAAATTCTATATAAAACTGTAACTTATGTTGTTGTTGCGTTTGCCAGCTTTCAACTTGTGACGAAGTCCCTAGAGACTAGGAACTGAATTTTGCGTGTTAATCAATTTTTCCCAGGCAGCCATGCGCACAGGGGTCCCTCATCGCACAGGCAGATAACTCTGACTTCGGAGGTACTCATGTTTTTTCCGTCAATGAGTAACTGACAAGCCAGGCCTCGCTGCTGAGACCAGGGGTGGTTGCCGCAGTGAGAAATCATAAATAAAAATCCCAACCGGTGTAGCCGGGATTTGAACCCACAAACTCTCTGTCTCAAGGCCGGCATCTTGCCACGAGACCAACAAGTCCCCATGGACTTGGAATATGATGAAACAGCAACAAGGCATGCATAGCCTTCAATGGATCCTGCCGCCTATCCACCATATACTGGAAGTTCACGTCCTCCTGAAAATGATGATTGTCATATTTTTTTCAAATGTATAGCGCTTGATGATGTTAGGCCATCATTGTTGACTCCAATTCCGAACATATAAACACACAGTTAGTCGTCAGATTATCCCCGTCGCACATCAAACAACAGACCGTAAGATTAGCGTATGGCCGGCCTAGGGATATACGATGACGTAGCACACACAACAATGTCGCACACACAACAATGTCGCGCCCCTTAGATTCCTGATTACTCTAGTGAATGACGGACAAAACACGGTGCAAATTCTCTAAAGAGATAAAATTGCGGCTGATGAAGCAGTTCACATTAATGAGTAACATGTAAATAACTTGCGTCAAGCAGTTCCAACAACGGTCATGAACAGCACCAATGTGACGTAAAGCACAGATCAAGTCTGGACGGTGGAAGGTCGCATTCACAACACACTGTAACTTATACAACATATGTAAACTCTATATAAAACTGTAACTTATACAATATATGTAAACTCTATATATAACTCTAATTTATACAACAAATAAATTGGCAATTCTAAGTACAAATATACTACTATGCAAATTCTAAAAATATGTGTAAATTCATTTTAGTATGTGTTGTCAAAGTTAATGTATGTGGTTGTAAAAATTATCATACACTGTTATTATCACAACAGTTGTACTGACTTTATAGTCCACCAAATAGAAAGATTCTTATTAGAGCTATCTAAAATGTACACACCATGAATCTACAATTCCTGTTTTAGGAATATTAAATATCTTTTTCTAACTGATCAATGTAAAATGCTATTACTCTATATTCAAGCAACATGTGAGATTTCATCATCATCATGTGCCATACCAGTTGGCGTAGGCGATCATGTCCTTCCACAATCTTCTATCTTCCGTGCATCGTATCAGTTCTGTTGTTGACTGTTTCCCATGACATGACACCAAGCTATCCAGTATTTTCTCTTTTTGTCATTCGCAATCTCTCTTTCCTTTTATTTTGCCAGTTGTAACCAAGTATTTCAACTTTCCTGTTCTCATGATGTGCTTGAAAAATGTTGATTGTTTCTTCCTAATGTTTTTTATGAGCTCCCTTTTTGTGTTGGCCTCTTTGAGAATTTCCTCATTGCTCTTTTTAGCTGTCCAAGGAACTTTCAACATTCTTCTAAGAAATCACATCTCTGTGGCCAGTAATCATCTTTTCATTTGTTTGTCTACTGTCCATGATTCGCTTCCATAGGTCAGAATTGGTTCTATATAGCAACGATGAACTCTCTTTCTCATTTCTATTGACATAGATTTGTTGCATAAGAAATTTTTCATTTTCTGAAATGCTATTTTGGCCTGAGCTATTCTGTTTTTTATTTCTGTGAATCATCTTCCATCTGATGTTATTATTGTGCCCAAGTATTTGACGCGGTGCACTTGTTTCAGATTTGTCTCGTTTATTTTTATGCTGCATGATGGTGATGATTGTTTCTTCAATATGACCATTACTTCTGTTTTCTTACTATTCAGACTGAGACCTTTCTTGTCGCTTTCTTTTACTATTATGTCTATCATTTCTTGTAGTTCATTCTCTGTCTCTGCTATTAAAACTGTGTCATCCGCATATCGCAAATTAGTTATGTTGTGACCGTTGATTATTTCCACATGCTTTACTTTGTCAAATGCTTTTCTGTAGTCTATAAAGCACATATATAGATCTTTTCTTTCTATTTATGAGTTTTATATGTTGAAAATGTATGTTAAAATTCATGCACTCAAATAAGAGACAAAAAATAATCTATCTATCAACCGTTCTTTCGAGCCGAAGACGGCACTTATGGCAGAATTACAATCTTAAAATCAGAAACCTTGCGTGCCAAAATGGCACATATTGCAGAGATCACTGCTGAAAATAGGGAGCCGCGATAGCTCAGTGGTTAGTGAACTGGACTACCACGGACAAGGGGTAGGGTTCGATCCCAACCGACGGCTTCCGGGTTCACCCAGCCTTAAATGGGTACCGGATTTTTTCTGGGAAAGTAAAGCAGCACGGGCATAATACCGACCACATTACCCCAAAAATCATGTGCTGAAGGTCTGTAAAATATAGGGTCACTAACGCCATATTTCCCTATACACCACTTGGCGTGACGGGGGTACTTTACTTTTTACTGCTGAAAATAATCGTTAAAAGTTCATTTTTAATGTTAGTTTACCTGACATCAACTGGTAAGGAGCCGACATAATAACCCAAGGGTGTTAGTTCCTGTAGATTACAGAATAATTTTTTTGGCAATGTTATTATTTATGACTGGCAATAAATATTTATGTATTTATATTTATTTAAAATGTATGCACTGCAGAAATTAAAAGCAGAATAAAACCAGCAAAGACAGAATTCTATCAAATGAAAAACATCCTATGTAACAAATCATTGTCAATTAATGTTAGAAAACGTTGTTCTCAAGTGCTACATAAAACTAATTATACTATATGAAAGTGAGTTGTGGACGATAAGCAAGACAACACTGAGAAAATTGGAGGCAACTTAGATATGGTTTATCAAAAGAATGCTACAAATTCTATGGACAGCAAAGATTACTAATGCTTAAAAAGAGCTGGAGAAACAAGAAATATTAAAATCATAAGAAAAAGACAACAACAAAATCTACATTTATTGGGCATGGGATGCGAAAAGAAGGCATTGAGAATAATAAAACAATGGACTAAATGTATGGAAAGAGGAGCAGAGGAAAGCTAAGAGAAAAAATATTATTGCTGATTTTATCTATGTAAGATATGCACGGAAGGACTGAGCGAATGTTTCCCAATAGAAACTGGGGTTAAACAAGGATGTATTTTATCGCCCTTGTTATTTGGAATTGTTATGGACTTCATAATGAAGAAATGCTGCACTGGTAATAAAGGCATCGAATGGATACAAGGAGACCATTTGGAGGACCTGGACTTTGCTGATGACATAGTTCTCATCAGCAATCAGATAAAAACGATGCAGGAAAACACAAATGAACTATCATCAATAGCCAGCAAAATTGGGCTTGAGGTCAATCATGAAAAGACTAAAGTCATGAAAAGTTTAATTCCAACAAGTGACAAAATATACATGGAAAACAAACCAGTAGAAGAGATCGATCACTTCATCTATCTTGGAAGTCACATTGATCGAGAAGGGGATACGAGCAAAGAAATTAGAATCAGACTGGCTAAAGCAGCAATGTCTTTCAGAAGCCTTGAAAAGTTGTGGAAATCAAAACTCATTAGCACAAACACAAAACTTAGGCTATTCAAATCAAATGTACTATCAACCCTTACGTATGCGTGTGAAAGCTGGAAAACAACAAGAGATATAGAAACAAAGTTGAACGCATTCGAAAATAAATGTCTAAGGAAAATACTTGGTATAGAATGGAACGAATTCAAAACAAACGAGGAAATTAGAGAAATCGCCAATCAACCACTAATATCTTCAGTAATAAAGAAAAGACGATGGTCATACGTTGGACATGTGATGAGAAGAGATAATAATCGAATAGCAAAGCAAGCCCTCATATGGGAAACAACAGGTAAAAGAAAAAGAGGAAGACCCAGGGAGACACTGAGAAGAACATTGATGAGAGAGGCAAGAGCAGCAGGAATCGGCTCCCTCAATGAGATAGAACTGCTTGCACAGAACAGAGACAGATGGCGAGATTTGATAAAATATCTTTAAAAGAAAACTGCTAGAACAAAAATTCATATAGGAGAAGGTGTATCTTGGTCTACGCCCTATGGGCCGGTTACGGCTCGAAAGGTCAATAGATAGAAGATATGCACAAGATCTTTCAATACCAGCTCATTTTCAGAGGTTGTATTCTTCTTTCAAGATCAACAGTGAATGTCCATGTTTTGCAGACATATACAAATGTAGATGCCACTACTGTTTTCATTAACCTGACATTTGTTCTTAGAGAGATGGTTTTGCTTTTCCAAATATGGTTTTATCTTATCAATGCTACCATTGGCTGTGCAACTCTAGCTAAAACTTCAGGTTACATTATCATGAAGTCTGAAACGTTTCATAACAACATATACTCTTTAAAACAAACTAAATAATTCATCAATAAAACTGGAAGTCATTACTATATGTAATCAAAACAATTACTGGGTAATTCTCGAGCCACTACGTAATTAGAAATGTTGACTGTCACACAAGAAGACCTCAAACTCTACTGTAAATGTTGACTGTTGCTGTTTTACATGAATCTGACCATAGACAGTGCCAGTGGATCAAATGTAGTTTCTATACATTGAAGATTGAGGAAAACAAAAAAAGTGAATGTAAAAAAATGTTCTGGCAGTCAGTAGCTGCAGATAAAGAAAACTTTTGTCTTGTCCAGACCAAAATGAGAATGTTGACACAAAAGATATCACAATAAAAGTGATAATCTTCTAACATACTCCATTAACTCATGTAAAGATAGAGCAATAAAAATTATAATCTTCTGCTTTACTGCATTCACCAGAGTAAAGATCTCATAACGAGAGTGATAATCTTCCATTATATTCCATTCACTAAAGTAAAGGTCTCATAATGAGAGTGATAATCTTCCATTATATTCCATTCACCAAAGTAAAGATCTCATAATGAGAGTGATAATCTTCCATTACATTCCATTCACTAAAGTAAGGATCTCATAATGAGAGTGATAATCTTCCATTATATTCCATTCACTAAAGTAAGGATTTTATAGTGAGAGTGATAATCTTCCATTATATTCCATTCACTAAAGTAAAGATCTTATAATGAGAGTGATAATCTACCATTATATTCCATTCACTAAAGTAAAGATCTCATTTTAAGAGTGATAATCATCCGTTACATTCCATTCACTAAAGTAAGGATCTCATAATGAGAGTGATAATATCCTGTTATATTCCATTCACTAAAGTAAGGATCTCATAATGAGTGTGATAATCTTCCATTATCTTCCATTCACTTAAGTAAGGATCTCATAATGAGAGTGATAGTATTTTGTTATATTCCATTCACTAAAGTAAAGATCTCATAATGAGTGTGATAATCTTCCATTATCTTCCATTCACTAAAGTAAGGATCTCATAATGAGAGTGATAATATCCTGTTATATTCCATTCACTAAAGTAAAGATCTCATAATGAGTGTGATAATCTTCCATTATCTTCCATTCACTAAAGTAAGGATCTTATAGTGAGAATGATAGTATTTCGTTATATTCCATTCACTAAAGTAAAATAACTCACCACATTTTCATCCAAGGCTGCAAGGTCTGACAGACGTTTGACTGCACCATGTATTGCTTCTAAAGATGGTGGCTCAATAAGTTTTGCTAGTACAGCCTGAGATAGAATAGCTCAGTTTAATTGTACCATTACAAGGTTGTCTATGGTTTATATTCATATCATACTTGGATAACATATGTTGCATAAGAACCAAGTTTCCACTTTCCTAGCAAACTCATATGCTTTAAAATGTCTGACATACAAGACAAAATATCATCAGTGTCTAACTTATTAGAGAAACACTGATAAAATAAAAAAACATAAAAACAAGAGGCAACAACAGCAGGCATCAGCAACCTTGTCGAGATTGAACTCACCCAGAACAGAGCCGTGTGGTGAGACACAATGCAAATCCTGTACAAGGTCTGACAGATAAAAGATCATCAGAAAACAAGAGTCTAGAATTTCTAATCTAAGTGCTGTCTTTGGCCGGAGGGAGAGAGGGAGGGAGGGAGGGAGGGAGGGAGGGAGGGAGGAGGAAGGAAGGAAGGAAGGAAGGAAGGAAGGAAGGAAGGAAGGAAGGAAGGAAGGAAGGAAGGAAGGAAGGAAGGAAGGAAGGAAGGAAGGAAGGAAGGAAGGAAGGAAGGAAGGAAGGATCTAGCTTATCCCATTAGAACTTGGTTCCCACAAAATTCAATTAGAAGTCTTCTCAGTTTTGCAAAGATAACCTGTTTCAGCCATGCCCAACCCATCTGTGACATTTTGCAATATCATGTTCTTGTGTCTACCTCTCTTTTGTCCACCTGGTACTGGTGGTTTGGTTTTTGGTTAGTCAAAGGCCCCGTTATCACTGCAAACAAATTAAAATCCACAATTGCTAAACTACCCGTGCCCTGTGGAATCTGTGGAATGGAAAACTCATCTCATTGAAGGATCCAAACAAAGAAAGGCAGCTTCAGTCCCCATCATAGCATCTACAGACCACGCCAAAAGACAAAAGGCCAAGTGACACTGAAAGTGAACGCAGCTGAAATGTCCTTCGTCATACAATATCATCATTTATCGTAAGCAATCAGAATATCGAAACACAATCTGGATGAAAAACACAGCTCATGGTGTGCACAGAGCACTAAACTCAGTAGTTCTGGCAGCAAGCCGATTATGAGGAAACTGCAACAAGGAACACTTTTCAGACAGAGCCTCAATGCTTCCTACCACCTATCCACCATATTGACCGGAAGTACTTGATCACATTATTGGGTGATATGGGCATCATGCCAGGCCAAGTTTCATCATCATCATCATCATCATCGAGTGCCTTCTCCGCAACGAAGGTTGGCTACCATGGATCGTCATTCTACTCTGTTTAAGGCCAAGTTTACCATTATCTTTATCTCTGGTACCAATTTTCAGAGGCTGGTACCTTGCCCTCCATGATGATCTCCTCCAGGCCATCATATTGTTTTGTGTGTAAAAAAATGTTTTATTCCCCTCTTGTATATTTTTCTTAACAACCAGTTTATCTGGTTAAGGTACTGGCAAATAATAACATTTGTTCCATTCTTTACCAATGTCAATTAATGTTAGAAAACTTGTCCTAAAGTGTTACATAGAACCTGTTCTTCTATATGAAAGTGAGTCAAGGACATCATCATCATCAAGTGCCATCTCCGCAACGAAGGTTGGCTACCATGGAACGCCATTCTGCTCTGTCTCTTGCTTTGATGGTGCAGGTTGTCATAGGCTGGTTTGTCCATCTTTTGATGTTACTCATCCATGTTGGTCTTGGTCTGCCTCTTCCTCTTTTACCTTGTATTTTCCCTTCCAGGATTACTTTTAGTAGGCTGTTGTGTCTTTTAATATGGCCCAAAAATCGCATGTGTCTTGTTTGAATTGTGTTTAGTAGTTCTCTTTTCATTTTTAGCTGTTTTAAGACTTCATCTTTTGTTTTCTTTTCCTTCCATCCAATTCTACCTATTCTTCTATATATCCACATTTCAAAGGCTTCAATTCTCTGTTCTGTTTTCTTGTCTAATGTCCATGTTTCTGCGCCATATAGGAATGTTGAGAAGATAAGACATAACATTTTGCTATTCTTAGTTTTAGCCCTGGAGTTATTTGTTTTGATGTTAGTATGTTATTCATGACATTAAAATTACTTTTTGCCATTCCTATTCTTTTGTTTATTTCAGTTTTATATTTTCCATCCCTGGTTATAGTATGTCCAAGGACAATAAACAAGAAAACACAGAGAACATAGAAGGCAACTGAGATGTGATGATCAGAAGAATTCAACAAATTCCATGGATAGCAAAGATTACTAAAAAAAAATGTTTTAAAAAAAATTGAAGAAACCAGAAATATAACCAAAATTATAAAAAAGACAATCTGCATTTACTGGGCATGTATTGCAAAAGAAGGCATTGATAAAAATTACAACAATGGGCAAAATGAATGAAAAGAAGAGCAGAAGAAAACCAAGAGAAAAAATATGTGAACAGCTTATCCAAATGGCATAATAAAAAATCTGAAATTCATGAAGTACCAAGAGATGTGGAAAGAGATGATGCCAACTGGCATGGCACTTGATGATGATGATGATCATCATTTATGGCATTTTGAGTATACTTCTGTACCACTTGCACTCTAAGGCATTCATGGATATTTCAGAAGATCTATCAAAAGTTGGTAGGCCACAAGACATAGATGAAAATGTTTCTATTTGGTTATTTGGTTATGGAAGGCCCGGTATCACTGCAAACGAATTAAAATCCATAATTGCTCAACCGCCCGTGCCAGCGTAATCATCCGAATTAATATCTCATCTCCCAAACAAAGAAAGGTAACTGTAGTCCCCATCATTGCAGTCTCAGTACACGCCAAAAGACATAAGGCGAAACTGCGCAGAAAGTGAACACAGCCAACTGTTCCCTTTCATACGATATCATCATTCATCGTAAACATTTGGAATATCGAAACATGATCAAAATGGATGAGACACACAGCTCACGGTGTGCACAGTGCACTTAACTCAATAGCTCCTGCAACGAGCCGGACTTGGAATATGAGGAAACTGCAACAAGGAACATTTTTCATGTTCCCGTCGCCTATCCACCATATACCGGAAGTTCCTAAATGTTTCTAATATTGATAAAACAAAAATAAAAAAAGAAGATTAATCATTTAAATCAGGCTGTATGCATCCATAAAACAATATTTTGTTATGGAATTATTAACTAAATCTATTTTTCTTTAAAAAGAGAGACAATAAATAAATCAAATGAAAGTAATAAAAATGAAAATGTAATAAATGACTGAGGGCAAAAGTGCATGTCAGCATCAGGGCCGAAAGCAGTTAGCAACTCATAGCTGACTGCTTGTTCCAGGATCAGTGAACCAGAACTATCCAGACATTACTCCACCTCTTCTATGTGCATTTAAAAACAGTGTGGCCGAGAGAGTAGGATCGAGAGGGAAGGCAACCAGTGCTCAAAAACACAATGCTGAAGTCAGATGTTTTTGATCAAAAGGAGAAGATATCACAGTTATACTGCAAACCATAACACAATGCTGAAGTCAGATGTCTTTGATCAAAAGGAGAAGATATCACAGTTATACTGCAAACCATAACACAATGCTGAAGTCAGATGTTTTTGATCAAGAGGAGAAGATATCACAGTTATACTGCAAACCATAACACAATGCTGAAGTCAGATGTTTTTGATCAAAAGGAGAAGATATCACAGTTGTACTGCAAACCATAACACAATGCTGAAGTCAGATGTGTTTGATCAAAAGGAGAAGATATCACAGTTGGACTGCAAACCATAACACAATGCTGAAGTCACATGTTTTTGATCAAAAGGAGAATATATCACAGTTGTACTGCAAACCATAACACAATGCTGAAGTCAGATGTGTTTGATCAAAAGGAGAAGATATCACAGTTGTACTGCAAACCATAACACAAAGCTGAAGTCAGATGTGTTTGGTCACAAAGAGAATATATCACAGTTGTACTACAAACCATAACACAAAGCTGAAGTCAGATGTGTTTGGTCACAAAGAGAATATATCACAGTTTTACTGCAAACCACAACACAATGCTGAAGTCAGATGTGTTTTTTCACAAAGAGAATATATCACAGTTGTACTGCAAACCACAACACAATGCTGAAGTCAGATGTGTTTTTTCACAAAGAGAATATATCACAGTTTTACTACAAACCACAACACAATGCTGAAGTCAGATGTGTTTTTTCACAAAGAGAATATATCACAGTTTTACTACAAACCACAACACAATGCTGAAGTCAGATGTGTTTTTTCACAAAGAGAATATATCACAGTTGTACTGCAAACCACAACACAATGCATCCATGTCCACTTTATTTAAGCCATAGGATTACTCATTCCGCTCAGGTAAGCAGCATAAAGAAAAAAGAATAAATGACTGAATGGATACAAATCTATAGAGAAATGAGTGATTAAGAATTCGTAAACAAAGAAGAGAAGTGAAATAATGAATGATAAATAAAGAAATAATTATTAATGAATAATTTATTGCTAACCATCATTGCTTACCTCCACTTGCCGTCCAGTGAAGACAGGTAACATTTTGACCTTCAGAACTAGTTGCTCCAGGCAGGCCCTCTGAATTTCTGACAAAGAAATCATCTATAGTCTAACTCACTTTCGCAAAGAAAATTTCCCATGTGATATCATCAGTTAAAGAACAAATTTCTGACAAAGAAATCATCTATAGTCTAACTCACTTTCGCAAAGAAAATTCCCCACAGCTAAACTAAACTAGCGATGAAGAAGATCTCTCAGCTAAACTAACTAATGATGAAGAAGATCTTTCAGCTAAACTAAACTAGCAATGAAGAAGATCTTTCAACCAAACTAACTAACAATGAAAAAGACCTTTCAGCTAAACTAAACTAGCAATGAAGATCTTTCAACCAAACTAAACTAGCAATGATGAAGACCTTTCAGCTAAACTAAACTAGCAATGAAGAAGATCTTTCAGCTAAACTAAACTAGCAATGAAGAAGACCTTTCAGCTAAACTAAACTAGCAAAGAAGAAGATCTTTCAGCTAAACTAAACTAGCAATAAAGAAGACCTTTCAGCTAAACTAAACTAGCAATGAAGAAGATCTTTCAGCTAAACTAAACTAGCAATGAAGAAGACCTTTCAGCTAAACTAAACTAGCAATGAAGAAGACCTTTCAGCTAAACTAAACTAGCAATGAAGAAGACCTTTCAGCTAAACTAAACTAGCAATAAAGAAGACCTTTCAGCTAAACTAAACTAGCAATGAAGAAGATCTTTCAGCTAAACTAAACTAGCAATGAAGAAGACCTTTCAGCTAAACTAAACTAGCAATGAAGAAGACCTTTCAGCTAAACTAAACTAGCGATGAAGAAGACCTTTCAGCTAAACTAAACTAGCAATGAAGAAGACCTTTCAGCTAAACTAAACTAGCTATGAAGAAGATCTTTCAGCTAAACTAACTAACGATGAAGAAGATCTTTCAGCTAAACTAAACTAGCGATGAAGAAGATCTTTCAGCTAAACTAAACTTGCGATGAAGAAGATCTTTCAGCTAAACTAAACTAGCGATGAAGAAGATCTTTCAGCTAAACTAAACTAGCGATGAAGAAGATCTTTCAGCTAAACTAAACTAGCGATGAAGATCTTTCAGCTAAACTAAACTAGCGATGAAGAAGACCTTTCAGCTAAACTAAACTAGCGATGAAGAAGATCTTTCAGCTAAACTAACTAACGATGAAGAAGATCTTTCAGCTAAACTAAACTAGCGATGAAGAAGATCTTTCAGCTAAACTAAACTTGCGATGAAGAAGATCTTTCAGCTAAACTAAACTAGCAATGAAGAAGACCTTTCAGCTAAACTAAACTTGCGATGAGGAAGATCTTTCAGCTAAACTAAACTAGCGATGAAGAAGATCTTTCAGCTAAACTAAACTTGCGATGAAGAAGACCTTTCAGCTAAACTAAACTAGGCATTGATTGACAGGAGAATGTCATGTTCTAACCATGAAGATCAAAGTTTGGTCTCCTCTTTTCAGTTATTTGATTGGATCATGTGGGTCATGCTTTGCCTGGTATTTGTACAGTGAGTGGTCAGCTTAGGCTGTGGCCTGATTGGTTTAGCCACTCTTGTTGGCAGTTACTTCTAAACATATGTTGGTAGTTACTTCTAAGTATTTATTGTCAGTTACTTCTAAGCATTTATTGGCAGTTACTTCTAAGTATTTATTGTCAGTTACTTCTAAGTATTTGTTGTCAGTTACTTCTAAGTATTTGTTGCAGTTACTTCTAAGTATTTGTTGTCAGTTACTTCTAAGTATTTGTTGTCAGTTACTTCTAAGTATTTGTTGTCAGTTACTTCTAAGTATTTATTGTCAGTTACTTCTAAGTATTTATTGTCAGTTACTTCTAAGTATTTGTTGGCAGTTACTTCTAAGTATTTGTTGGCAGTTACTTCTAAGTATTTGTTGGCAGTTACTTCTAAGTATTTGTTGGCAGTTACTTCTAAGTATTTGTCGGCAGTTACTTCTAAGTATTTATTGTCAGTTACTTCTAAGTATTTGTTGGCAGTTACTTCTAAGTATTTGTTGGCAGTTACTTCTAAGTATTTGTTGGCAGTTACTTCTAAGTATTTGTTGGCAGTTACTTCTAAGCATTTGTTGGCAGTTACTTCTAAGTATTTGTTGGCAGTTACTTCTAAGCATTTGTTGGCAGTTATCTTTGTTTTCTGCAGCTAATTCTGAGTTTGTTGGCAGTTACTTCTAAGTATTTGTTGGCAGTTACTTCTAAGTATTTGTTGGCAGTTACTTCTAAGTATTTGTTGGCAGTTACTTCAAAGTATTTGTTGGCAGTTACTTTAAAGCATTTGTTGGCAGTTACTTCTAAGCATTTGTTGGCAGTTACTTCAAGCATTTGTTGGCAGTTACTTCAAGCATTTGTTGGCAGTTACTTCTAAGCATTTGTTCGCAGTTACTTCTAAGTATTTGTTGGCAGTTACTTCTAAGCATTTGTTGGCAGTTACTTCTAAGCATTTGTTGGCAGTTACTTCTAAGTATTTGTTGGCAGTTAATTCAAAGTATTTGTTGGCAGTTACTTTTAAGTATTTGTCGGCAGTTACTTCTAAGTATTTGTTGGCAGTTACTTCTAAGTATTTGTTGGCAGTTACTTCAAAACATTTGTTGGCAGTTACTTTTAAGCATTTGTTGGCAGTTACTTCTAAGTATTTGTTGGCAGTTACTTCTAAGCATTTGTTGGCAGTTACTTCTAAACATTTGTTGGCAGTTACTTCAAAACATTTGTTGGCAGTTACTTCAAAGCATTTGTTGGCAGTTACTTCTAAGCATTTGTTGGCAGTTACTTCTAAGCATTTGTTGGCAGTTACTTCTAAGCATTTGTTGGCAGTTACTTCTAAGCATTTGTTGGCAGTTACTTCTAAGTATTTGTTGGCAGTTACTTCAAAGCATTTGTTGGCAGTTACTTTTAAGTATTTGTCGGCAGTTACTTCTAAGTATTTGTTGGCAGTTACTTCTAAGTATTTGTTGGCAGTTACTTCAAAACATTTATTGGCAGTTACTTCTAAGTATTTGTTGGCAGTTACTTCAAAACATTTTTGGCAGTTACTTCTAAGTATTTGTTGGCAGTTACTTCAAAACATTTTTTGGCAGTTACTTCTAATTTGTAGTTATGTATTGGCAGTATACTCTAAACTTGTTGGGCAGCTAATTCTAGTTTGTTGGCAGTTACTTCTAAACATTTATTGGCAGTTACTTCTAAGTATTTGTTGGCAGCTACTTCTAAGCATTTGTTGGCAGTTACTTCTAAGCATTTGTTGGCAGTTACTTCTAAGTATTTGTTGGCAGTTACTTTGTTTTCTGCAGCTAATTCTGAGTTTGTTGGCAGTTACTTCAAAGCATTTGTTGGCAGTTACTTCAAAGCATTTGTTGGCAGTTACTTCTAAATATTTGTTGGCAGTTACTTCTAAACATTTATTGGCAGTTACTTCTAAGTATTTGTTGGCAGTTACTTCTAAACATTTATTGGCAGTTACTTCTAAGTATTTGTTGGCAGTTACTTCAAAACATTTATTGGTAGTTACTTTTAAGTATTTGTCGGCAGTTACTTCTAAATATTTGTTGGCAGTTACTTCTAAGTATTTGTTGGCAGTTACTTCAAAACATTTATTGGCATTTACTTCTAAGTATTTGTTGGCAGTTACTTCAAAACATTTTTTGGCAGTTACTTCTAAGTATTTGTTGGCAGTTACTTCAAAACATTTTTGGCAGTTACTTCTAAGTATTTGTTGGCAGTTACTTCAAAACATTTTTTTTGGCAGTTACTTCTATGCATTTGTTGGTAGTTATTTCTAAACATGTATTGGCAGTATATCTAAACACTTGTTGGGCAGCTAATTCTGAGTACTTGTTGGCAGTTACTTCTAAACATTTATTGGCAGTTACTTCTAAGCATTTGTTGGCAGCTACTTCTAAGCATTTGTTGGCAGCTACTTCTAAGCATTTGTTGGCAGCTACTTCTAAGCATTTGTTGGCAGTATATCTAAACACTTGTTTTCTGCAGCTAATTCTGAGTACTTGTTGGCAGTTACTTCAAAGCATTTGTTGGCAGTTACTTCAAAGCATTTGTTGGCAGTTACTTCTAAACATTTATTGGCAGTTACTTCTAAACATTTGTTGGCAGTTACTTCTAAGCATTTGTTGGCAGCTACTTCTAAGCATTTGTTGGCAGCTACTTCTAAGCATTTGTTGGCAGTATATCTAAACACTTGTTTTCTGCAGCTAATTCTGAGTACTTGTTGGCAGTTACTTCAAAGCATTTGTTGGCAGTTACTTCAAAGCATTTGTTGGCAGTTACTTCAAAGCATTTGTTGGCAGTTACTTCAAAGCATTTGTTGGCAGTTACTTCAAAGCATTTGTTGGCAGTTACTTCTAAGCATTTGTTGGCAGTTACCTCAAAGCATTTGTTGGCAGTTACTTCAAAGCATTTGTTGGCAGTTACTTCAAAGCATTTGTTGGCAGTTACTTCTAAGCATTTGTTGGCAGTTACTTCTAAGCATTTGTTGGCAGTTACTTCTAAGCATTTGTTGGCAGTTACTTCTAAGCATTTGTTGGCAGTTACTTCTAAGCATTTGTTGGCAGTTACTTCTAAGCATTTGTTGGCAGTTACTTCTAAGCATTTGTTGGCAGTTACTTCTAAGCATTTGTTGCCTGTGCTGAAATTAGTTTGTGATGTCTAAGGTTGTGGTACAAGGTTTATACAAAAGTGTCTGCTTTTAGACTGCCTGGAATTCCAACATGCCTGAATAATAAATGCAAAGTTTTCACTTACTTTTTTGAGACTTTTAACCCCAGATTACAATCACAACAATAAAATTCTTAGAAATGTGTAGTCTCAATGCAAGCGAGCTTTCTCCCACTATATAACTTCCTATATGTTCCTGCTGATGACCTATGTTGCACCATTGTGTCCAGAAGTGCTTCTCTTTTGAAATACATAAATGGCATCATAAAAAAATATGACTGTATTGTACTAGTGTATGTTTATTTATTGATTTATATAATTTTGAGTGGGCAAGATTTTTATTTTTAAGTTTTGTTTGAAAAAAAAAATGCAAGTTATAAATCATGCACATAGTGTTAATTAACCTTTATCCTGGCCAAGTTCCTTAATTATTTCAACTAATATTTAAGCTGTAGTTCTTCCAATTGTAATTGTTCCAAAGATTTGTACCAAAAAAGTCCAGAAAAATATTATTTATCCAAATTACACTGAGTTTTCTATGAGAAGTAAAATTGTTATGAGAGTTTCATAAAATGAAAGAGAGGTATAGTAATCTATGGTTAAAAACACTATGTACAATCCACATCATCCTCACTGTCTTGCTCATTATTGAGGCTAAGTTACAAACTTTTCATACATTTTAGTCCTGTGATGCTCCCTGGAACTATCATTTTAAAATAATAGAAAAGACTAAACAGTGTTTTGAACCAAGAACAAATCTGTCCATATTACATTCACAATGTGGTAGTAAAACTGTCAACGCATCATTTTCCACTAAAGAACCCACGTTTCTAAGATAAAAAGTAGCTGAAAGGTACAGCAAAGATGTATCACATTACATTTTTCAAACTCACCTGGTATTGGCTGATCTCTCAGGTGGAATTTAAAATGATGAGAGGTGAAGAGATGGAAGCACACTCCCTCCTGTACTCTTCCAGCCCGGCCCATTCTCTGTACAGCATTAGCCCGAGACACCCACACAGTGTCCAGGCTCTCCATACTTTTGGCCTGATCATACCTGCAATAAGAATGGAAGGAAATAATTTGATCTCACACTTATCTATATATGCCATGCAAGTTTTGTCCAATACACTTGTGTCATAAAACTCAGTGAAGGTCTGCAATTATATTTATCATCTGGTCTTTGTGGCCAATGTTAACTCCTCATAATGCAACTGCAGGAATTATGTGATGATGTCTACTAATATCCCTGTTAGTCTTCCTTTATGCTGCAGGAATTCTGTGATGATGTATGTCTACCAATATCCCTGTTGGTCTTCCTTTAAGATGCATGAATTCTGTCATGATGTCTACCAATATCCATGTTGGTCTTCCTTTCTGCTGCAAGAATCCTGTGATGATGTCTACCAATATCCATGTTGGTCTTCCTTTCTGCTGCAAGAATCCTGTGATGATGTCTACCAATATCCCTGTTGGTCTTCCTTTATGCTGCGGGAATTATATGATGGTGTCTACCAATATCCCTGTTGGTCTTCCTTTATGCTGCAAGAATTATGCGATGATGTATGTCTACCAATATCCATGTTGGTCTTCCTTTAAGATGCATGAATTCTGTGATGATGTATGTCTACCAATATCCCTGTTGGTCTTCCTTTAAGATGCATGAATCCTGTGATGATGTATGTCTACCAATATCCATGTTGGTCTTCCTTTATGCTGCAAGAATTCTGTGATGATGTATGTCTACCAATAACCCTGTTGGTTTTCCTTTAAGATGCATGAATTCTGTGATGATGTATGTCTACCAATATCCCTGTTGGTCTTCCTTTAAGGTGCATGAATTCTGTGATGATGTATGTCTACCAATATCCCTGTTGGTCTTCCTTTAAAATTCATTAATTCTGTCATGATGTCTACCAATATCCATGTTGGTCTTCCTTTATGCTGCAGGAATTATGTGATGTATGTCTACCAATATCCCTGTTGGTCTTCCTTTAAGATTCATGAATTCTGTGATGATGTCTACCAATATCCCTGTTGGTCTTCCTTTATGCTGCAGGAATTATGTGATGATGTCTACCAATATCCCTGTTGGTCTTCCTTTATGCTGCAGGAATTATGTGATGATGTCTACCAATATCCATGTTGGTCTTCCTTTAAGATTCATGAATTCTGTGATGATGTCTACCAATATCCCTGTTGGTCTTCCTTTATGCTGCAGGAATTATGTGATGATGTCTACCAATATCCCTGTTGGTCTTCCTTTATGCTGCAGGAATCATGTGATGATGTCTACCAATATCCCTGTTGGTCTTCCTTTATGCTGCAAGAATTCTGTGAAACTATTTGCATCTTCTTTAGAGTTCACCTGTTAAGTGGGCGTGAATTTTGTGTGTCGCTAGTTGTGCAATAAAAGCCTTAATAAATTGGATCTTTATGTCCAACACATGAATAGATTTCTGAAAAGTCTTATCAGTTAAAAATTTAGTCTGGGCAGTGGCCACTTTGTCCTACTCTTTTTAACTTTTAACTGCCAGGTGTTCTTTAACATACACAAAGTGTACATGGGACCTGCATGTATTTGGCCATTTTCTAAGAGGACAAGACATGGACCTCACTACTCAGAGAGGACTAGACACTGGGTCTCACTATTCAGAGAGGACTAGACATGGATCTCACTACTTAGAGAGGACTAGACAATGGATCTCATTACTCAGAGAGGACAAGACATGTGTCTCACTACTCAAAGAGGACTAGACATTGGATCTCACTACTCAGAGAGGACTAGACATTGGATCTCACTACTCAGAGAGGACTAGACATTGGGTCTCACTACTCAGAGAGGACTAGATTTTGGATCTCACTGCTCAGAGAGGACCAGACATTTGATCTCACTACTCAGAGAGGACAAAATATGGATCTCATTACTTAGAGAGGACTAAATATTGGATCTCACTACTCAGAGAGGACTAGATATTGGATCTCACTACTCGGAGCCTGGGGGAGGATAATGCCATTATGAAACTACAGATTTGAAAAGAAAAGGGCTTGCTTTGCTATACGGTTGTTATCTCTTCTCATCTCATGTCCAACATATGACCATCGTCTTTTCTTTATTACTGAAGATATTAGTGGTTGATTGACGATTTCTCTAATTTCAGAGACTGTAAATTGGTTAAAGGTTTTGTAAAATTTGCTTAGTCAAAAAAAAACTGTTAACAGTGTGTATTTTTCTTATTTGTGTGTAAACTGTGTGGCGCATGGATTTGGCATAACTAGTTAGGCCTACTTGTACAGGGCAGTGTATGAAAGAGGTATGGTTTGGGGAAAACAAAGCATACAGCACAAGTTGTGGCTGCTGCTTGAGAAATGACTGTTTTTTTTCTTATATTGGACAGGCCAATAGGTTTTCAATATAAAAGCTGAGTAGAATAGATAGAATTCTCTATACACTTGTTCAAGTCATTAAATTTGTTATCATGATGACTTCCAGTACTGGCAAGAAACGCTAGTGCATATTATGTGGTTGGTCTCTAGTAGGGAAAAGGGGAAATTAAAAGTTGAAGTTGTAGGCCAAGGTTACCAGAAAAGACAATGTGGGCGGACAGACGGGTCAGGTGGGCGAACTGTCCACATGGAAGATGTGGGTGTAGAGAAATATAAAAATATTAGACGGGTAAGCAAGTAAAACAGGAGTGGTCAGTATATAAAAAGACACCTAGAGACCATAGAGAGAAGCAAAAAATAGAGAAAGATAGAAGCAAACAAGCAGACATAATAAAGCAGAGACAGACAGAGATAAGCAGATTAGTGGTTCGCGATCAACAATTAGCAGAGAGCAATTAGAAAGGCTGCTATTACAAGTATAGATAAATAAGGAGTTATTAAATAGCAGATGTAGTTACTTCACAACAGGACTAGTGTTTAGATACCTAAAAGTGTGATCTGTGATGTGTTTAATAATTCCAGGAATATATTTGAGTCCAGTGGTTATCTAGACTGCCTGGTAGTATTATTTTATTATTGACTTTAATCTGCAATTGATATAACGTCCATTTAATTTTTATGTGTTATATAACTTCTGACTAAAGGAGTGTAACAACAGTACATAAATAAATGTTTACATGTTTACACTAGGAGAGACATAGGGAAATTGGATTTTCTATCTCAGGTTGATTTATGACTTGAATTTGACCGCAGGGGTCAGACATGTTACAACGTCTATCAGTACGGAAGCTGTAAGTCCGTCAGTATATTTGGCTACCTCATAGCATTATTCCCTGCATTTCCTAAGTTACAAAAGGCTGTTTGATGTCAGCCAATGACTGTACAAATTTCCCTGGTCACACAGAAAAAAAACCAGATAATTGACCAGTTTCTTGGAAATTGGCGAATTGTTTTCACACTAAATAAGATCGTTTCTCATGAAATTGAAAAAAAAAAAAATCCAACAGCAATGGAAACAAATCCAACACTCAGGGATCACTGTAAGTGGTAATTAGGAAGGTACATGGAAGGGGGTAATATCTGAAATTTTGACAAATGTGTGTTTTGATGCGGTAATTTTTACTACGGTATCAGAATCTAGGATTAATGTGCACAGAATGAACATGAGATCTACTTTTTGCCAATATAAAAAAAAAAGTAGACATTGGAATCTCCCTACCCAGATACTAGTGGAGGAGAAGATCACAAGGAAACCACAGATTTAGAGAGAAAAATTTCCATCACATGTGATGCGATTAGAACCAAGAACATTTTTTTTCCCCAGAGGCCGACACTTTAGCTCTAGACCATCCAGACCTCCCCTGCTCTAATCACAAAGAGTATTGCATTAATAATATCTATTCTCTTGTCAGTGCTTCTGTCCACTTATCATTTCTGGTTTTCATCATACTGTATTTACATTAACCAAGACCATATTCAACCTAGGCAAGACAGTACAGTAGAACTGCACAATGAAGTGAACACAATCTAAGGATTCTAAACAAGTCAATGGCACCACACAAATAAACACAATCACTCACTTTTTCTCCTTCATCCGGCCAGCATCTACAACGTAGACAACATCATCAATAGTAATGGAGGTTTCAGCAATGTTGGTAGAAATAACAATTTTGGTAACACCCTCTTTAGCTTTCCTAGAAAGAATATGGGAAATAGTGAAATATACTGATAAGTGAAAAATAATCACATATAAACTATATGTGACTGCATCTTGGACATACAACAAACATGGTAATGATGATCATGTTATTTCATTATAAAGTCTTCCTATGTAGACAACATCAAAGACACCACACAGGGATTAGACAAAGATTTGAGATAATATCTCAAACCTATCTCAACAATATCAATTGGGACTACTATTAACGAGTAAGGATAATAATGGGCTGAGAGTTTCTTACTAGTTAGACAAGAGACGTATAGAGATGTATACATGTATTTAAGGGCCCTTAGATACTTTCAGACATTGTCAGTGTCTTTGCAGTCGAGGTAACCTAGACAGCATTCCCCCCACTCGTGTATTTTTAGAACCCTTCACCTGACCAGAGGGTATAATTACAGCCAAACTCGTGTGACCATTCCTTTTCCATTCTGACCATGGTCCACGACACAGGGAAGTCATTTTTCTTTTCTTTAACCAATTTTGATTATTTTTGTTTTTGATGTTTCGTTACTAGTTAGCTATGAAGGATCAGTTTTATTTACTTACATATCTGTGTGTGCGTGTATTTTGTTTGTGCCTGCTGAAGGCCTATTGAGCCGAAACATAGTTCAAATCTGTGTCGTCTACTAATCACGTAAAGCTTTTAACATACCATTTTTTCAACAACAAAATTCAATTTAAATAAAATGGTCAGTTAAAATAAATTAATATTTGATATGGCAATTGACCTATTAAAGATGCTGAATAACATAGGATTCTTGAAAACTGCAAACTCTTTTTTAAATTAAAAATAAATTCAAGGAATTTGGACAAGTAAAGAATTGATAATAATGATGACATGAGGCCAATGTGGGCTGTCAGATCTTAGACTCGGGAAGGTGATGTGGCAGGTAGCAATGGCCTTTGTATTTCCCAGGCTCAGTTTGAAAAGCTGGATCTTTGAAGTACTGCAATACTAGGTCTTCTATATCAATATTAACAGACCCCATTATTCCAATACTTGGTCTTCTATAGCAATATCAACAGACTCCACTACTGCAATGCTAGGTCTTCTATATCAACAGACTGCAAAATTTAGAAATTGATAATAATGATGATGTTAATAATGATGAAAATGATGGTAATGATAATAATATAAACTATAATGATCATAATAGCTGTTCCACATATGAAAGAAAATTAGCATAGAATATTAAAATATTTTTAAACAGCATGAAACATGATAGGCAGTTCCTGAATGCACTGTTCATTGTTGTCAGTGTTGTTCCTGAATGTTCATTGTTGTCAGTGTTGTTCCTGAATGTTATGTTCATTGTTGTCAGTGTTGTTTCTGAATGTACTGTTCATTGTTGTCAGTGTTGTTCCTGAGTGTTCATTGTTGTCAGTGTTGTTCCTGAATGTTCATTGTTGTCAGTGTTGTTCCTGAATGTTCATTGTTGTCAGTGTTGTTCCTGAATGTTCATTGTTGTCAGTGTTATTCCTGAATGCTCATTGTTGTCAGTGTTGTTCCTGAATGTTCATTGTTGTCAGTGTTGTTCCTGAATGTTCATTGTTGTCAGTGTTGTTCCTGAATGTTCATTGTTGTCAGTGTTGTTCCTGAATGCTCATTGTTGTCAGTGTTGTTCCTGAATGTTCATTGTTGTCAGTGTTGTTCCTGAATGTTCATTGTTGTCAGTGTTGTTCCTGAATGTTCATTGTTGTCAGTGTTGTTCCTGAATGCTCATTGTTGTCAGTGTTGTTCCTGAATGTTCATTGTTGTCAGTGTTGTTCCTGAATGCTCATTGTTGTCAGTGTTGTTCCTGAATATTCATTGTTGTCAGTGTTGTTCCTGAATGCTCATTGTTGTCAGTGTTGTTCCTGAATGTTCATTGTTGTCAGTGTTGTTCCTGAATGCTCATTGTTGTCAGTGTTGTTCCTGAATGTTCATTGTTATCAGTGTTGTTCCTGAATGCACTGTTCATTGTTGTCAAGTGTTGTTCCTGAATGCACTGTTCATTGTTGTCAGTGTTGTCATTGTTGTCAGTGTTGTCATTGTTGTCAGTGTTGTTCCTGAATGTTCATTGTTGTCAGTGTTATCATTGTTGTCAGTGTTGAACCACAACACTCTGGACAAACCTATAGGTGCCCAGCCACTTTCAAAATATGACAAAGTTTTGTGCACACTGGTTTCATTAGCTTGCTGATACACCAAGCTATTTCTTGCAGTTTGTTGTTCCTACTTGATTGTCATTGTATTCCATATTGTTGCAGCTCAGGAAAACATAGTTGCTGATATCTGTGTTGATTTCTACCACAATTGTTGAGGGTCTTCAAAACACCACTCTTATGCATATGAAATCATCACCATAAACCAAAGCCATCTTTCTGCTCTTTCAGTGCCATGAACCCCAGTATGACCTGGGCAGTTATGTCCATAGAAGTTTTTCTCAGATTTGAAGTTTGTGTGTGTGTCATCCACTCATGCTAGAAAAATCAGTTTTGTATCTTTCCATGCACTGATACAGCATCTTCCTGATATCACATCTTTATGCCCACAACATAAGCACAAAAAATCTATAACAACACAACTTTAATGCTAAAGCAATTAAAAAATACTCACATGAATACAGCATTCTGATCTTCAGATGACAAAGTTGAGTGCAGCGGAATTATCTTGTATCTGAACAAAAACATGTATGAGTCAATGAAAACATTTGTACAAGTGTGTGAAAAAATATGTGATTGGCTAATGTGATGTTCTAGACCTCAACACTAGTAATAAGACAATAGTAATGTGAAGCTAATATTATCACACCCTCTGTTTCTTTCTCTTGTGCAGACAACTATTACTACAGCTGGCTCCTATCTTGAAGCTTGCATAAAATTACATCACTACTCTTACTGTACTGCTGCCTGTGGCCATGTTTTACAAGATGAGAATGCTAAAACCATGTACAACCCACAGATGAGATTGCTAGATCCATACACAACACTCAGGCTATAATGCTAGGTTCATGTATAATCATCAGACTAAATTCATAGCTCATGCACAACCCTCAGACTAGATTTCTAGCTCAAAACACAACCCTCAGACTAGATTTCTAGCTCAAAACACAACACTCAGACTAGATTTCTAGCTCAAAACACAACCCCTCAGACTAGATTTCTAGCTCAAAACACAACACTCAGACTAGATTTCTAGCTCATGCACAACCCTCAGACTAGATTTCTAGCTCAAAACACAACCCTCAGACTAGATCTCTAGCTCAAAACGCAACACTCAGACTAGATTTCTAGCTCAAAACACAACCCCTCAGACTAGATTTCTAGCACATGCAAAACCTCAGACTAGATTCTTAGCTAATGCACAACCCTCAGACTAGATTTCTAGCTCAAAGCACAACCCTCAGACTAGATTTCTAGCTCAAAGCAAAACCCTCAGACTAGATTTCTAGTTCATGCACACACAACCCTCACACTAGATTTCTAGCTCATCCACAACCCTCAGACTAGATTTCTAGCTCAAAGCACAACACTCAGACTAGATTTCTAGCTCAAAACACAACCCCTCAGACTAGATTTCTAGCACATGCACAAACCTCAGACTAGATTCTTAGCTAATGCACAATCCTCAGACTAGATTTGTAGCTCAAAGCACAACCCACAGACTAGATTTCTAGCTCAAAGCACAACAATCAGACTAGATTTGTAGCTCAAAGCACAACACTCAGACTAGATTTCTAGCTCAAAGCACAACACTCAGTCTAGATTTCTAGCTCAAAGCACAACACTCAGACTAGATTTCTAGCTCAAAGCACAACACTCAGACTAGATTTCTAGCTCAAAGCACAACAATCAGACTAGATTTCTAGCTCAAAGCACAACACTCAGACTAGATTTCTAGCTCAAAGCACAACAATCAGACTAGATTTCTAGCTCAAAGCACAACACCCAGACTAGATTTCTAGCTCAAAGCACAACAATCAGACTAGATTTATAGCCATATGTAAAATCCTCAGACTAAATTGTTAGGCCATGCATACCACTCCCCTCTCCCCTAAGTTACCATTTTATAGCAGAACTGGTATGACATCAATAAGACAATATACAAACTACTATATAACTTATCTGTGGGATTAAAGTGCTTTAAAAATGTGATTAATTAAAAAAATAATAATATTTACATTACACAACTATTTTACTTCGCAAAAATAATGAATATCCCTTACAGTATATGTTTATACAATTAAAAAAATGGATTCTCTCCATGTTTTAATGTTTATGGGCAATATGGTATTCATTCATTCATTTTCCTCTTGAGCACATAGGGTGGAAGTTATTGTTATCCAAATCTGATGATCTGCTGCTAGTTCTTGTAGTTCTTAGTTGTATTTTAGTCCCATGGTTGAGCCTTTCCTAGAAGATTCTCTGCATAGTGATTCTCTTGGTCTACCTTGTTTTCTTTTACCAGATGGTTTCCACATGAATGCCTGGCAATATGATATCAGTGTCAATATTTGTCAATGAACAATCGTACATTTTATGAGTGATAGATTCAGCATCATACCAGGCCATCCTAATTTTCCCCCAAAAAAAATCTGGCACCCATTAAAGGCTGGGTGAACCTTGAAGTTGTTGATCTGAATCAAACCCAGCCTCCTACATACAATAATAATTACCCCTTGATCAATCTTGATACTGAATTGAAAAAAAAAATATCACAAACAAACTGAACATTATTAACATACAATCAACACTTGCTTCAATATTTTTTCTTCTCTCATCCACATATTAAAAAAAAAAACACATTCACGTACCTTCCCTTATTCCTGTTACCAAACTCAGGTGTAGACAGCAACATGTCATAAAGGGACTGAATTTCAGCATACCCAGGCAAGAACACAAGTATAGCTCCCCTTTCTGGAAACTTTCCAACAAAATAATAACACTAATGATAACATTCACTATTAAAAAAACAAGAACAATTGTAATCATTTAATATAAAAAAAACTGCTATCAGTTCTATTAACTAGTTGTTTTTATTTAGGCTTAATAGACATCAGCACAAACAAATGTTCCAGTAAATTCAGGGAACAGGTTACAAATACTATAAACTTATGATAGTGAATATATTATCCAGTACAGTTAAAATATAGGCAGCCATGTTAGCTCAGTGGTTTGTGAACTGGACTACAAAAGACAAGAGGTCAGGTTTGATCCTGATTGACGGCTTCCAGGTTCACCCAGGCTTAAATGGGTACCGATTTTTTCTGGGAGAGTAAAGCAGCATGGGTGTAATACCGACCACATTACCCCAAAAAATGCGTGCCAAAGGTCTGTAAAAGTTATGGTCACTAACACCATATTCCCTATACACCACTTCGTGTGACGATGCTCTTTACTTACTTACTTTTACAGTTGAAATATTACTATTTTTTTCCTAGATATATATATATACATCAGGCAAACAATTTTTTTTTCTATTTGATGGAAGCATAATCAAGAAATGTCTATTTCTTCTTCTTCTTCCCATAACCCTTTGGGTCAATGGGACATCATTGATAGCCTTTGTAGACCTTCTTCACTTCTCATCTATGCTGACACTCTTTGGTTACTTATTTAAAGAGACATCATTACCAAAAAATTAGCTGGATTATGTAGGGAAAGATTACTATTCTCAACTGTCTTTTGTCATTTGCTGTTGACTCGCTTTTTGCAATTTTTGTGAGGCACACAAAAATTGTGTGTGGTGCTTTATCTTTTTTGTCTTCACAATTTGTGACAAGTGTGATCACATCTTTTCCTATCAATCTGTGACAAGTGTGATCACATCTTTTCCTATCAATCTGTGACAAGTGTGATCACATCTTTTCCTATCAATCTGTGACAAGTGTAATTATATCTTTTCCTATAAATCTGTGACAAGTGTAATTACATCTTTTCCTATCAATCTGTGACAAGTGTGATTACATCTTTTCCTATCAATCTGTGACAAGTGTAATTACATCTTTTCCTATCAATTGGTGACAAGTAAGATCAGTTGTTTCCTACTGATTTGTAACAAATGTGATCAAATTTTGCCTACTGATTTTTGTGACAGGTATGCTCAAATATTTTCTGCAAATTTTGTGACAAGTATGCTCAAGTATTTTATACCAATTTTGTGACAAGTATGCTCAAGTATTTCCTGCCAATTTTGTGACAAGTATGCTCAAGTATTTTATGCCTCATTAATACTTCATTGAAGTAAGTAAGTGTTCCCTCTACACCTTAAGGTTATTGGAATATAGTGTTAGTGCTCATATTTTTCAATGACCAACAACTTACTTTATGACTGACATTCTTTGTATCATGTCATGCTGTCCTACTTTCCCTGAAAAAAATTTCTAGTACACATTTTCAAAGGTTGAGTAAACCGCAAAGCCGTAAAGTAAAGGTAAAGTACGAGACTTGAACCATCATCTTAGCACGCAAGTTTCCACCCATATGTGCTCGGCCGCCTATCCAGAAATGTTCAGAGATTTCTGTATAGTGTCGTCTCAAGCATCTAAACTCAGATGCGAGGCAACATTCCTCACCTTCCCAGGGTAATACCCTGGTGCCCATTTCTGCCAACGGCTGGGTCGACCGTAGGGGCATTTTTTTTCCAACCACGAGTACAATTCACACTGCTCCCAGCGGGAATCGAACACGGGTTGTCCGAACGTCAGTAGTCCAGTCGGGTGGTTTTCCCAACTAGGCTACCGAGGCCCCCATCCTCAAATATCAAAGCCGTGTTAAGTCAAAACAAAATTCATCACATCTGAAAACTGAGCCGAGACCCTTCCGGTCAATAAATGAGGAGCCTTCTAAAACACAAACAAAAAGTCTGACATCATAACTGCCTACTTAATGCCATCGCAGAAATCAACATTAGGAATGTAATAAAAGCCTGAACATCTTTTCTTACTAAATGTCATTCTAATTATGTCAATTTGGATAATAATTCCTGAAGTACCAATTACCTCATGGCCTCCCAGTACAATCCACTCCAAGAGATGCACAATAAGGTCATAGTTGATCTTCATATGATCCATGACTGACAAAGTCTTGACCGTAGAGCTGTGATAATCTGTCAAATTATTTTTACAAATTAATTCAGAAACATCAATAAACATTATTTAATTTATTACAGCAATCAATTCCCGCCAAAACAGTTGTTTCAATATTTCTTGAACTTTTTTGTCAAAAATTATTAGCAGATTGAGTTACACTATGCTTTACAAAAATAAACACCATAAAATATATCTCAGAAAATAAAACATGAATCATTTCTTTCAATCTAAGAAATGAAATAGGTGTGCGTGGCCATATGGCTAAAAAACCACTGTTTCGCAGGCTAAAAAGCCGGCATACTGTGTTCAAAACCCACGGTAGACAGAAAAGATTTTTTCTATCGAAGGTGAACTAAAAATCCTTAGCCTCACATGTCGTGGTGACTGCTTTGACCAAGCAGCCTTTATCCTTCTGGTGCTAATGTGAGACCCTCGACATACACCAGCAATGGTACTATGTGTCGTAAAAATAGTTTTTTTTTTTAAGAAATGAAAGAAAGGAGCAGAAATAAGAAATACCCACAATAGTAAGGAATAACAGCTTCAGAAACAGGTTAAATAAATTGTGAATATTCAAACATTGAACAAATTAATGCTGAAGATGGTTAGGTAACTTGATTGCAATCTCCTGAATATTTACAAATCAAATCAGAATAACCAATATCCAAATTTCATTTATCAAACCAAACAATTCCCTCCACAACTGTCTTTTCAGTAGTTCTACTTCTATTTTCTCATCATTTTGTAAGCAGATTTAGTTACATTGTGTTTTGCACTCTTTAATCAAGCTTAAAGTCATAAAAAGCTTAATTCCAACAGACGACAAAATATACATGGAAAACAAACCAGAGGAAGAGATTGATCACTTTATCTATCTTGGAAGTCACGTTGACCAAGAAGGGGATACAAACAAAGAAATTAGAATCAGAATAGCTAAAGCAGCAATGTCTTTCAAAAGCCTTGAAAAGTTGTGGAAATCAAAACTCATCAGCACAAACACAAAAGGGAGCCGTGATAGCTCAGTGGTTAGTGAACTGGACTACAAAGGACAAGGGGTAGGGTTTGATCCCAACCGACGGCTTCCGGGTTCACCCAGCCTTTAATGGGTACCAGATTTTTTTCTGGGAAAGTGAAGCGGCATGGGCGTAATACCGGCCACATTATCCCAAAATTCATGTGCCGAAGGTCTGTAAAATTTATGGTCACTAACACCATATTCCCTATATGCCACTTGGCGTGGCAGGGATACTTTACTTTACTTTTTTTACAAACACAAAACTTCTATCTATCTATTGTCCTTTCGAGCCGAAGACGGCACATAGAGCAGAACCACAATCTCAAAAACAGAAACCTTGCGTGCCAAAATGGCACATATTGCAGAGATTACTGCTTCTAAAATCTATGGTTCTATTTCCATAACAATACTTTTTACAATGACAGCTTGTCAAGCCATCGATCAATCTCCTTAGTCGCTTCTTACGACATGCCTGAAAGGTCACAGTGTCACTATTCTTTACTCCCTCATAATGAGGCCCTGGTAACACACGGGAAAAACACAAAACTTAGACTATTCAAATCTATCAACCCTTACGTATGCGTGTGAAAGCTGGAAAACAACAAGAGATATAGAAACAAAGTTGAACGCATTCGAAAATAAATGTCTAAGGAAAATACTTGGTATAGCGTGGAACGAATTAAAAACAAAAGAGGAAATTAGAGAAATCAAGCGCGGAACGAATTCAAAACAAACGAGGAAATTAGAAAAATCACGAATCAACCACTAATATCTTCAGCAATAAAGAAAAGACGATGGTCATATGTTGGACATGTGGTGAGAAGAGATAATAACCGAATAGCAAAGCAGGCCCTCATGTGGGAAACAACAGATAAGAGGAAAAGAGGAAGACCCAGAAAGACACTGAGAAGAACATTGATGAAAGAGCAGCAGGAATCGGCTCCCTCAATGAGATAGAGCTGCTTGCACAGAACAGAGACAAATGGCGAGATTTGATAAAATATCTTTAAAAGAATTGAAAACTGCTAGAACAAAAATTTAGATAAGAAAGGGAGTATCTTGGTCTATGCCCTATGGGCCGTCTACAGCTCGAAAGGTCAATAGATAGATAGATAGAATCAAGTGCATTCATATGTCTTCTGTCCATACTTGTTCAGTGCTTCAATATTTAGTATTTAATCAACCTTTTTTTGAAGTTGATACTTCATCCTATTCCAAGTACTGTTTTAATTTCTGCTCCTCTTTCTTATATTTCTTAGAATGAGAGAAATGATTGTATTTTTAACAATTCTTGTTTTATTTATGAAATGTTGAGCATTCTTCTAAGGAATTATATTTTGTTGTCTCAAAGATTTTCCTAATTAATCACTTCCACACAATGATGTTTATGCTTTTCAATAGACGATATAAAAACAGATATTTTATCGTGTCACTATTATAAGACAAGAAAGACAAAATCTAAAGTCACAGCGCTTTCTTGATTTCCCAGGTTCTACTTTTTTTCAGATTAGTATTCACTTTTCATGTTTGTCTTTGTATTAATATGTTATTTTGTACCTTATGAGTGTTTTTACTAAATGTCATAGTTTGTCTTGTCTCTCTACTAGTTTAGCCACTTGATACCATTTTATGCTTATTTTATTAGTATATTTTGGTCTTCCCCATTGCCTCCTCCCCTGTGGATTCCAAAAAAGGGCCTATTATGTGATACTTTTAAATGGGTTCCAAAGTGTGTGTGCTGTCCAGCACAATCCTGAAATGTCTATTTTGTAATTCTACAATCCTGTTCTATATGACAATCAGTCGTGTTTTAAACCTTACCCTGGAAGTTCATGCAACTCATCTAGTATCAAGTCAAATTAACCTAGTCAACCACATGGTTTCAGCAGAATGCATGAAGTTTTTTTAATCTGCTGTTTTAGTAACAGCAAGCATCTATCTCACAATGCCTGTGCAGCAAATTCTCTGAAGAGGGCAATTAAGCATCATCTCAATGCATCAACTCAAAGACCACATATACAGGCACAATATCCTAATTTCTGTTAGAACCCCTTCTTTCCTTTCTCATTTGCGATAAAAAAAGTAGTAAAGTACCCCCGTCACGTCAAGTGGCGTATAGGGAATATGGTGTTAGTGACCATAAATTTTACAGACCTTTGGCACATGATTTTTGGGTAATGTGGTTGGTATTACGCCCGTGCCGTTGTACTTTCCCAGAAAAAAATCCGGTACCCATTAAAGGCTGGGTGAACCCGGAAGCCGTCGGTTGGGACCGAACCCTACCTCTTGTCCTTTGTAGTCCAGTTCACTAACCACTGAGCTATCGCGGCTCCCTCATTTGCGATAAGAGCATCTACAATTAGGAAGAGAAGATGGACATGTGCTGAGAAGAGACAACAATTTCAAAACAGGCTCTTCTATGGGAAATATCAGGATACAGGAAAAGAGGATAGATACTAAAAAAAAAAAATCACTTAGAAGCAAAGTTGGCAGGCATAGACTCATTAGATAAGATCGAACATCTCGCCAAGAATAGAAATGGGTGGCGAAAACACTACAAGCCTTATACAACATCTAGTGATGCTGGATAGATCAATATCAAGATTTGGAGGGTAGGGGATTTGTTCTTTGGTTGATTTCTATTGATGTAATATTTCCAAGTATTTCTAGAGTTTAATTTTTGGAGGCAGCATTTTCAGTCTGTTATTTTTCTCTTAGGACTGATATTAACATATAACATCCATGGCATAAAGAATGTTGAAGATACCATGGACAGCTAAAAAGAGCAATGAGAAAGTTCTGAGAGAGGTCAGATCACAAAGAAAAGTGTTTAATTCTATCGGAAAAAAGATAGTCCACCTTCTGTAAATATGGGATGTGAACAGGAAAAATTTAGGGAAAAAGAGATAGATGAAGATGACTTGAGAAGGTACTATAGTCCGTTCAGATTCGTTTGCCTAGACATTAATTTATTTTTTTCAAAAACTTATTGTTCATTTGCATTGATCTTTTGAAGTTAGGTTTAGAATACTAATGTCGCTATAAAAATATTTTTTTATCAAAGAAATGTGATCCAGTTTCAAAGATGCCTTATTTAACCTATATTTAAAAAAAGTTAATCGATATTATAAACACCGGCGGGATTATGTAGATGCTTACATCTCACAGCTGATTCTTTAACATATAGGCATGACCTTCACGGCTGAATGCGCACCGTCCTAAAATAGTTATGTTTCCACTATAAATTTTTATAAAGAAATGTTACATATGAAATTTCCCGTTTAGCACAAAATGACATTTTAGCCGAAACCGGAAATTATGTGACGTCAAAATCACGGCCGTAGACTCAAGTTCGAGTCATAATTCAGAGGCAAATCTCAATATTTACAGAAAGGAGGCGGCACTATCCATATTATCTTCTTGCAAGTCTATGTGAGAATGAATATAAAGGCCAAATATTTTACTGAGCATAACATTGCTATAAAGATTTATCAATACTTCTGCAGAGAGCGTAAAAAGGGACATCTTTATTGTTCTTTATCAAACCCTGAGAAGAGAACAATGCATATTTTAGGTTTGTGTAAACGTTCATTTGATTGAATAGTTAAAGGAAGCGGATATTTATTGCCAACAAATGCAAGAAAGCAAGGAAGGAAAGAAACGTTAGACAGTTTTGATAAGGACCTAGTAAAAAGAGAAATCTGTCGAATGTTTGATATAAACGAAGAAGTGACACTTAGAAAGTTGAAGCTTTGGCTGAAAACTAACAACGACATTGAAATATCAAAAACTTCATTATGGAAAATATTAAGAAGTGCAGGCTTCACCTTTAGAAAGTATGCTGGTGGAAAAAACATTATTTGTGAGAAGCCACATCTAGTAGCTCTTAGAAGCAAGTATTTACGTGAAGTGAAGGAAATGCGCGAAAATGATTATGATATTGTTTATTTAGATGAAACTTGGATCAACGCTCATCATACAAATGAAAAGGAATGGCAGTTAGCAGATGGAAGTATTAAAAGATCAGTACCAAGCAGTAAAGGGCAACGTTTGATAGTTGCACATGCAGGTAGCAGACATAATGGGTTGTTGCAGAATGCTCATCTCGTTTTCATTTCAAAATCCATAGACAATAGAGACTACCACTCCGAAATGAATGGGCACATATTTAAAGACTGGATCGAGAAAAGTATCCTTCCAATATTAGATCGACCTTCTTGTCTGATAATGGACAATGCTTCATACCATAACGTAGTTAACGTAGAAGATAGAATCCCAACATCATCAAGTACAAAAGATGCAATCAAAACGTGGCTCATAAAAGAACACATACAAGTTAACGACAGCTACTTGAAACCCAAATTGCTTAGCCTTGTAAAACAGACACAACGTACAAAGATATTTAAAATAGACAAGTTAATTCAAGAACATGGCCATAGATGTTTGAGACTACCTCCATATCATGCACACTTAAATCCTATAGAACTAGTTTGGGCAAAAGTTAAAGGACACGTAGCATATACAAATAAAACTTTCAAATTATGCGATGTTGAGACACTTACAAATCAGGCTCTATCAAATATAAATAAAGACTACTGGGTAAAATGTGAGGATCATGTGTTACGACAAGAAGAGGAATATTGGAAAAAGGATGGTTTGTTGTTTGTTCAGCCGAAAGCAGTAATCGACCTATTTGACTCGTCTGATTCTGAATGATCATTACTCTGATTAAGTCTACAGATAAATAGTTTGATTTGCAATATTTCCTAGTTGATTTGTTAAACAGTTTATTGTTCAAGACCACCCAAGCAATCAAAAATATGTTATAAGCAAACCAACAACCATTACTTTGAATGGAAGCCTGCTTGAGTCAGTACAGAAGTTCAGCTATCTTGGATCCACTATTACAGCCACACTTTCCTTAGATGAGGAACTAAATGTACGTATTTGAAAGGCAGCGACAACATTTGGGAAACTCACACCAAGAGCATGGAACTATATCAAATTGACTCTACGAACAAAAGTTCTATATATAATTTAAAATTTGTATACTTGCCACCAAGTACAATTTTATGGACACGCCTATGGGTCATCGTTGCACTAGATTACTGTAAAACATTTTGATTAGGGTCAAAATAATAGTTACATGGGCAAAGATCAAAGGAATTCGCCGCTTTAAGAAAACCGTTATAGCTAGACATCGAGTAACACATATGTTCTCATGACATGGACATTTTAACACCGTATGCCAAAAATCATGTGAAATCATCAAGAACTTTTTGAATTATAAATCATAACATCTCGGCAAACGAATCTGAACGGACTATAGACAGTTTAACAACACAGCACAGTGAGAAATCGACAGTGGAATCGGTAAGCAACACTGCCATATGAGAGATGGTGAGATATGATCACAAATGCTTTAGGCATGGCACCTGATGATGATCCATAGCAATTCAGGTAACTTCTTGCCCATTAAATGTTAAAAATGTTCATTTAGAAATAGCAAAGTTCAAAGTCACATACTTTATTATATCAATTATCAGTTTATGCTGTCGGCTGAACACAAGGTCCCTACTGACTTACTGGAATATCTCAGCTTCATCTGCTGTGGACTCAGACTCATGTCAACAACCTTGTCACTGGCTGCATCAGATGCTCCTCTGCTGGCAGTCAGTTCATCATCCAGATCTCCCAGCTTTAAACCTTTGCCAGCAGCTCTCCCGTCAAGATGCGGCACAGCACTTGTGTGTTTGAGAGGTCTAGAGTATGGTGAATGTTCTTCCAGAGAGTACCTGTTTACACAAAATGGATGTATTATGAAATAAATATGTAGTGTACACTAAGAGCACCCATCATGCCATTGAAATTTAGGGAATATAGTGCTAATATATTTATAGAAGAATAGGTAGAATTTGATGGAAACAAAAGATAACAAACGATGAAGATGAAGTTTTAAAACAACTGAAAATAAAAAGAGAACTACTAAATACAATTAAGACAAGACAAATGAAATTTTTGGGGCATGTTAAAAGACACAGCAGCCTACTAAAAGTAATATTGGAAGGAAAAATACAAGGTAAAAGAAGCAGAGGCAGACCAAGACTAACATGGACGAGTAACATCAAAAGATGGACAAGTCAATCTATGACAGCCTGCACCATCAAAGCAAGAAACAGAGTAGAATGGCGATCCATGGTAGCCAACATTCGTTGCGGAGAAGGCACTCGACAATGATGATGAGTGCTAATATATTACCAATATATGATTCACTAACTCTCTCATGAACCACAGACCCTGTATATGATTCACTTACACTCTTATGACCGACTGACCCAGATATGATTTACCAACTCTGTAATGACCCACTGACCCAGTACATAATTCATTTATTATCTCATGATCCACTGGCTCAGTAAATGATTTATTTAATGTCTCATGACCTACTGACTCAGTATATGATTTACTTACTCACTCTTGACCTACTTACACAGTATATGATTACTTACGCCCTCATGACCTACTTATACAGTATATGATTTACTTACTCTCTCATGACCTACTAACACAGTATATGATTTACTTACTCTCTCACAACCTACTGACACAGTATATGATTTACTTACTCTCTCATGACCTACTGACACAGTATATGATTTACTTACTCACTCATGACCTACTGACACAGTATATGATTTACTTACTCTCTCATGACCTACTGACACAGTATATGATTTACTTACTCTCTCATGACCTACTGACACAGTATATGATTTACTTACTCTCTCATGACCTACTGACACAGTATATGATTTACTTACTCTCTCATGACCTACTGACACAGTATATGATTTACTTACTCACTCATGACCTACAGACACAGTATATGATTTACTTACTCTCTCATGACCTACTGACACAGTGTATGATTTACTTACTCTCTCATGACCTACTGACACAGTATATGATTTACTTACTCACTCATGACCTACTGACACAGTATATGATTTACTTACTCTCTCACAACCTACTGACACAGTATATGATTTACTTACTCTCTCACAACCTACTGACACAGTATATGATTTACTTACTCTCTCACAACCTACTGACACAGTATATGATTTACTTACTCTCTCACAACCTACTGACACAGTATATGATTTACTTACTCTCTCACAACCTACTGACACAGTATATGATTTACTTACTCTCTCACAACCTACTGACACAGTATATTATTTACTTACTCTCTCACAACCTACTGACACAGTATATGATTTACTTATGCTCTCAATCCTACCCACCCAAAAATGGTTTACTTACTCAGTGAATTCAATAACATCCTCCACAAAAAACTGCTGCACCGGAAACGTTTTACCTTGATGGAGCAAAACAGATATACAGCAAAATTAGATCTTTCTAAATTTGTTTGCTAAATAATAAAATATATACCCAAAAAAAAAAAATTGACATTAAAAATAAAAGAAATAAAACAAAAAATTTGAAACATTAAAATAAATATAAGGAAAAAAATTGTAAGGAAATTTAACCAACAAAAATTGTGAAGGGAAAATATGATTAAAAAGCATGTAAAACAAAATAAAAGTTGGTCATATAAAAGAGAGTAGGAAAAAGACTTTAGAACAGAATGACATCACTGCCGGTGGGGCATTTCCATATTTGTTCAAACCTGTTCCTGCAACCAACAAAGTGCTCACCCTAATCGTTCATACTGTTCTAGTGAATCATTCTGAAAAAAGGTGTGCAACTCATGATGCACACTTCTGGGTCACTGTAATGGCCATCGTTGGCAGCATCACCTTCATGCTCCTCAAACCAAATCCATGTAGACCTTATGATCAATGAACCTGCTCCAGGAATTGCTGCTCCGACAAATAAAGTTAGTCATCCACTTCTGTGAAACACTTGATCCAACCGCAGTCCAGCTTGTTGCAAATTTGCAGTCAAACGCAGATAACACTTCCTGTCCCGGGGCAAAGCCAAAAAAAATTTAAAAGGGGAGCATGATATCATTCCACTTCAATCAATGGCAGTTGCCTGCTGTACGTACCGACACATGCAGGCACCACAAGCATGTTACTTTGTGGATATGCAAATGCGACCAGACTGCCACCATCTTTACAAACAAAAATCCAGACCAGAAAGAATCATTTGAAAACTGCAATCTGGGGGACTGGTTGGTTTTGAGACAAGACATCGGCCTTGAGACAGAGAAGTTGTGGGTTCAAATCCTGGCTGCACTAGTTGGGATTTTTATTTATGATTTCTCTCTGCGGCAACCACCCTTGGTCTCAGCAGCTAGGCCTGGCTTGAAACATCAATTACTCATCGACAGAAAAAATATGAGTACTTCCGAAGTCGGAGTTATCTGCCTATGCGGCAAGGGACCCCTGTGCAAACGGCTGTCAGGGAAAAATGCATTAACACACAAAATTCAGTTCCTAATCTGTAGGGAATTCCTCAGAGGTAAAAGCTGGCGAACAAAAAAAAAAAAAATTTGAAAACACGCTGCCGCAAAAATGCCACCAGTCTCAAAACTGATTTGACTAGTCAACCATCTGGGCTTGCCGCACCTACCAAAAGTTCACAAGGAAAAAAAAAGTTAGAAAAAGAAGATAAATTAATTGAAAAAATAAAATGGTTTGGCAAAATAAGATAAAGAAAAAAAATAAAGGATCCAAACCTTGACAAGTGTACATGGAATAAGATATTAGTGACCACATTTTTCCATGGCCAACAGGTATGTTTTTTGTGGTGTGGTCAATTTTATGTTAGGCCACCATTATTTACAGAAAAAATCTGGTGAACCAATTTTTATTCAGGCTGTGTGTCTTGTCAGTTAAAAAAAAAAAAAAAAAAGACTCCTCTTCTCTGGGAACTGAACCCAGAAGCATTGTATTCAGTAGCAAATGTTTTAACCAATTAGCCAGCAAGGCTTTTAATATAAAGGAAAGAGTTATGAGATAATCAAAAGTACCTGGGATCTCCAGGACTGGACAAGCATGGAAGTACTGTGAAAAGAGATCAGCATTGATGGTTGCACTCATGAGTATAACCTTGAGGTCAGGTCTTTCTTTCAGCACATCTCGTAGGATCATGAGGAGGAAGTCACTGTCAATATGAGGAGTTCATTGTTAGTACTTTATTGAAATAATAATGTTAATATAGTTACTAACTAATCCTCTGTGAACATCTGTAATTGCTATCAAGCAGTTCATCAATGTTACACTGACCATGATGGCACAAGAAAAAAAAAATACAGTAAAAACCAAATTTGTTTTACTAATTGTAATCAGGTATAGTCATGATAATAAATATATTAGGAATATCAATAATTTATTACATGTAATAAATAATATAAATTTTTACATGAATACATAAGACTTTTTTTAAAACAGATGCAAGAACGCATTGCATCAGAATAACTTATAATTATAAATAAATATTGAAAATTGTATATAATGATAATAAGGAACCTGCATTGTCAATATTAGACCATTTGGCAACAATATCTATTAGCAATCATACTCATAATTAGTTGTTTAAGCATAAAATATGAGTCCAGTTAAATGAGTGTCACAATAACAAAGTCAAGATAATCCAGCTTCTACTGTACAAGATTTTAAACTAAATATACAACTATTTATTTTCTTCGTTAACGTAGTGAGTTACCGTGCAATTTGTTTTAAACCTGAAAGATTATAATCTTTATCTTCAATCTTTCAGCACCTTTAGACATCACATAGGGCTTGTAGTACTTTTCACTTTCCATCTCTATTCTGGGTGAGATAGTTGATCTTGTCAAATGAGTCTTTGCCTGTCAAATTAGCTTCCCTTATCAGTGTTTTTTTCAGTGTCTCTCTAGGTCTTCCCTTTTTCTGTCCTGATGTTTCCCAAATAAGAGCTTATTTTAAAATTCTCTTGTCTCTTCTCAACACATGTCCATCTTTTTTCCTAATTGTAGATGAGATCATTGGTTCCATGGCCATTTCTCTTATCTTACATTATATAAAAGATGATTACAAATATTCAGCTGGCTACCCTTATCATACCTTTCCTCTGACCGTTCATGGACTTCATCCACAATGATGTGAGTTACTCCATCAAGTTTGGGGTCACTCTCTAGTCGTCGCAGGATGATGCCTGTTGTGCAGAACAGAAGTCTGGTGAAGGGAGACTATTGGAAGAGAAATAAGCACATTTAACAGGTGACTACTAAGAAGAAGAAAAAATAAATAAATCATGACTTTCCTGTTCAGTGTCATGATATGCTATACATGAAAAATTCAGACCTTGGTTAAATATTTCCCAAAAAATTATATCACTTTATTTTTGGACTTGCATCATCATCAAGTATGCTGTAACTTTGTGTAACTTAAGTGTAACTTTGGTCTATTTGATATCTTGCAACCACCTTCTTCTTGGTACGTCCCTGTCCTGAAATCATGCCTTCCATTATTGTTCTTTCCAGTCCACTGTGTCATTTGTCATGGCCATAGTATTTTAATTTCCTCTGTAATTGTTGGCTTATAAGCCTGGCTCTACATAACATTAAAAATCTCATTCTCTTATTTTCTTTGTCAGGAAATAGGTGGATGATATCTTTATTCAGCATCATTAAATGCAGACTTTGTCTGAGCTATTCTGCACCTCACCATCTTTTTCTACTTCTACAAATTTGGGTCTACATTCCATATATAATATTTTATATTAAACACATTTAAACTTAGAGACAAAAAGAAATTCACATCATTCTAATTTTATCTACCAGTGTCTAATAAGTGTTTCTTGAAAGTCATACCATCAAAAGCATATCTTATTGTAAATGTCATCAATCATTCTGGAATTATCCGCAAAATTGTGGAGTCAGGGAAAGACAACTCTAAATTCTGTAAAAGGCAAAAGATGTCCCATAAATTAAAATTTTTGTTGGGGAATGATGTATTAAACTTACCCTAACAATGTAACAGCATGTGGAGGGGAGTGCAATGAGTAAGATACCAAAACTTATTTCAGTTAGATTTATTTGTGAACATCAAGATGTGATAAATACTTAATTACGATACCTCTCTGTAACTGACGTATTTACTATACCGTAGTAAAAATTACTACCACTTAAATGTAACAGTAGGTGTTCTAAAAATAGTATTTTCTCTGAACTTTTGACACACAACCATGTATTCACACTAGGCAAGATAAGGGACTCGGAATTCCTGGCTTAGGTTGATGTCCTGAGTTTGGCCTCATGGACCGGACGTTTTACAAAGTCTATCAGTTCAGTCACAGTAAGTCCATCAGTATGTTCAGCTACCTCATAACATTATTTCACAGCATTTCCTAAGTTACAAAAGGTTGTTTTGATGTCGGCGGTGACAGAGGAAATTTCCCTGCTCACAGCAGGATCAGTTTCTTGAAATTGGTGCATTTTTCACATTATATCTCATGAAATCCAACACACAGGGGTTACTGGATGTAGTAATTAAGAAAGTACATGTCTATCTATCTACTGACCTTTCGAGCCACAACTCGCCCATAGGGTATAGACCCAGATACTCCTTCTCTTATCTAAATTTTTATTTTCACTAGCAGTTTTCAATCCTTGGAACGATCTTTTATCAAATCTCGCCATTTGCTTCCGTTCTGTGCAAGCAACTCTATCTCATTGAAGGATTCCTGCTGCGCTTGCTTCTCTGATCAATGTTCTTCTCAGTGTCTCTCTGGGTCAGCATTTTCTACTCTTACCTGTTGTTTCCCACATGAGAACTTGCTTTGTGGTTATTATGTCTCCTCATCACATGTCCAACATATGACCATCGTCTTTTCTTGATTGAAACATAAAGTACACGTGTGTGTGCATTCGTGCGTGTGTGTGTGTGTGGGTGGGGAGGGGTGTGTTTGACCAAGTTAAACTGCCACATTTGGAAGAATTTGTGTTTTGATGAAGTAAATTTTACACTGGTATCGTAATCTAAGATTAAACTCATGATCAATTTATCACCAAACAAGAGCATTAGCCACTACACTAGTAGAGCTGCCTTCAACTTTAACTACACATAAAACATAAGAATCATTATCATCATCGAGTGCCTTCTCCACAACGAAGGTTGGCTACCTTGGATCGCCATTCTACTCTGTTTCTTGCTTTTATGGTGCAGGCTGTCATAAATTGACTTGTCCATCTTTTGATGTTACTCGTCCATGTTAGTCTTGGTCTGCCTCTTTTACCTTGTATTTTTCCTTCCAATATTACTTTTAGTAGGCTGTTGTGTCTTTTAATATGCCCCAAAAATATCATTTGTTCTAATTGTGTTTAGTAGTTCTCTTTTTATTTTCAGTTGTTTTAAAACTGCATCGTTTGTTATCTTTTTTTTCCATCCAATTCTACCTATTCTTCTATAAATCCACATTTCAAAGGCTTCAATTTTCTGTTCTGTTTTCTTGTCTAATGTCCATGTTTCTGCACCATACAGGAATATTGAGAAGATGTAACATTTTGCCATTCTTAGTTTCAGCTCTGTTGATATTTGTTTTGTTGTTAGTATATTTTTCATGGCATTAAAATTACTTTTTGCCATACCTATTTTTTTGTTTATTTCAATTTTGCATTTTCCATCATTGGTTATAGCATGTCCCAGGTAGTTGTAGCTCTGGACTGTCTCCAGATGTATTCCCTCAACTTTGATATTTAATTGTAGGTCTTGAGAATTTTCTTTGTTTATGATCATAGTTTTAGTCTTTTTGATATTCATTTCTAGTCCATATTTTTTGCTTGTTATGTTTATCACATTAAGCAATTGTAGGTCTTAACATAAGAAATGTTGTTAAAATGAGTATAAAAGTTGCATACAAACAGATATAAACCTACTACTTGTCACCATAGAGCCCATTAGATAGATTTTTTATCATGTGAGATCAAACAATCATCACCATGTGCCATACAGGTTCATGTCCTTCCACAATCTTCTATCTACAGTGCATCGTATCAGTTCTGTTGTTGACTGTTTTCCATGCCATGACACCAAGCTATCCAATATTTTCTCTCTTTGTCATCCACGATCTCACTTTCCTTTTATTTTGCCAGTTGTAGCCAAGTATTGCAACTTTCCTCTTCTTATGATGTGCCCGAAAAATGTTGATGGTTTCTTTTTGATGTTTCTTAGGAGCTCCCTTTTTATGTTGGCCTCTTTAAAAACTTCCTCGTTGGTCTTTTTAGCTGTCCAGGGAACTTTCAGCATTCTTCTGAGAAATCCCATCTCTGTGACCTCTAATTGTCTTTTCATTTGTTTGTTTACTGTCCATGATTCACTTCCATAGGTCAGAATTGGTTTTATATAGTACTGATGAACTCTCTTTCACTGTCAATTTATAGGAAGAATTTTTTAAAAAAATTTTGTTCAATCTGAAAAAAAAAATCAGCTTAGTAAGTAAAGTAAAGTATGCCAAGTGGTGTATAGGGAATATGGTGTTAGTGACCATAAATTTGACAGACCTTCGGCACATGATTTTTGGGGTAATGTGGTTGGTGTTACGCCCGTGCTGCTTTACTTTCCCAGAAAAAAATCCGGTACCCATTTAAGGCTGGGTGAACCCGGAAGCCATCGGTTGGGATCGAACCCTACCCCTTGTCCTTTGTAGTCCAGTTCACTAACCACTGAGCTATCGCGGCTCATGCTCATAAATTATTTAATTAATTATTAAAATTATGTGATACACTGCCCTGTAAGGATCACCAGATAATATTACGTGAGATCAAATATCAGGTCAAATGTTATGTTTGCATATTGGGGCATCAAGTTCCACTTTTTAACAAAAGTAATGTAGTTTCTTACCATGACACTCTCAAGCCTGATCTGATATCCCACAGATCGACCAAGTTTCTCAGCTCTCTCGTCTGCCACTCTCTGGGCCACCGCCATGGCAGAGATTCTTCTGGGTTGTGTACAAACAATGTTGGCACTGAAGTCTTCATTGTGGAGAGCATCATCCAGAATGAATTGCGGTGTTTGTGTGGTCTTACCACATCTGCCACAGAGATTAGGAAAACATACACCTACTTCTGCAACAGTTATGTGACTTTTAAAATATTAGTTTATATTTATGCTTCAGTTGTCTACTTATAAATTCCTTACTAATTCGTTCTTACATCTTCTATCCTTCTATTGCTTTTCTACTATTCTATTCAGTACTATTCTAATCTATTCAGACATCAGACAAGGCTCACAATGTACTTCACCATTATCCCTTATTCTTGATGAGCTTCTCAATCTCATTAATGGAGTAAATGCCTTCTACCTGTGCTTCCCCTGTCAGTGCTCTTCTTAACAATTCTTTAGGTTGTCCAATGTATTTTCCCCTTTATGTTGTTCAGGGCTTTCTCTGTCATTCTCTGATTATTTCTTCACATCTTGTGGTTGCCATAATTTCCCCTTATCTTCTTGACTATAAATGAGGCATTAGATACGTTGACATTTCTCTTATTATCTTGGTCTGGTTGCCCACGTTCATCACTCAATAGCAGTTGTATCCTACTTTTGGTTGACTTGCTGCTGATAAATATTTATCAATAAAAAATATCAACTTGGCCAAAGTTTAGAGGCTGGCTCTTAAAGAACATATGATGTGGCACAATGCAGATCATGTGCAAGGTCTGACACTTATTAATAAAGTCTTTTGAACACAGAGACTTGTATTTTGTGCCTATGTGTTGTATTCAACCCGACAGGACAATAGATATATATTTGTAAATACTTTACTAAGTTTTCATTCATTTAAGTTGCAGTAAACACAAACTCTTGTGTGCACAGTGAAATAAATTCAAAACTAATATAGAGATAAGAAAAATGGCTATGTAACCAATGATTTCGTCTAAAATTAGATAGCGAAGATGGACAATATGTCGGACATGTGTTGTGAAGAGACAACAAAAGAATTTCAAAACAAACTCTAACATCAGAAACATCAGGACACAGAAAAAAAAGAGGAAGTCTTAGAGAAACACTGAAAAAAACACTGATAAGAGAAGCAAAGTTAGCAGGCAAAGACTCATTTGATAAGACTGAACATTTCACCAAGAATAGAAAATGATGGTGAAAGGCATTACAGACCCTAAGCAACATCTAGCAGTGCTGGAAGGATCCCAAATTAAAAAATGTAAATTAAAGATGTATATTTTATAGATTAATCTTTTACTTTCTCTGCCAAAAAGATTTGGATGTGATTGAAGACAAAATATGTTTTCATTAAATGTTGCTGTAAAACACATAAACTAAAGACATAAAAACACAATATTACAAAAGCAATACCTTTTACCACCAAAAAACATATCATACAGAGTATATTGATTCTAACATTGTGCTACCAATGTCAAACATGGTCTTTTATGACCAAGTATAAAAGAAAGCTTGCCACCACAAGATTTTTGATATTATTGAGATGTCTGAGGAAAGCACTTGGAGTGACCAGAAAAGACAGAATCAGAAATGATATTATAAGATAAAGAGCAAGCATTGAACCATATACAATAATCACATTAAAGACTGTCCCAAAATGCTATGAGGTTGGTTCTAACAGCAAACTAAAAAACCACAACTTTAAAACTAAACTATTTTTCATTATGATTCTCTTTTGGCAAAAAATAACTCACAAAAAAATAGTTAAAGCTATAATTACTATTGTCTGCAATAACTACAGATGCACTTCATACCCAGTCATGCCACTAATGACCACAACTTGATTTGTCGCAATGGTCTGAGTAATTTCTCTTTTCATGTCCCATGCAGGCAGTCGCTGTCTATCAGACTGCATATTCTGATACTGCTTCAGACCCTGCAACACAGAAACCCATCAATTTATTTTGTTGCAGCAACACAAATTAAGAACAAAGTGTGCTTTTCATTCTTGTTGCCAGAAGCCCAAACTTACAACTGCTGTGAGATGAGTTCAGCAAGGACAAGTGTCCAGCCAGTGAACAGAGAAAATATTTCAAAGACTCTCCAAAGTTTTCTGAATCTTCAACATCAATAACTCTTCATCTACTTTCATTCAGTTCCCTCTGGGGCATAGGTCTTCAACAAACATTTTTCAAGCCATCCTGTTTCTTGCCATTCCTTTAAGATTGAGATTGCACCATATCTTCTGCTAGTTCTTCATCTCTGAACATCAACATTATCATCAAGTCACATGTCTCTTGCAGAACACTGCATTCACCATAGCCCATATGAAGGAATCTCTGTCTCTAGTCAGAACTCCAACTTCTTTTATTGTCATGTTCAAGGTCTCCTTGAAGTCTTGAAACCACCTTCTCCTTGGTCTGCCCAGGATGCGTTGCACAGGAACCATACCTTCCATTATTGTTCTTTCCAGTTAGCTGTATCTTTTGACATGGCTATAAGTAAAATAAATAACTGTCGAGATTGAGAGTTGCGGAGAGACATGATCACCTACGCCAGCAGGCATGGTAGCTGATTGTGATGATAGTATTTTGTTGTTTATTTGTTTGTTCACATATGCTAGATTTATATCTGCTGCAAAGTCCTGAGTTTTGCATGAATATCACTTTTTCCTACTTTTCACACTGGCAGCCGTGTGCTCAGTTGTCCCCCACCATACAGGCAGATATTCTCTGACTTCAGAGGTACTCTCACATTTTTTATTGTCTAAACATTTTGGGTAGATTTTTCCTTGACTCTTTCTTGACTTTGGTCAAGTTTAGGTTTTCTTTAGGTTCGGACCAGATCAATTTTCAATTTAGAAAAATTCACATGTCTTTTTCATTTTACAATTTCACGCAATAATATAATTAAATCTGGTATTTGTTATTACTGATCAAAGGTATTCATAGTTAGTTACAATTTCAAGTTCTTCACTGTTGACGATTTTGGGCTGGCTTTTTGCTTTGTCAATAGACATTATCTTAGTTTCCTGTATGTTTGGATAGAGGTTTTGATCTGCACTGTGTTTTCTAATACACTTAATTGTCTCTTTTAATCCTTTTGCACTGTTTGAGAAGAGGACTGGGTCATTAGCATTTCTGAGTTCTGGAATTTATGTTGCTATTTATTGTGAAAAGGGTCGAACTACATAAATCTGTCATCGTTTCTCACATTTCTCATGATACTCTCAGCACAGTTGTTGAACAGGTAAGAAGAGAGGATCCCTGTCTCACGCCTTTTTGTACTTCAAACCAAAATGATGTTTCTCGTTGAACAGCTCAATATGACACAACACAGAATCATCTTAACTGAGAAATGCCAAATCAGCAAAGAACAGTAAAAATGTGCTGCCAAGAAGAGCAGAACAACCACCATTCATATGACCATCTCGGATCATACATCTGCCACTTACTGCACAGGATTTTATGCCAAAATTGAAAATTTACAGTTAGCTCTGTTGATATCATTGACTGTGACAGATGGCTGTTATTAGCTACCAAAGTAAATAGGACCAAATATGGCAACATAGTGACACATATTTATAATTAATGAAAGCTATTGTGATAGTCTGGTTAACAGGAAAATATTAAAATAGAATGGACAGTATCTGGAGAAGAAACATATGAATAATTTAAATGAACTTTATTAAAGTCATTCTCCAAAAATAGATCAGGTAATGACAATTGTGATACAAATAATGAAAAAAGATATTAAACTACCTTTTCTTTTTAAAAGGAAGTAAGAAAAAGAGTTCTTTGGTGTTATGTAAATCCAGTCTTGACATATGGAAGTGAAACATAGACAATTGGTCAACTAGGAAGAGAATACCCGGAGGCCAAAGAAATATGATGCTACAGAAGAAAATGTTGAGAATAGCGTGGACAGCTAAATTATAGTGACACATTCTAAATGAGGTCAAATAAAAAAATGAAGGAAAGCTTTTTAAAATAAAATCAGGAGAAAACAATTATCACATTCTGCCACATAATGAGGAAGGAACATCTGAAATATATTGTGACAACAGTAAAATTTAGCAGAGAGGAGTTAGAGGGTAAAAGAGAGAAAAGACACTGGACAGTTTAAGAGAATGGTCTGGCATGAAGTCAACAACTGAAATGATAAAAAATTGTAGAGATAAATATTTGTGGTGAGACATGTCACCAGCTGACATTGTTCTTGATTATATTCTTCAATAACATTTCTTTCATCAATCACACTGAATGTTTTCTACCAGTTTGCAGCATTTCATCCATGAATTCACTACATGTATGTGCATCAATATCAGCAAACTTTAACATTAAGTTGCTCTACCAAATCTAGTATCATGTCACATCAAGTAAAATTATTTAACAATCATATGTAGTCAAAAGGAAATAAACTTGCCTGCTTCTTCCTGAATTCATCCTGAAGAATTTTGTTCTGTCTTCGCAACTCCATAGGCTTTGGCTGAGTTGGCACAAAGTCCTTCTTTCTCTGAGAAGCAAAGTTCTGAGATGAGCTATCACCTCTGTCTGCTGTCTTGTCAAGTTTCTTGTTTGATCTGTCATTATCATCATGAAACTGTCTACTTGTTCCAGGATTAGCGACACGTGCCTCTGGCAAAAATACTTGCATTTTGTGCGAAGCTTCTGAAGTGGTTGTCATTCTAGCAGACTCTGCTGCAGAAATTGGTTTCCCCATTGCAGGGGGAGGTAAAGACAGTAGTTCCTCGAGTTTGGCTGAATCTTCTAAAGCACTGACTAATGTGAACACACAAGGCAAGTGGTCTTGAGCAGCATCTCTTGCCAGGGACATCAAGAATTGTGATATGTTAAGACGTGTGTGGAAGAGCAGATTCTCTATCACAGAAGAGAATACTACAAGCGGAGGTTCATGTGGGTATCTATTACCATTTGGGAACCTAATTTCTATTGTGAAAGGTGAAATCTTGTTATCTTCTATTGCTTTCAAGTTTGCATAGATGGGGTGAGTTAAGTTTTGGCTGTGCTGACTGTCCTCTTCAACTGGTAAACTGTGTGAGTACCTACATTGATCTTTGAATTTGCAAGAACCTTTCAAGTAAAAAGGGCACAATTGTTTTTTCACCTTTCCATTGGGCTTTCTATCACTTTTATAATCCAGCAAATGCTGTAATTCAGTTAATTGTAAGTTCAGTAACCAGGTTTTATTGGCAATTGGTTCTTCAAAATCACCATTATAAATTGACTGCAGTGCTAGCTTCTCTTCTTCCCTGGCTTCCAGAATCTCCTGTTCAATTTCTGTGTCATTATCTTCAGTTTCAACAGCAAGGCTGATGCCAAATAGTTCACTGAGGAGGTACTCAAGTGCTAAGCCAGTGTCCCCTTCACAAATTTGAAGAGCTTCCTGACAGAGTTCAGTACTAAAGCCACACCTGCAAAAGAAATGGAGATTAAACAGCTGCTAAGAAGTTAACTTAATATTGTAACAGAGCAGTGAATAATTTACAAGATCAAAGATAATAATTTTCCATGGCAACCATAATTGTAATTTCTAACATTCTCATATAAATATCGCCAATACAGCAATCAAAGAATTTATTAAATTGATAAAGTTATCATATGAACTCAGTATTCTGCTAAAGTTCAATACTAACAATTCAAAAATAGCAACTATGTCTAGTTCATTTGTTTCCAGTAACAGTGCTGAGAGGTGGAGTCTTGGTCAGCACTTGTTCGCATTGATCCTGATATAAACAGTCAGTTATGAGTAACAGACCCCATAAATCCTGGTGCTAAATGAGTTGTGGTACAGGTCACTATCTAGAACACAGGAGAGGAAGAGTGCAGCACACTGGAGAGATGAAATATATAATAAAAGCAGCTTGTGACATAATATCTGTGAAAAAAATATCAAGAAGCAAGCTTGATGAAATAAAATGAAGCAAATGTCACATGTATCATCAGAGCCTTGGTAGCTGAGTGGTCAGTGTGCTCACTTTCTAACCAGAAGGGTTTGATTTTACTTCTTTGATTCCCAGAAATTGTAAATTTTTTTTCAGACTGACAGCTCTAGGGTTCACCCAGTCTCTAAAAATAAATACCAGAGATTTTTGTGGGAAGTAAAGCAGCCTGGTGTGATACTGACCACATAACCCAAAAATGTGCCATGGTCATGGAAAAATATGGTCACTAACACCATATTCTCCATACGCCCAGAAAGGGGTGGAGGTAACCTTTACTTTTATATGTATCATCAGGGAATAAAATTATTTAGTCACCTTGTCTGTTGCTTGGGAGTATCTTCAAAGTGAATCAATACAAAATAATTATTTTGGACATATGTTACACACTTGAGAGATGAGTAAATTTTGCACAATATCATAGTAAAAAATATTGTTATATAGCGATCGTGGAAATCATCTTCTGCACTACCTCTGATACCTTTATGTGTGTTGAGGAAGATGCAAAATTCTAATTTCCACTCTTCTGGTAGGCTCAGCAAAGAGTTTCCTTGATACTTCAATCTTACTCTGGGTCTGAAAGAGGCTCTGCTTCATTTTCTTCTAGTTGTTTATGCCTTTGGTAGTATAGAATTGTAAGACGTTTTCTCTAGCAGCCAAACAGCAATATTTGTTTTCACTGTATTTAGTTCAAGATTAGTTCTATGATGGTTCTTTCTCTATAGTCTCATTAATAATTTGGTCATGTTTGGTCACTCAGCCATTTTTCTCAAACAAAGATATTAAACAATAGTTATAACGGATTCTCTCAATTCATCTAGAGCAAATTAGACAGAAAAAGTGCTGACTCTGCCAGTAATAATGACATGGTTAAAACATTTTTAAAATATTAAATTAATTCTTTCTGTACGTTTTGCCACACTGTGCGCCATGCCGATTTCAGCCTCGTACGTTTCACCACATAGTGCGTCACTCTCAATTTGAGTTGTGTGAATCGTCATCAAACCATATTGCTTTTGCGTGTTTTGTATTATCTTGGCATTGGTGAAATCTAATTCCTTGTTCTCTTAGCTAAAAATTAAAATATAATATGTTAGATAAATATAAATATGTAGATCGATTCTTAAAACCAAGAAAAATTTTGTCTCTGAATCTCTTCCATCGCATTGATAAAAAGCTTCCGTACGCAAAGACTTAAGGAAAGAAACAAAACAAAAGTAAAATTGTGAACCTAAGTTAATGCAACAATGAATAATTAATTACCTCTGTAGTCTTTTGATGGCAAAGAAGTTCTCTTGAGACACTGGGACATGTCCCCCAGAGTTAGTCAATGGTGTGTCAAAAGTCAAGGCATCCTGAATGATGAGACCACGCTCTGAGATCCAGTACTTGTTCTCTATGCTTGAGTCTAGCTCATCATATTCTGGGATGTCATCACCATCATCATCATAATCATCACAGCCATTTTTGGGTGAGTAACTGAGCAAGGTAAATACAGACAATTTACAAATTACTCTCTTGTGCTTCTATTTGTTTCCCATAAATGAGCAATATAAGGGCAGAAAAATATCATTCTTCTCATTATTTTTATTTTTGCCTTTTCATAGCTTCCCACAAAGTAAAGAAATGTATTATTGTTTTATTTGTTTTTCTGTAACTGAGCAAGACAAGGACAGCAAAATTACAAATGATCTTGTTATTGTTCCAGTTGCTCTTCTGTATTTGAGCAATATAAAGAGAGACAAATTATAAAAATAAATTCTCTTTTTGTTTTTCTATAAGTTTTTCCACAATTGTGCAGGGTTGAGTTAGAAATTTATGAATGATCATTTTTTTTCTATACTTTCTTCTGCCTCAGTTGCTTTATGGATTGTATAGGTCAATGCTCGGTAAAACATCTCATGCATGGTGCTACTGGTGATGTTTTAATGTCTGCTGTTTTATTCATTCACACATGGACAAATGTGAAACAAGTGCAATGTGTCAAATACTTGGGCACAATAATATCAGATGAAAGATGCACCATAGAAATAAAAAGCAGAATAGCTCAAGCCAAAGTAGCATTTCAGAAAATGAAAAATGTCTTAGGCAACAAGTCTATGTCAATAGACGTGAGGGAGTTCATTTGTACTATATAGAGCCAATTCAGATCTATGGATGCGAACCATGGACAGTAGACAAACAAATGAAAAGATGATTAGAGGCCACTGAGATGGGATTTCTCAGTAGAATGTTGAAAGTTCCCTGGACAGCTAATAAGACAATCAAGAAATTCTCAGAGGCCAACACAAAAAGGGAGCTCCTAAAAAACATCAGAAAGAAACAATCAACATTTTTTGAGCACATCATGAGAAGAGGAAAGTTAAAATAGTTGGTTAGAACTGGCAAAAACAGGGAATGAGAGACAACGGACGACAAAGAGAGAAAATACTAGATAGCTTGGTGTCATGGCATGGAAAACAACAGAATTAATATGATGTACAGTGGATAGAAGATTGTGGAAGGACATGATCGCCTCAGCCAACCAGTGTGGCACATGATGATGATGATTTTATTCATCTATCGTCTTCTAAGTCTATATTCCCCCTTCCATTGTTTCATTAATCCACTGTCCTCTAAATCTAGTATGTTACCTCTTTCTGTTGTTTCTGGGTGTTAAGACTCTGAGAGATATTGTCTGATGTGATTGTATAATATGACCAAAGGCGGTTTTATTTTTTTCAAAAATTTTTGGCTTTACCCTCCCCTGGTCTATGGGTAGTGAAATCCTATGTCTAGCCCCCTCAGAAAATGGCAAAAAAAATAGGAGGTCCTGTGTGCACTTGTGCAGAGTTAATGAACCCTTGACAATTTAAAAGTCGAAAAAGAGTAGGCCAAAAATGGCTGCTGTCTTAGCAAAAATTGTTAGGCAAATCTAGCCACTTAAATCTCATACCCTTTACCTTTTCCTTTACACCTGTACCCGTTCTAACAAAAAATTTGACACCTGACGTAGTTGAATGACTGTTTGTTCCATGACAACTCAACTATTCAATCCACTGCGTGTACTTTCTGTTGTTGGAGTCTACTCGATTCATCTATTTTTAATTTATTCCATTGACTATCTCTCAGACGTAGCTGTCATCCCCATCCATCTGAGTGACCCATAGAAGGCACAAACTCATAATTGAAAAATACCACGAAACTTTTATTCACACTTAGTCCTACATTGAAACCTCAGTAGGTATTTGCTCTCACACACCATGTACTACCAACACCGCATACAAGTGTTGTTACTATTTGTCCCGAGCTAATCACTTTGAATAACACTACAAAAAAATTTTCTTTGACACTTGTCATAAATGACTATGGCCCAGACATATAGATATTCATGCTTGGCCCAGCGTTCTGTTAAGACCTTAACCCCAACAGTTCTCTCAATACACATCAATGCGTTAGAACCTTGTGTCCACTGAATACCGTTATTTCCTTGGAGGTACAATCCTTGAAAGCTAACTGCACATTCCATCTGAACTGAACTCAACTATTTATCATAGGGCGTATGCCCATGTTAAACGAATTTTAATAACTTCACTATTAATGCTGGCTATTTATGGAACATCTGCTCCTCGTTGACCAGCCGGCCTTCCGCCTTCCTGCTCTGGTAGTTCTCTCTGTCTCCCTACTGACTTTCTTATCTTTTTTCTCGATCCCCTTGTGACGTCTCAACTAAAATCCCCATGACAACCTTCGTCATTTTATGAATCATCACTTTATGACCGGTCAGCACTGCTTTGCACTATCCGAGTCTCTAATCATTTTGCCGTGCATTCCCCATTTTTACACACCCACATATACCAGGGCATGAAAATGAAACAGTCATTTGTTATACTGGACCTCTCCAGAGATTCAAACCACTGCCATTGAGCTCAGTTAGTAGATGAGTTATGAGACACAGTAAAGTCAAGAACAACACAAACCTTATGTTGGTATCCAAGTCCCCAGACTGTAGAGACAACAGAGTGTCCTGCACCATCATCTGGTTTTCCTTTGTCATATGCAACTGTTGCATCTCCACTTTGACTTTGGGAAAAGATCCTCGTCCCCGACTTCCTCTAGAGGTAGAGCTGTGCAAATATCAACAACATCTGAAACTAACACTTTCAAACTGGCATCAATCATTGATGGTCTTACAATTTACAACAAAAAACTGAGACCTTCACTTGCATCTTTCAATGGTCTAAAGATAAACATTTTTTTTAAAAGACCTTAACACTTGCATCTTTAAATGGTATAAAGATTTACAGCCAACAAATTAGGATCTTAAGATCTAGATTAATCAAGATATCTTATGATTACTATCTATCTATCTTTTTTTTTTTTACTAACCGATGCTGTGAGTTATTCGACCTTTAGCAGCAATGTTAGCAGCAATGCCAGTACTTTAGAAGCAAAACTAATAATTAGAGGTAGTCCTGAAAAGAGTTGTGACTATTTCATCCCAGGTAAGGTTGCTGAGAACAAACTTCCTGCCCACATTAAGTACTGTAATGTTCTGAAACAGGCCCCAAGTGATTTCAAAATGATACTGGTCATAGTAAAGACAGACAGAGTTCACCACAAAGTCTCCACGTGTCATAGAGTTATAGTTATTTGAAGGCACCAGTATCACTACAAACGAATGAAAATCCATAATTGTTCAACCGCCCGTACCAGTGGAATCATCTGAATTAACATCTCATCGAATATCCTGACAAAGAAAGGCAGCTGCAGTCCTGGTCATAGCAAACACAGCACGTGTCAAAAGACATATACATATACACAGGCGTATCAGCACCAAAAGTGAACGCTGGTCTGTCTTTCATCATACAATATCATTATTCATCATAAGCAATCTGAATATAGCAACACCATCTAGGTGAAAAGGGAGCCACGATAGCTCAGTGGTTAGTGAACTGGACTACAAAGGACAAGAGGTAGGGTTCGACCCCAACCAACAGCTTCCAGTTCACCAAGCCTTTAATTTTAATGAATACCATATTTTTTCTGGGAAAGTAAAACGGTACGGGCGTAATACCGACCACATTACCCCAAAAATCATGTGCTGAAGGTCTGTAAAATTTATGGTCACTAACACCATATTCCCTATACGCCACTTGGCGTGACGGGGGTACTTTACTTTTTTTTTTATCTGGATGAAAAGCACAGCTCACAGTGTTCACAGAGCACTAAACTCAGTAGCTCTGGCAGCAAGCCGGGCTTGGAATATGAGGAAACTGCAACAAGAAACACTTTTCAGGCAGTGCCTCAACGATTCCTATCGCCTATCCATCATATTGACCGGAAGTCCCAAGATCATAGCAGCATACCTCAAATTTAAAAAAAAACTGAGGGGTTCCAATGCTAGGTTCCTTTTTATGACCATGATACATCATGTGCATGAGTCATGAATCACCAGCAGTTTAGTATATCAATTTTAGCCTTTAGGCTGTCATGTCCGTAGTCATACTATCTGTGAGCAGAACTGTCTTTCTGACAAAGTGTTAGAAGGTCCATGAATTTAAATATTTGGGAACTTTGTTAACCTCAGACAGAAGATGTACAAAAGAGGTGAGATGCAGAATTATTCAGGCAAAAACAGCTTTCCAAAAAATGAGGAAGATATTATGCAATCCATTTTTGACAATCGAAACAAGAAAAAGAGTTCTTAAATGTTATGTAGAGTCAGTCTTAACATATGGATGTGAATCATGGACAATAGGACAACAGACAAGAAAATCACTGGAGTCTGTAGAAATGTGGTTTTACAGAAGAATGTTAAGAATACCATGGACAGCTAAGAAGAGTAATGAAAACGTTCTGAAAGAGGTCAAAGCAAAAAGAGAGCTAATTTCCAATATTAGGAAGAAACAATCATCATTTTTTGGCCATGTAATGAGAAGAGAACAGCTGGAATATATTGTAACAACTGGGAAAATTGACGGACGAAGAGATAGACGAAAGCAAAGAGAAAAAATACCAGACAGCTTAAGAGAATGGCTTGGCAGAATGTCAACAACATAAATGATAAATAGCTGTCGAGATCGAAAGTTGTGGAGAGACATGATAACCTACGCCAGCAGGCCCGGTAATTGATGATGATGATGGTAGAAGAATACAGCAAAGACGATTGTGCTGGATAGGACACACACTACGGAAGCCAACTGAGAGTATTACACAACAGGCCCTTTTTTGGAATCCACAGGGGAAAAGACAAAGAGAAAGACCAAGGAATTCTTGGAGAAGACAGATAGAAGCAGAGATGAAGATGATGGGGAAGACTTGGAATGATCTTAAAAGAATGGCAAAAAAACAGAACGACTTGGAAAGTGTTTGTTGAAGACCTATGCTCCACTGGGAGCTAAAAAGGTAGAATGATGAATTAAAATGAATGGTAGAAGAAGTCCTGAGCCTAGTACATTCCACTCATTCTTAAAATTGATATTCTATGGAAGTGGTTTCACTTTGAGACATCACACACAAAACGTAAAATGTTTAGCTAAACAAAGTGTAAAATGTTTAGCTAAAGTCAATATTTGTATCTGAATGATATTTTGGTAGTTAAAGTTCACAATAAAAAGATCAAATGTTGACAATTCTAAGAGTTTCAAGGAACTCAATATTCAATTTTTAAGCACAAAAGTTTTTAATTTTTAAGATACAGCTTCTTCTAATCACTTTGAATGTGTAATTGTAGAAGACTGTATTTTATCTTTATGGAAAGACACAAATAGTAGAAGACTGTATTTTATCTTTATGGAAAGACACAAATAGTAGAAGACTGTATTTTATCTTTATGGAAAGACACAAATAGTAGAAGACTGTATTTTATCTTTATGGAAAGACACAAATAGTAGAAGACTGTATTTTATCTTTATGGAAAGACACAAATAGTAGAAGACTGTATTTTATCTTTATGGAAAGACACAAATAGTAGAAGACTGTATTTTATCTTTATGGAAAGACACAAATAGTAGAAGACTGTATTTTATCTTCATGGAAAGACACAAATAGTAGAAGACTGTATTTTATCTTCATGGAAAGACACAAATAGTAGAAGACTGTATTTTATCTTCATGGAAAGAAACAAATAGTAGAAGACTGTGTATTTTATCTTCATTGAAAGACACAAATAGTAGAAGACTGTATTTTATCTTCTTGGAAAGACACAAATAGTAGAAGACTGTATTTTATCTTCATGGAAAGACACAAATAGTAGAAGACTGTATTTTATCTTCATGGAAAGACACAAATAGTAAAAGACTGTGTATTTTATCTTCTTGGAAAGACACAAATAGTAGAAGACTGTGTATTTTATCTTTATGGAAAGACACAAATAGTAGAAGACTGCGTATTTTATCTTCATGGAAAGACACAAATAGTAGAAGACTGTATTTTATCTTCATTGAAAGACACAAATAGTAGAAGACTGTGTATTTTATCTTCATTGAAAGACACAAATAGTAGAAGACTGTGTATTTTATCTTCATGGAAAGACATAAATAGTAGAAGACTGTATTTTATCTTCATGGAAAGACACAAATAGTAGAAGACTGTATTTTATCTTCATGGAAAGACACAAATAGTAGAAGACTGTGTATTTTATCTTCATGGAAAGACACAAATAGTAGAAGACTGTGTATTTTATCTTCATGGAAAGACACAAATAGTAGAAGACTGTATTTTATCTTCATGGAAAGATACAAATAGTAGAAGACTGTATTTTATCTTCATGGAAAGACACAAATAGTAAAAGACTGTGTATTTTATCTTCATGGAAAGACACAAATAGTAGAAGACTGTATTTTATCTTCATGGAAAGATACAAATAGTAAAAGACTGTATTTTATCTTCATGGAAAGACACAAATAGTAGAAGACTGTGTATTTTATCTTCATGGAAAGACACAAATAGTAGAAGACTGTATTTTATCTTCATGGAAAGATACAAATAGTAGAAGACTGTATTTTATCTTCATGGAAAGACACAAATAGTAGAAGACTGTATTTTATCTTCATGGAAAGATACAAATAGTAGAAGACTATTTTATCTTCATGGAAAGATACAAATAGTAAAAGACTCTGTATTTTATCTTCATGGAAAGACACAAATAGTAGAAGACTGTATTTTATCTTCATGGAAAGACACAAATAGTAGAAGACTGTGTATTTTATCTTCATGGAAAGACACAAATCAGCAAATCAACTAAAGTATCAGTGATGAACAATTGTGTGGCCTGTGATCTGCTGGAGTACGTACTATGTTCTAACTTACATCTTATGTCCTTCCAGTGTCATCAAGTATCACAGATGACTCACAGTGTGTGTGGCTATAAGCTCAAGCTGGTGTTAATTAAAATATGTAACTCTTTTTTTCTTACAAAGTGAAGAAGTCTAAAGTTGATCTATTCACTACTGTCAATTATTATTTTACATTGAAAGAAATTATTTGTTTCTGTTCTTTCCCTACTGGTAAGAATTGTACATAAGTACAGTAACACACTATTATGATCCGTATTTTTGAGTGTCCATACAAAATTATTCAAAATTTTATTTTTTAATTATTTACAACTGGTAATCTGGTATGTACCAGTGACAGTACAACGTAGATATATTATACACAAAGGATAGATGATATGTAAGTATAAACAATCCTGGTAACATGGACAATTCTCAGTCAACCACATGCTCAACACAATGTGATTAATTCACAACACAGAAACTGCAACTCCAAATATTCATAACTGCACTTGTGTGGACACTTCATTTGATGACACAAAATGTCGTCTAGATCTTGTACAAAAGTTTATTTATACAGTTCTTTGGTTACACTTTACAAGTCGTCTGGATAAATATCGTAGTTGCATATAAAAGTTTGCCATAACACATAATGGTTGCTATGGCAGTCTATCAAACTATATCATTAGTAGAAATTATGTATTTGTGTCTTGGCTACCGCTGTTGTTAAATGATACTCTCTCAGGTTCTGTAATTACATCCACATAAATTCTCGTACTTAGCATAAAATCACACACAGGATAATGAGATTTCTGTGCATAACTTGTATCAATAACTACTCCTATAAAATCTGTATATTGCTAACCTTGATTTCCTTAATAAGCACTAGTCTCTTTTGAGAACCAGAAATATTTTTTTTTGCATTCATCACCTCTGGTGAAGTCCTTAGAGACTAGGATCTGAATTTTGCATGTTAGTCCAATTTTCCCTGGCAGTTGTGTGCACAGAGGTCCCTCGCCAAATAGGCAGATAACTCCATCTTTGGAGGTACTTATATTTTTTTCCATTGATGAGTAATTGACTTTTCAAGTTGAGCCTCCCTGCTGAGACCAGGGTTGGTTGCCACAGAGAAAAATCACAAATAAAAATCCCACCTGGTGCAACCAGGATTTGAACTCACAACCTCTCTGTCTTGGACTGATGTGTTGCCTCGAGACCAAGCATCCCCTAGTGATGATATTAAAGAGAGTAAAAGTTTAGTTAAATCAACAAACCTGTTCACAGAACCTGATCTGTATTCCTCATCATGATGTGAGTTCAATCTTGGGTCATTAAGAACAGGTCCATCTATTGAGTCATCAAGATCAAGACCCCCTTTTCTTGATGATGACCATCCTCCTCCTCCTCCTCCTCTATTACCAGTTCCTCTTCCTCTGCCTGTAAAAAAAAAAAGGATTGATAATTTTGTTAGAGCCAACATTGCAGCACTCTAAGCAAACTCACAGGTGCTTGGTTGCTTTCATCAGATAACAATATGTGTGCGTACTAATATTTTCTGTAGCCCGCAGGATGTGCACACACCTTCCTCACCCATGTACGCTACTATTCTTAATTGCTCATCGTTGTATCTCAAATGTTGGCAGTCTCAAGACTGCATCCTTGTTTTGATACTCAACACACAGTTCTTGAAGTTTTCACGACTTTATCTTTGTGCAATGTCACTTCTTCACTTCACAGGATACAACTTATTTCATTCATTAACTGTCATGCACATCATGCACTTTTGAAAAAGCTTATAAAAGATGTGCACCGATGACAATGTATATGATCACAATTTGATGAGAACAAGGCAAATTATTAAAATCAACTGCTTTAATTTATACATAAGAGTGGCATGAGAAGTAGCTGGGGTGGATAATAGGGTATGTTAAACCAAAACTTCTAGAATCACAGTTCTCTTTGCATTTTTCATTTTTCCTAAACCTGGCGTCTGAGTCTTTGTAATATGTGAACACAACAAGATTAGTTCTTCTAACTACAGTTACCATATCTGCTACTTCATGATTTCAAGTACCTATAATACAATTATATTTCTACTGAATCAAAGTAACATTTTTAATTAATGCAAATTTTGTTATAATATGCCACATGAGTTTATTTGAAATAATGTTTGAGCCGCAGTTTTATCTCTTTACGGAATTTGCACAATGTTTTTTTCGTTTTAGGCTGCTTTTACTAGAGTAATCAGAAATTGAAAGGGAGCGAAATTGTGTGTACGACTTTTTTTGTGTGCTACGTCATCATAATGGTTGATCGTATATCCCTAGACTCTAGACCGGCTGTACGCTAATCTTACGGTCGGTTGTTTGATGTGCGACGGGGATAATCTGACCACTAACTGTGTGTCTATATGTTCGGAATTGGAGTCAACAACGATGGCCTAACATCATCAAGCGCTATACATTTTTTACAAATATGACGATCATCATTTTCAAGAGGACGTGAACTCCCGGTATATGGTGGATAGGCGGCAGGAACAATTGAAGGCTATGCATGAAAAGTGTTCCTTGTTGCAGTTTCCTCATATTCCAAGTCTGGCTTGTTGCAGGAGCTACTGAGTTAAGTGCTCTGTGCACACCGTGAGCTGTGTGTCTCATCCGTTTTGATCATGTTTCGATATTCCAATTGCTTTCGATGAATGATGATATCGTACGACAGGGAACAGTTGGTTGTGTTCACTTTCTGCGCGGTTTCGCCTTAAGTCTTTTGACGTGTGCTGAGACTGCTATGATGGGGACTACAGTTACCTTTCTTTGTTAGGGAGATGAGATTCGGATGATTACGCTGGCACGGGCGGTTGAGCAATTATGGATTTTAATTCGTTTGCAGTGATACCGGGGCCTTCCATAACCAAATAACCAAAATGTTTGAGACAATGACTTTTAAAGAAAAATGTTCAGTTGTATTAGTGTTGCATTTCCTGTGTGTTACCGAGAAATATGAAGAAAGTTTTAAATAACATTTTAAAAGAAGTAGTAGCAATATTAGCAGCAACACAAGCTTCTTCTTCTTCGAGTCCACCCGTTAAGTAGGCATGGATGCTTTGCTAGTTGATGTAAAAGTTGCCATATTTGCACCTTTAGGCATGACACATAAGTCTTCAGCAGATTGTAGATTTGCTAAACAATTTTTACCTCGGCAGCAGCCATTTTAGACAAAGTAAGTAGATTGGCCTGCTTCCATTGTCAAGTAAAGACCAAAAAATGTCATACGCACACATACATAATAGCATCTGATTATCACAATGAGAAAGATAGTGGCAAACATTTTAGAGTTGTGGTTCATAAAAATATTTCAGTTACTTCCTCATAAACGTAGCTATAGTGGCTTACTGGTTAGGGAGATTGCAACTGACGTGTAGGATTCAGGATAAACTCCTAGATGTGACACATTTTCTGGCTGTCATTGTTTAGAGGTTCATTTAGTCTCTCTTTCTTTCTGGTACACACTTGAATACTAAAGGAATTAATTGTCCACTTCATCATGTACTTTTAAAATGACGTTAAGGGGCATAGATGCATTGTGTTGTAGTTTGCTGCTAGGCTGTGATATTTGTGCCTTTCGGCCCATCACATCCGACTTCAGTAGGGCATTTTTAGAACCATGTTAATTTCCCTTTTCAATCTCTACTTGCTTGGACAGACTTGATAGTCTGTTTCTAGGAGCACCGTTGGGAGGTGGTTCAGTCTTTATCAGCTCTATTGTTTGCCAATTGTGACATCTGCAGTCAGTTATCCATTGCTGACTGCATTCTGCTCATTTGCTGAATGGGGGCAGAGGCACTTGACAGCAACTGAGCTTGAAGCTGCCAGTGACTTATAGCTGATGGCTTGCACAAGGATCTGTGAACCAGAACCATTCAGACTCTAATCCACCTCTCCATGGTGCCTCTAGTAACAGATTAATCAGTCTAGTCTGGCCAAGAAAATAGTGATAAAAGAGGTAAGGCACACAGGTACTCAAAAATGCTGAGCTGAGTCTGAAGTGTTGAGCAGAAAGATGCAGATAAACCACAACACAACACATCTATGCCCACTTAATGCCCATTAAATGACAGATGATGAAGAAAAATTTCCTAGATGAGCGTTTTCTCTCAGCCTCTAAAAATGGTCAAGAGAGATTGTTTTTGTAGTATAGTAGGACAGCATGACATAAAACCTACTACATCACCCATAAAAATGTGTCATTTATCATTGATCAAATGTTGGCATTCACACTATGTCCCTCCTGAACGATTCTAAGTAAGGAAGGAATCTTTCATTTACTTAATAAATAAATGTTCATTATTACATACACTCAGCTCTCAACAATACTCTACAAATTTTTTTTCTTTAACAGTTATTAATTGTGTAAGTAAAAAAAGTAAAGAGCTCCGTCGCGCCAAGTGGCATATAGGGAATATGGTGTTAGTGACCATAAATTGTACAAACCATCAGCACATGATTTTTGGGGTAATGTGTTATTAATGGTGTACTCTACATTAAAGTGTAAAAGAGTAACAATTAATTGAACATTTGCTAAAAGTCCAGGTATGGTCCTATTGGGATATTTGGTGCACTGAAAAGCAACTGAAGTCTCAAAGGCCACTCACATTCAAACCTAACATGCCAAATATCTGAAGAGCCCTGTTTTCCCTAGAAATCAAATTGAATGCTGGGTTTCAACTCCATGCTGAATACTGGGTTTCAGCTCCATGCTGAATACTGGGTTTCAATTCCATGCTAAATACTGGGTTTCAACTCCATGCTGAATGTTGAAGTTTCAACTCCCTGCTAATTGTTGGAGTTTCAACTCCTTACTGGATGTTGGAGTTTCAACTTCCTACTGAATGTTGGAGTTTCAACTCCCTGCTGAAGGTTGGATGGTGTGTCAGACAAGGTTGAGAGGTGCTGTGTTTGGTTACACTTTACTACAAAGTTTACTAGAAACCACTTGTATCATGTAAACCACATAAACAAAGAAACAGTGTGTCCCTAACGCTCTCAAATAAGCAGGGCAGAGCTACATGAAGATTCTGATGATGTTCATGAACCTGCAGCCAAGCGCAACTGCTGGATCTTCACGTACATATGTTGCCTAATTTCAAGAGAGCTACAGGGAGAACAATAATAACATCAGATGGAAGATGCATCACAGAAATAAAAAAACAGAATAGCTCAGGCCAAAATAGCATTTCAGAAAATGAAAAATGTCTTAGGCAACAAGTCTATGTCAATAGAAGTGAGGGAGTTCATTTGTACTATATAGAGCCAATTCAGATCTATGGACACGAATCATGGACAACAGACAAACAAATTAAAAGATTATTAAAGGCCACAGAGATAGGATTTCTCAGAAGAATGTTGAAAGTTCCCAGGACAGCTAAAAATACCAATGAGGACATTCTCAAAGAGGCCAACACAAAAAAGGAGCTCATAAAAATCATCAGAAAGAAACAATCAACATTTTTCAGGCACATCATGAGAAGAGGAAAGCTGGAATACTTAGTTACAACTGGAAAAATACAAGGAAAGAGAGATCGCGGACGACAAAGAGAGAAAATACTAGATAGCTTGGTATCATGGCATGGCAAATAGCAACAGAACTGATACGATGCATTGTGGATAGAAGATTGTGGAAGGACATGATCGCCTACACAAACTGGTATGGCACATGATGATGATAGGGAGAACAAAGAACTACTTGTGAACCAGCATTGTTTTATTTATCAGGTATTTCACGCTGCAGGGTTTGTCGAGGAAGGGATCTAAGCACTCGTGGATGATTGTTCGATGTATGATAAAGATAATCTAGCGACTATAAACTAACATAACAACTAACAGTGCAAGTGAACAAACAGATTAAAATAATCAACATTGTCACTAGCCAACCAATAAAATCAAACTCAAAATCCTAGAAATAAAAAATCTGAGGAAGGTTACTTGTGTGTCAAGAGGAGACAAGGTAAGAAATATGGTCTTAAAGTGCTGCCTTTATAAACACAAACTGAACAGTCAGAACTAAAAAAGCTTTGTCATGACTTTTGTATGAAATAAGATCTGCCACAGAGATTTTGTGAAACATCATCAAATAGAAAATTAGTGACCTATTTGTCACTATAGTGAAAATTTGAGACAATGTCACAGAGATCAAATATTTATGCTGGAATCAAGCCAGAATGTATATAAATGAAGGGATAGTTCGACAGCATTTAACACTTGAAAAGATATTCAAACAATAAAGAATGCAATGGGTGCTTCACTCCCTCCTGACTCCTGATTTTCCCATATAACCTTCAAACTGATTAACATAATTATAGGAAATTTGACAAGCTTCAAACATGGTGTATGAGAAACATGGTCACAAAGTCTCATGGAACTGCAAAAGAAAATATTGAGCAGGAAATTGATACAGTGACTCATGATATATTGATGAACACCTTCAGCAACATGACAAGGTGTATGTATGAATGCACTGATATTGACGGTGACCACTTTAAAGCACTTGCTGTGAGATTGCTATACTTCTTATAGACCAAGGTATGTCCATATCAAACTTTACTACACTACGCCTACCAGCATGAAAGGTATAAGACAATCAAGGCCAAGAGCAAGTAAATTCACTGTACAACAGTATTGATTCAACAAAACGACTTTAAGGTTCATGGCTGAAAATTTGTTAGGAGGAATTGTACTGAGTTTTTCTATCTAACTTGTCAACAAATATAATAATATAAAGATTCACTTCTCTGAACTAAAAACAACAGATGGAACAACCTACTTTACATACCTCTACTTCTTCCTCCTCTGCCTCTGCTAGATCTTCCTCCTCCTCGATTTGGATTACCCCTTCTCCTCACCACACCACTATCCATAGCGGATGGTTACTTCAATAGTAACTCTACTGTCATTGACTCATCCTTACACATGAACTCTAAGTTAGCCCAATGATAAAAAAAAGTCTTGTTATAAAATGGCCCATGTCATTAACTGCACTGCTTCATACAAAACCTTAAAAAATATAGCTACAATAAATTATTTTCCTATATATTATTTGTCATTGATAACAATGATAATATGAGGTCTGTTCAAATGAAACCCACTCGAGCAGTGCCAAGTGGACATACAGTGGAGGCATGATGGTGTGACATCTGATGTAATAAGAACACACTACTGTGCCAATGTGTATGTAGTCATTCTCCATGTGGTATTCATTGGTTATGCTTCAGACCACTGGAAAAGTGGCCTGTTTAATACAACCAAGGTCTATTGGCAGACTTAAAGTGTCTAGTGTGAACATCAATGCCATCTACTACAAAGACACTCTAGACAACCTGCATATGATCATCAAAAATAAAGTCATCAAGAATAAGTAACCTGCCTTACACGCTGAAATTACTCATAACTAGTAAACCAATATAAATATTTTAATTTATTGTGCGCTCCTTCATAAATGTGTGAAACTTGAAACTGATCTAGATAGGTGGAGGGTTACTAAATAAATTTAACTGATGACCAGACATCCTCACCAAATTTGAAAACTGTAATTTCATAACGAAAGCTTTGGTGTCTTGAACAATGTTGCAAATACATGCAAGGAATTGATAGTGTTAATAAAATAGCTAATATCTAGTAAAAATGTTAAATGTATTTTGCTTTTATTGCACATTTTTACATAAGTCTGTGAAATTTGAACACGACCTTAATTTTCAATTAGCACAGCTGAGATTTTGAAACAAGTGATGCGGCACTGTATCCTTGTTATAAATAATATTACAGCATTTTTGTTTGTTTTTCTTATGTCAAAAGTGTTATAAACTGTCATAATCCCTTGACAAATATATTGTTTCATTAGCAGAAAATAAGCAGCTGTTTGGACTAGCCAAAATTCAAAATATAATGATTCACTTAAAAAGTCATAACTTTAAATAATTGACATCCAGACATGAATGATCTGAATTGAATGAGGTATCAGTTTACAAGCTCTTGTAAAGAGCTATATTATTTTTATTATACTAAAATTCTAAAGGAATCTAAACTCCTGTGTGTTACTGGGGCCTTATTATGTGGGAAGTAGAGAATAGTGACACTGTGACCTTCCATGCATGTCGTAAGAGGCGACTAAGGAGATTGATCGATGGCTTGACAAGTTGTCATTGTAAAAAGCATTGTTATGGAAACAGAACTAAAACAGATTTTAGAAGCAGTGATCTCTGCAATATGTGCCATTTTGGCACGCAAGGTTTCTGTTTTTGAGAGTGTAGTTCTGCCCTATGTGCCGTCTTCGGCTCGAAAGGACAATAGAGATAGATAGATAATTCTAAAAACTATCTTCAAAATTGTATCTAAGCTACATACTAAGACATGCTTAAACTTAATACAATACACACTGAGTATCAGTAAGTATTAGTAAGACATGAGTACGTAATTAATATGATAATAATACTATTAGTAGTATTAATAAAACAAGAAAAAAAACACAAAACTGTTGAAAACTGTACTCAGTGTTACAGTAAAACTGTACTGTGTTATATAAAAAAAATAAGTGTTACTTTGTAATTAATAAACTATAAACTAAGTAAAAAAAAAGTAAAGTACCCCCGTCACGCAAAGTGGCGTATAGGGAAATATGGTGTTAGTGACCCTATATTTTACAGACCTTCAGCACATGATTTTTGTGGTAAAGTGGTCAGTATTACGCCCGTGCTGCTTTACTTTCCCACAAAAAAATCCGGTACCCATTTAAGGCTGGGTGAACCCGGAAGCCATCGGTTGGGATCGAACCCTACCCCTTGTCCTTTGTAGTCCAGTTCACTAACCACAGAGCTATCACTGCTCCAAACTATAAACTAAACTTGTATTAAATTAATAAACAGTCACACATTACATAGTGTAAAAATCAACTGTAAACCTATCTGTCTATCTACCTACTGTCGCTTTGAGTCGAAGATGGCACACAGGGCAGAAATTTTAGACTCTTGTCTGACGATCTTCGACTGTCAAACCTTACACAGGACTTGCATTTTGTCTCATCACATGACTCTGTTCTGGGTGAGTTGTTCAATCTCGACGAGGGAGCTGATGTCTGCTGTTGTTGCCTTTCATTTGAATGTTCTTTTAGTGTTTCTCTAGGTCGGCCTCTTTTTCTTTTATTTGCTGCTTCCCATTTGAGGGCCTGCTTTGAGATTCTTTTGTTGTCTCTTTTCATCACATGACCAATATATGACCACCTTCTTCTCTTGATTATAGTTGATATTTTTGGATGTTTTGTCATATCTCTTATTTCTGCACTAGTCTTGAACTCATTCCATGGTTATACAAAGTATTTTCCTCAGGCATCTGTTTTCAAATGCATCTAGTTTATTTTCTATTTTTTTAGTTGTTTTCCAGCTCTGCATGCATAAGTAACGGTGGATATTACATTTGATTTGAAAATACTGAGCTTAGTTTTTGTGCTTAGTAATTTTGATTTCTAATAAGCCTAATGAGCTATGTTACAAAAATCTTGCTAAAAGTTATACAAGGAAGGATTCAGAATAAAATCAATACTGAATTAGATGAGCAGCAATTTGGATTTAGGAAAAATAGTGAGACAAAAGAAGCCATATTCTGCATGAGAACACTAATCGAAAAGCCAATATATGCCTGTTTCATAGACAACACCAAGGCTTTTGATAGAATACACCACAAATAACTTATAGAATGCCTAAAAGAGATACATCTAGATGACATGGACATACGACTAATATGTAATTTATACTGGGAGCAAACAGCAATAATAAAATATAACAAAGTGATCTTTCTCAGAGAGTCAGATCTTTAAAAACATCTCAGAGATATCAGGCCTAAACATTAATGGAAAGATAATCAATAACTGTGATATATGCTGATGATACTAGCAGAAAATCCTAAAGATCTACAACAATTGCTTAATGTGATAAACATAACAAGCAAAAAATATGGACTAGAAATGAATATCAAAAAGACTAAAACTATGATCATAAACAAAGAAAATTCTCAAGACCTACAATTAAATATCACAGTTGAGGGAATACATCTGGAGACAGTTCAGAGCTACAACTACCTGGGACATACTATAACCAATGATGGAAAATGCAAAATTGAAATAAACAAAAGAATAGGTATGGCAAAAAGTAATTTTAATGCCATGAAAAATATACTAACAACAAAACAAATATCAGCAGGGCTGAAACTAAGAATGGCAAAATGTTACATCTTCTCAATATTCCTGTATGGTGCAGAAACATGGACATTAGACAAGAAAACAGAACAGAAAATTGAAGTCTTTGAAATGTGGATTTATAGAAGAATAGGTAGAATTTGATGGAAACAAAAAATAACAAACGATGAAGTTTTAAAACAACTGAAAATAAAAAGAGAACTACTAAATACAATTAAGACAAGACAAATGAAATTTTTGGGGCATGTTAAAAGACACAACAGCCTACTAAAAGTAATATTGAAAGGAAAAATACAAGGTAAAAGAGGCAGAGGCAGACCAAGACTAACATGGACGAGTAACATCAAAAGATGGACAAGTCAATATATGACAGCCTGCACCATCAAAGCGAGAAACAGAGTAGAATGGCGATCCATGGTAGCCAACCTTCGTTGCGGAGAAGGCACTCAATGATGATGATGATGAACAAAGAGAACTCTATACCCAATGATATAAAAAGAGGAGTAAGACAGGGACGCATCCTATCACCAAGCTTGTTCAATCTATACACTGAGCAAATCTTTAAAAACATCACAGATGCCGGGCCTAAACATTAATGGGAAGTTAATCAATAACCTAAGGCATGCTGATGATACTGTACTACTAGCAGAAAATTCTAAAGATCTACAACAATTAATTAATTAAATAAACATGACAAGCAAAACATATGGACTAGATACGAATATCATAAAGACTAAAACTATAATCATAAACAAAGAAAATACTCAAAACCTACAAGTGGATATCAAAATTGAAGAAATAGACCTGGAGACAGTTTAGAACTACAACTACCTTGGACATACTATAACCAGTGATAGAAAATGTAAAACTGAAATAAATAAAAGAATAGGAATGGCAAAAAGCAATTTTAATGCCATGAAATATATACTAACATAAAAACAAATAACACCAGGCTTAAAACTAAGAACAGCAAAATGTTATATCTTCTCAACATTCCTATATGGTGTAGAAACATGGACATTAGCCAAGAAAACAGAACAGAAAATTGAAGCCTTTGAAGAAGTGTGGATATATAGAAGAATAGGCAGAATTGGATGGAAAGAAAAGAATATAAACAATGAAGTCTTAAAACAACTAAAAATGAAAATAGAACTACTAAATACAATTCAAACAAGACAAATGTGATTTTTGAGCCATGTTAAAAGACAAATCAGCCTATGACAAACTGCACCATCAAAGCAAGAGACAGAGCAGAATGGGGCACCATGGTAACCAACCTTCGCTGTGGAGATGGCACTCGATGATGATGATGAATTTTGATTTCTATAATTTATCAATGTTTTTGAAAGTCATTGCTGCCTTTGCTATTCTGGTTCTAGTTTCTTTCTTTGAGTCTCCTACTTGATCTATGCAGCTTCCAAGATATACAAAGTGATCTACTCCTTCCACTACCTTTCCTTAAATGTATATTTTTTCTAATGGACGAATTTAATTTTTCATTACTTTTATCTTTTTCTTGGTTGATCTCAGAGATTTGAAACCACTGACTAATAAATAATAATGCTGATACTTTTTTTTTCGTAAATCTGTTACCTAAGAACTACCCACAGCCTGCGCTGTAGAAACAGCAAAGAGCAACACTGCAGGTATTTAAGGTACCTACTAGTGTAGTAGTGAGTTATGGCTGTTACAAGTGACTGAGTTAGACTAGACTACACAAGTTAGTAGAGTAGAGTAGAGTAGCGACTAGTCTACTCCATTCACTGATCATTCAGCCCATACTCATACTTGTTCCCCATAAGAGTATCATACTGTCACTGTACTGTTAGTGTTGTCAGTAAAGTTTTAGTTCATTTAGGTAAACGTAAGAACTAATAGTATTGTATTATATTATAATATTATATTATACTATTATATTATATTATATCACATTACATTATATTATGGTAGTAATACTAAGTAGTAGTAGATACCTATGACTAGTAGTAGTAGTAGTAGTGGTAGTACAGTAGTGGTAGTAGTAGTGGTAGCAGCAGCAGTAGTAGTAGTAGTAGTCAAAGTAGTGGTAGCAGCAGCAGCAGTAGTAGTAGTAGTCAGTAATTAAATAGAAGTAGTAGAAAATAAAGTAGTATAACAAAGTTGTTAAAGTAAAAAAAATAGACATTTAATATTATTTATTATAATTATTAATTGATCAAATTGATTGACACTAGTAGTAAGACGACAGTGAATCAATTCAGAGGAAGAGGTATGTTTACAGCACTCGCCGGAAAAAAATGACAAATAATCAACAACAGAAAAAAATATGGACCAAACCCAGGGCAGGATCGAACCCGTATACTCATATAATAGGCGATGAAAACCCATAGCAGAATATATTTTATTAACAATTAATACGAAACAACTTCATTAAACATAAACAGTAGCTGCGGTAATCAAATGTGGTTATACCAAAGACGACACATGTCACTGTAAATATCAAGACTTCGCCAACAACTCATCCAGCGAAAGTTGAACAAAGTAGTTTTAGTCGTTAGGCAGTTTATAGCAGTACAATCCTGCGGTAGGATTGTAGCGTATTCTCTTGTCTTCGTCTCTTATATTATAGTCTGTTGTCTCGGGCATAAATAAAAGAGACTTGTCATTTTGTTTAGTCGGCAACCTATAGCTTACTGTTGGCATTAACGTTAAAGAATCAGAGAGTCATAATACTCCGCCTCAGATTGAAGTACCCGAAAACATCAGCCTGATGCGATTATTATTAATCATTCATGTTATATTATGTTATATTATAATCGTCATGAAATGTGGCCTTTGAAATGTAGATATATAGAAGAATAAGTAGAATTGGATGGAATGAAAAGAAAACAAACGATGAAGTCTTAAAGCAACTAAAAATGAAAAGAGAACTACTAAACACCATTCAAACAAGACAAATGCGATATTTTGGGCCATGTTAAAAGACACAATAGCCTAATAAAAGTAATCCTGGAGGGGAAAATACAAAGTAAAAGAGGCAGACCAAGACTAACATGGACGAGTAACATTAAAAGATGGACAAATCAGCATATGACAACCTGCACCATCAAATCAAGAGACAGAGCAGAATGGTGCTCCATGGTAGCCAATAGCCAACCTTCGTTGCGGAGATGACACTCGATGATGATGAGGATGATCGTAATAACTGCACACTAGGCGAATCTATATGTGCTACAATTTTCCCTTCGAAATAACAAGAATCTTCCAGGAGCACCCTGACAGCACACACGTAGCACGTTCTGTGCTCTATCGGTGTGGGTAGCCCGGGCAACGACAATTTTGGCATACTCTTTTAGACTTGTAACTGCCAAAGTTTCTTTTAACGTGTGCGAGTGCAAACGAGACCTTCTGTTTTATGCCGTTATCAGAGAGCACTTGACATCGGATCTCACAACCCAGAGACCAGGGAAGGATTAATCCACGAAGAAACCACGGATTGAATTTTTCTTTAGTTTTGACTAATATTCCCACTGGTGAAATTGAACTCGGTACCTTCCTGTCAAGAGGCCGATATCTTAGCGAATCATAGGAGGAAAAGGTATGTTTTACAGCACTCAGAGAAAATGACAGATAAACAAAAACAGAGAAAAAAACTAAGAACAATGTATAGTCCGAAGCAGGATCGAACCCGTACACCTTGGCACTGCGCCTTGCCACGAGAAGCCAAGCGCTAGGGAACACTGCCACTCAACTAACTAAAAAATTAGCTATCGTGGACGATGTCTTTCACGCCGGTGTTCTCATGAATATAGCATATGGTTACTCTGCCGATATCTTACCTCTAGGCGACCCAATCCCCTAGTCTGTAATGAAGTCGGATGTGTCGAGACGAAAGGCAAAAGTAGGGCATCTTCGCGGTAATTACTACTGATTTATTAGAACCGCCCTGGTTGTGCTAGATGGCAGTTTCGTCAGCGCCAGTCATTCCAGACATACCTAAATTATGCAGTGTTATAATTCGTGTAGTTCACTGGTCGTACACACTCTTTCTTCTATTTGTTAGTCCTTTCCTATGTGTATCAAGCTAGACACCTATGACCGGATAATTGGTGGGAAATAAATACGGTACTGGCGTAATGCTGACCACATTGCCCAAAAGGGTACAATGGTTATTTAAAAATGTGTTTGCTGACACCATAAACGTCACGGGACTCGGCGATGTTCTCTCTTTGATTCACTCTTTTCGGTGCTGACGAAAACAGAGGTGAAGAAATCGTCATTTTCTTCTTCTTTCCTTCATCGGTTGCCTTTCAGAGTCGATGGGATATATAATTTGTGGTCTTTTGCTTTTCTGTTGGTCTCTGCTGCTGTTATTTCATGAAATTAAGAATTAGAAATGATAGGCACAAAGAAAACCATATTGACAGTATTCGTCGTAACTTTAAAGCTATATGGTAGGCCTATGTTTTGAATACTGTAAATGACTTAATATTAATGAGAAAGTGAAGATAATAAACATTTCGTGTTCTTTGTTGATGTTCTGTTAGTATTAATGCTAAGAAGTTGAGAAAGATAGCTGTAAATGTTTCACTAAGAACACGCTTCACGCTGTGATATAACTAATGTACAACAAACAAGACTAATGCGATTTTTGGGCCATGTTAAAAGACACAACAGCCTAATAAAAGTAATCATGGAGGGGAAAATGCCATGTAAAAGAGACTGAGGCAGACCAAAGCTAACATGGACGAGTAACATCAAAAGATGGACAAACCAGCCTATGACAACCTGCACCATCAAAGCAAGAGACAGAGCAGAATGGCACTCCATGGTAGCCAACCTTCGTTGTGGAGATGGCACTCGATGATGATGAAACATCTTATGATTCTTAATAGATTTTGGCCACGTGACTAATAGTGCGATGGTCTTCGCAAACAGTGACGCCTGCCCCCTTCGCGATGGCTACAAAGATAGATCTGAATAGATCACTTTTATACGAAAATTAAAAAAAAATTAAAAAAAGACACTCGCTTATTTGTTTCTATGAACACACAAAAAAAAGAACTTATTAAATGTATTTTTCTATATGAAGAGAAAAGAAAAAAAACAAAATCAAAGTTTGTTTTTAGGATCATCATCACTGCATACCCGGAGAATCCATAGGTGCTCCGATATCCTCCTTGAGAAAATCTCGGCTTATGTGCACAAACTCCGTAGCACAACGGAGTTGTCGGATCCAGACAACTTTGCCCGGGCAGCGGCTATGTTTACGGCCTACTCTTTTCGATTTTCACCTGCCATGGGTTCGTTAACGTGCGTGAGTGCACACGGAGCCTCCTGTTTATTGCCGTTATCCGAGAGGGCTAGACATCGAATCTCACTACCCAAGAGATCATGGGAGGGTAATGCCATAAAGAAACCAGCGATTAATTTTTCATTTAAAAAAACCAAAAAACTCACCACCGCTTCTGGTGGGCTTTGGTTGGTTGCGTTCGCCCGATGATTAAAGTATTCTAGAGCATCGTGGTAGACTAGAATATTCCTCTTCATCATCCGCCTTTACAAGGACGTAGTGGACGTGTCTGCGTTGTGTTGTGGTTTGCAGTATAACTTATATTTGCGCCTTTCGGCCCAACACATCCGACTTCAGCACAACATTTTTGAGTACCGGGTTGTCTTCCCTCTTCGATACCTGCACGCTTGGCCAGACTAGAAAGGTTAGCCTGTTACTAGAGGCACCGCGGAGAGGTGAGGCAGGGTCTGGATGTTTCTGGTTCACCGATCCTGGCGCAAGCCATCAGCTGTTGGTCGCTGACAACTTCCAGCTGTGGTGCTGGTAGGCGCGCTTTCGCCTCCTCCTGGTGGGCTTTCAAACAGGATCCTTCCTTTTCAGAGGCCGACGTCGTACCTCTAGATTATCTCTCTCCCCCCCCCCCTCAAAAAAAAAATTAAAAAAATCAAAGTTACTCATTCAATTGGAGCCGCGATAGCTCTGTGGTTAGTGAACTGGACTACAAAGGACAAGGGGTAGGGTTCGATCCCAACCGACGGCTTCTGGGTTCACCCAGCCTTAAATGGGTACCGGATTTTTTTTCTGGGAAAGTAAAGCAGCACGGGCGTAATACCGACCACATTACCCCAAAAATAATGTGCTGAAGGTCTGTAAAATATAGGGTCACTAACACCATATTTCCTTATAAGCCACTTGGCGTGACGGGGGCACTTCACTTTTTTTTTTTTTTTTTACTCATTCAATTCGTTCGTTCGTTCGTTCGCTTTCGTCAGCTTTGACCTCTGACGAAGCCCCACCCACTCGATTTTGTGGGACTGAATTTTGCGTGTAAAGTCTGTTTTATCCCATTACAGGATGCCCCTCGCCATGCAGGCAGATTTACTCCGACTTCAGAGGTACTAATATTTAGGGAATTAGTAAAACCCAGGTGTCCTCGCCAGGGTACGAACTCCGGCTGTTGCCGTGGTAAGCCAACCGCCTATCGATTGCGCTAACCGGACACCCTCACTCATTCAATTCATTTTCTTGCATAAAGACATACATAAAAATATATATTTAAAAAAAAACACACACTTTTAAACTCATTTTCTTTATTTTATTATGTGCAATGTAAAATAAATATTGTCAAACATGTTGTACTGGTCACTGTGATATGGACACTACAGAAGTCACAATAGGAACAGCAAAACTAATGACACTAACTGATTCCTCCAGGAATGGTCAAGCACAAAATGTCTTAATTCACAGCGGACCTGACAACAACTGTAATATCCTTGCTAAAAGCATGTACATGTTTGCATGACATAAACACAGACAACAATCATCACTTTGTTGCTCAAATTCTGTTATAACATTCTCTACATAAATGGGAAGGTGGTAATCATAGCATGCAACAAGGGGAATGGGATGTCTACTAAACCGAGTTGGTGGACAGTGTTTTTTGTTTTTAGTACGCCCGGTTTAGTTCCAGTGAGGGACTCAATTTCACATGAATATAAATTTTCCCTATTTTTCATATCTGCAGGTGTATGCTCTGTTGTCTCCCGCCATACAAGTAGATATTCTCCAACTTCAGGGCTCTCATTTTTTTTTTTTTTTTTTTGCGGTAATCGTCGAGTTTTGGTGTTTTTTTTTTGGTACATTCTTATAAATTTTGCCTGGGCAGCGGCCATCTTTGGCATACTCATTAATGTGCGCAGAATGCACACTGGACCACCTGTGTTTTACCATTATCTGAGAGGGCTAGAAATCTGATCTCACAACCCAACTCAAGGTACCGGCCACTTGTTGCCGGGGATACGCCATGTATTTAGGAGCGCCATCAATGATTTTCTCAAATATTTAGTTTTTTCCTTGTGACAATTGTTATAATTATACTTAAAAAGGGCGCCAGCAACATTAGGGCCGTCACTTACCCAGAGACCAGGGAAGGGTAAAGCCACAAAATAAACCACAGATAAGATTTTAGAACCAAAATTCTCATTGCTTTAGGTGGGAATCGAGCCTGGTATCTTCTTGTCCTGAGGTCGACATCTTACCCTGCAACCACTCAGCCTCCTTGCGGGTAATGAGGAAAAATTGAAAAAAAATAAAAAAAATGGTATGTTAGAAGCTTTACGTGATTAATAGACGACACAGATTCGAACGACGTTTCGGCCATAACTGCAGCTTCGCATTTTTATGCATTCATTTGCATTTCTTTGCCTTAACCTCTTACTAGTACAATACCGCTTGGCCGAAACGTCGTTCGAATCTGTGTCGTCTATTAATCACGTAAAGCTTCTAACATACCATTTTTTAATTTTTTTTCAATTTTTCCTCGAATTCAGCTTTACTGCAGCTTCGCATTTTTATGCATTCATTTGCATTTCTTTGCCTTAACCTCTTACTAGTACAATACCGCTTGGCCGAAACCTCGTTCGAATCTGTGTCGTCTATTAATCACGTAAAGCTTCTAACATAACATTTTTTAATTTTTTTTCAATTTTTCCTCGAATTCAGCTTTACTGCAGCTTCGCATTTTTATGCATTCATTTGCATTTCTTTGCCTTAACCTCTTGCGGGTAATGATATGGCTTTTATCTCAATGGGATTAGCTTTGTTTAATCTTGTCTCATCCACGAAGCTGAAATACTCTCTCTGGAGATATTTTCTTGGGTCTAACATACCCAAACAATGCCTGGGCTGGCAACTGTCAGCAACTCATAGTTGACCGCTTGAATCTGATTCAGTGAACTACTCTCAACTGTGTAAAATCCTACACACCCCCCTCCCCTTTCCCCCTTACTGTAGGGTGCCTGGATAAACTAACTAGCGTAAGCAAAACAGTATCAAAGAAAGAAAGTCACCATTTACACACAAATAATTTAATGAAGTCGAATGTGTTCGGCTGAAAGAGTCAACATATGGCAGTTTGTTGTCAATGACAATACAACTAGTCTAAGCACAGTCAGCATTATTTCAAGGGCAGATAGTAATAAAGAATAGTGACACTGTGACCTTCCAGGCATGTCGTAAGAGGCGACTAAGGAGGTCGGATGATGGCTTGACAAGCTGTCATTGTAAAAAAAGTATTGTTATGGAAACTCTCAGCAATATGTGCCACTTTGGCACGCAAGGTTTCTGTTTTTGAGATTGTAGTTCTGCCCTATGTGCTGTCTTCGGCTCGAAAGGACAATAGGTAGATAGATAGTAAAGACGAGCAGTTGTCAGACCTACTTTCTTGTACCTGTACCAGCTTTTCCATAGCCTCACATGGTTTCCATGTCTACTCCGACAACCAGACACTCACCAGTCATCTCTGTTGTAGCAACAACAAAAATGGGTACATATTTGAGTTGTGGTCTAGCAAACTGTGATAATAGGGACGAGCAGACTCCCTCTTACATACAAATGCTGTGGGTATGGAATTAATTTAAACAGCTGAACCAACAACTGTGTGTGTGTCTCTACATGAACCAAACTTATAATCTTTAGGTTCTGAAGGTAAAATTGAAACCCACACACTACCAAAAAAAAAAAAAAAAAAAAATTCTAACTCTGTGATAGACTTACAATTTCCAAATTTTGTTTTAAAAAAAACACACACATACACCAGAAGCTACTACTGTGACCAACAAACAAGACTGTTTGAACAGCAATAAGCTTCATTCAGAAAAATAATCTCAACACACACACACACAATGATAAAACTTTCAGAAAGACAAAATAAGCATGTCCATGCAGATCTATACTGAATTCCTTTTAATTTCTGCTTCATCTAGAAATATTTGTCAACATTTCCGTTACTCTGAAATGTCTCTCAGTATTTCTGCATAAGCAATAATTACCTCCAACTAATTTGCATATAGTTCTAATATTTATGTGTCAACATAAAACAAGTCATTACTTAAACTTCACACTGCCCACTTCACTATATGTTATAATTATACATGTTCATATTTTGATCAAATAAATATTCTGTTCACAAAATCATACATATTTTTTTGCCACATCCCGCTACACAGCCATATTTCAATTGCAAGATGGAAATGCATCAACTAATTCACCATTTTACAATCACACACATTGGATCTGAAGAATTTATTTACACAAACATTTCTTTTTTTGCTTGAGGGAATTATTTTGACTCAACAATTATTACATTTGTATAAAGTAGTAATAATGTTCTAGACATTCTTCTTCTTCTTTTCTCTTTGCACTGATACCGAAAAGGTGTCGTGGTTTATATCATTTGTCGTTCTTGAGCTGCTCGAACTGTCTGAATTAGTGATTTTCCTTTGTTGTTACATGTCTCTGTCACTGCATCTATCCATCTTCTTCTGGGTCTTCCTCTTGGTATTTTTTCCATGCATTTTCGAGAAGAACGCCCTTGATTGTGATTGGTGCGGATTCATTCTGACCAGGTGGCCAAACCATTTAAGTTGTTCTATATATTCTTGGGAGGGTTTTGTTCTTACCATTTTTCTTATGGTTTCATTTGGTATTCTATTTCTTCTTGTGTTGTTGTTACTTTTCTCAAGCATCGCATCTCACATGTATTGATCTTTCTTAATTGTGATTTAGAAAGGGTCCATGTTTGACTTTCATAGCACAAAGTTGGTATGAAAATGCTATTTATCATTTGTTGTTAGCTGGCATAGAAATGTTTGGATGTCTCAGCAATGGTGAAAGCTGGTGTGTGACAGCATTTGCTTTTTGTATTCTCATGTCAATTTCTCTGTCTAGTTTTCCATCTTCTGTGAACATTGTGCCCAAATACTTGAATTCCTCTACTTGTTTTAATGGGTGTCTTAATTTGCTTATTCTCATAGCTTCTGTTTTTGCTGTGTTAATTTTCATACTGTAGTTTGTGCAGCTTTTATCTAGAGATGTTATATGCTGTTGTAGCAGGCTTTCATCCTCATATATTAGGCATCCTCATAGTTCTAGACATTATGGGCAGATAATTCAACAATACAAAAGATTAATTCTGCGGTAGCATGGACTGTGGATCATTATCCTTCAACTGAATAAACATAGGACTCTGAAAGCAATGCTAGTTACCATTTTTAATTTGGCATAAAGACCATAAATATTGACTATTATTCTCCAAACTCTTATTCTTAACTTATGTGATGTGTTGGTGATAACTTTTCAAATATATAATTTTTTGTGCCAGTGAAAATTTTCGTACACAACTTATAAACTTATGTGACATGTCACTGAACCCTCTTGTAATTAACTAGTCCAGTTCATAACTGTAGTGGTTTCTTTACTACACGCTGTGTCAGGTGTAACCCATCACAGTGTTGTGCTAAAGGTAACTTCTCGTACTTAGTATGTGGTGTGTTAGTGAAAATAACTCTTTACATTTACTGTCGTGGTTTATTCATAAAAAACTTCTCATAATCAACAATTTTTGTGGACAAAATGCTAAACAGCACCTGAGTTATAGGTGCTTATGTCAGTGACTTATAGTTGCCTCCAATATCAAGATTCTGCTCCATCTCCCACTTGTGCCTCTGGTAATAAACTAACTAGTTTGGCCAAACAAAGAAGAGATCAAGATGAATGTGAATCTGAAACCCCAAAATGACATACTGAAGACAGATACATTCGGCTGAGGTGCAGATACCACAGCTTGCTGTAAACCACAACAGAACACCACTGCCAACTTTATAAACATGGACAATGAAGAGAAGTAGTCATTGGGTAAACTCAGAGAAAAAAAAATCTCTATTTTTAATAATGGCTGTCAATACTTGAAATATGTTTTGATTGTAGGTCAATCTTTTTGTCTGCCCATTTCAGTTATTAACCAAACCTGTTTTGATCTTATGCTGAACATTTTGTGTGTACATGTAATCTAGTAATAAAAGATCACTTTTAATATAAGCAGAATCAATAATCATCACCAGATCATTTGTATATATTTTAAGAACTAGTGTATAATAATTATACCATACCTTAGTTGTGGAGTTACATGGAGGAAAAGATTATGAAAATGTTAATGATATGGACTGAACAGTTTTTTGCATTATAATTTAACATGTCTGTTAGTTCTAAATGTACACTTCTGTGCTTATTGATAGAAACATACACCCACTAACTAAATATGTTAACCAAATATAAATAAACAGATTTAATCACCTACTGCCACATGTCAATACAACATAATAATCTGCTCCTGTGAAATGAATCATAAATAAATTCTGAGAATAGATAACTCAGGGAACAATTTGTCATCATGTCAGATCTTGAGGACAACTGTATTATAAATGTCAAGATGTAGTTTGATTTAAAAGAGCCAAACATGAGAGAAGAAATGTAACTAACATTTGCCCATTCCAAACTAAGTCTTCTGGCACAGATGTTCTCAGCTGATTGTGGCCATGACTAATGTGGTCAACAGTGGTAGCCCAGTAAATGTCAGCTTTACAAATCTGCATATAAGTTTGGTTGATGACAATCACAGCCAAACAACATAACTTATCTACAAGTAACACACTTATTGACAAGTCATGAGTACTGAAACGTACTGCAGTGAAGATAAGCATGTTTTGCCCACATTTCAGGTTCAAGGCTAATGCATTAACACACAACTAATTAAGTAAGTGATGCATGTGAGTATACAACAAAAACCTGATTACTTGATCATGATCACATGACAAACAAAATGGGGTGCATTCATGGAAATTGCTTCCCTGAAAGAAAACAACCTATTTACATCAAAGGCAAGTCTAAAATGAAGGCAAGTACTAAATGTGAGAATATGTGCTGCATACATGCACTCACGCGCATGTTTTAACATAAATTTCAACCACTCAAATATGTACCTCTAAAGATGAAGGTTAGCACAAAATGCTGGATATGTATGTAAATGTTAAGCTCACATTCAAATCACAACATTGAAACTCACGGTTACTAAAGGGTGTCCGTGATATACTTTAATGTCACCAGGGAGTGAAGCATTTAACGTTACTATTCTAGGACAGTGTTCAAAGAAGAGGAGGCCAGAGCTTTCCTTGTTATTATTTATCTTCTCCAACTCAATAAGCCAGGTACCCATTTTTCAGTAGGGTCCACTGGATAAATAAAGTTGTGATCAAACCCACAACCGCTTTAATGTCAACCCAGTGTGCTACCACCACTGGTGCTTTTCATACCATTAACCTTACCTAACCCTGAAAGCTAGGTACCAATTTTTATAGCTGGGGAGTATCATCTGGATATGATCCCAAGATCATTGGCTCATGAAGTCAGAACTATACTACTCCCACTATTTCTTTATTACAACAGTTTTCTCCAGCATTTCTAGGCCAAGTAAGCCTTTATTAAAGGATCAAGCAAGTTCAATCACAGGTGATAAAATACAGCAAATAACATTATTTGGAAAGGCAGCTACATATTATGTACAAACACTTTACATTAACCAGTGACACTTGAAACTAAACGCAAACATAAAAACCACAACCAATCATAACTAGATAAATGTCTCAGGATGATCTGTCCACTGAAAGAATTCTCTTTTTGAATCTTATCCTTCTTAAGATTACTTACAGAAAAAAATATGATAGGGGTCATATACAATAAAATGTCAGCAACTACTATGGGCACAATTTCTGCAATTCTTCAAAATGTTGCAAAAGAAGTTATTTCTTCAGAAATATAGGAACAAATTGCACAGACACTGATTGTCTTATATATAATTTGGACATTATAACATGGCTAATTTAGTCTCATTTACTATAATAAAATAAGTTTGATAAGGCCAAGAGAACTTTTACTAACAAGGTCTATATGAACACAAAGTGGTTTAAACACTTTAAATTCATTTCTCCAACTTCCTTTAAAAGTCATCTTATTGTTTCCTTCTCTCTTCTACTTTCAACTTTATATATTCAAAAGCCCTTACTTGATTTATCCACTTATCTTTCTATGCCTTTTCTGCAATCATTCTTTTCTCCCTCATTTTCTGCTATTTCTTTTCTTTATCATCATCTATCCTGTCATGCACAATTGTGACTTTCACAGGGTTTTCTCATCTTGTATTCCCCATAGTTCAGCTTGAGCCCAATAATTAACTCTTATGCATTTTCAAAAGTCATCCATTCTATTAAACTGACAATTTGGAGTATGATCTCCTATGTGAATATGTATTCTGTGAATATTTATCTTACTCGACTTACATCTAAGTTTTTGTCTTTGTACTTTTTAAATAAACAAACACATGAGATTAATTCTATTTGTCACGTCTAATATTTATTTTTTTAAAAACCTATGGCCATTAATATACATATTCATCACCATGTGTATACCATGATGTGGATCTACTGTCTTAGTCACTAGCATTAACATGGACACCACCTGGCAAACAAAAAAGAGACATTGGGGACATGGTGATGAACCACAAATGATGAAATGAAAGAGGCTGGCAGGTCTTGGCAAGCGTTGTCCATGCTTGTTCCAGACTGGATTGTGTAGAGATCTCTATGCTCCAAATGTAGTTCAGAGGATTAGGACAGAAGAAGACTATCTTGCTTCGAGGGCATAGTAATTGGAACAGTGAAACTTTGAGAAAGATATACTGTTATCAATTTTTATTGAGTGACATGGTGACTGATGAGGGTGCAGGTATGAAACTCTAGTAATCAGGAGTCAAGCTGGGTACAAGTAGGATGGGTTAATTAAAAGCATAGAGTAGACATGTGCGTGTATGTATATATGTATAGATAGAGCCCTGGCATAGCAAGCAAACTGAAATGTCAGTTCCATCCTTGTTAGGTTGGACTACCTATGCAGGGCAGGAGAAAAGATTAATCAGCTTTCATGTAATTTGCCGTCGCAAGATTATGAATATCAAATGGCAGGACAAAGTAACTAACTCTAATGTCTTACAACGAGCCAAACTCCCATCGATCATGGCAACACATAGGATTCGCAGACTAAGGTGGCTGGGCCATGTAAGAAGAATGGCAAACAATTGTATTCCCAAACAAATATTGTATGGTGAACTTAAGGACGGAAAGAAACCAAAGGGCAGACCAGTGATGAAATATAAAGACGTTTGCAGGGCTTCGTTGAGAGAATTTTCTATAAGTAAAAGAAACTGGGAAAATGTGGCTGCAGATCGTAGTACATGGAGAGCAAACATAAAAAATGACACAGCAACCTTCGAGACAGTGCTGATATCAAATTCAGAAGACAAAAGGCACAAGAGAAAAGAGTCAAGGCCAGATACCGCAAATACACCTTGCTCATTCTGTGGATGGATCTGTCTGTCCAGGATTAGCAAAAATTCAGCCACGAGAGAAGATGTTCAGTAAAGCAGCACCCAGTATGAGACACTAATGCTTTACCAAACTACTGACTTTTCATGATTGCTTGCTACCAACCGTATGTGAAGACGTCAAAGGCATATATATATATATATATATATATATATATATATATATATATATACAGTCGAACCTGTCTAAGGCGACCATTCACGGGACTTTCAAAAACTGGTCCCATAGGACAGGTGGTCCTGCCTCACAGGTTTCACATAATAAATAGAGCGATAAAAAAAATTTTATCCTAAGCACTATGAAAACTAACCTGCAAATCAGCGTAATCCATGAGTAGAACATAGTGCACATGTCGGTCTACAATAGCCACTGGTTGGACACTTTTCATAAAACACGATAGTTAAACACACAAAAATATTTTGTCGAATCACTGATATTCGTTCTTCCAGCGTTAATGCTTTTGGTTTTACACTTTTGACACTGGCCATTTCCTATATTGTGTGTAACACTTTTAAAATCCACAAAAATAATTCACTGAGATACTGTACATGTACGTGAATACACTCTAAGCGGGCAATGACTAATTCTTTAGTTAATTCCTGTAATTTATACGGGCCAACGCAATGGTCTACTCTGGTCTAGACGGAACCGCGAAGTGATGTCACTTCACGAATCATAGATCTCTGTCTGCCGTGTTTCTCACACCAGTATTGACTGATAAACGTAACACGTCCCACTGTAATCTGGGACTCACTAAATACGGGAAAACTTTGACACCTGTGTCGATCGTTTATGGCACCCAGCGAGACGAAGGACTGGCTGGTCGTCGTAAACGGGATAAATAACATTGGCGGCGGTTAATTAGCCTGGTCTCTGGTCGCGTCATACGGTGAGCGCCGTAAGCAGTGTTAGCATATAGTAAAAAACTCGGGGAAATTGTAGACCCGGTCCTATAACCAGGGAAACGCTTTAAACAGGTGGTCCTAAGACCAGGTTCGACTGTATATATATATATATATATATATATATATATATATATATATACACACATATATATACATACCATATATATATATATATATATATATATATATATATATAAAACCAGTGAACTACAGAGATTCTAAGCATGCATACTTTGCATCATCTGTTGGAAAAACTGAGTACCTAAGGGTATGCCTAGAGTGAAATGAGGTCAATTCCAGTATTCGGTAAATCACTGATTCACTTAAAATATTTATTTTTAAAATACTACTGATGTGTTCATTATTTGGAGTTTTATTGGTACTGTGGCCCCCTGTGTGTTCAATTTTTGTGATTCAGAGAAAAGATACTCATAAAAATGAAAACAAAATATGCTATCTATGCTATTAAAATATGTACAGCAAAAAAAAAAAAAAAATACATACCTGCACATGTCATTATATACATATATCATAAAAATATAAAACACAAACTCAGGTGACCACATATTAAATAAATAGTGTTTGATTGCAGTATCACATACATTGATTTTGCACGGATTGATAAGTGTAGATGATTAATTTGGATATTCATGACAACACTGTTGATAATGATATAAGTGATCCAAGTATACCAGAAACATGTTATGGAAGCTGAAATACTTCACAATGGATCTCAAATTACTTCAATATCCAGATGTCTTGCTGACATCAAGACCAATACAATGACTAATGTGCATAACTCATAACATAGCTAAAATAAACAATCTTGATTAAGATAAAAACTAAAGTAATGGATATAAATTAACTTTAACAAAAAAAAAATGAAATCACTGTCTGAGATAATAATCTGATTTTGTTAAAACAGAAAATAAATATTCTTTAATGTTTTATTAAAGAACTCATTTATCTTAAAAGATGACATGCTGATTAAAATTAGCCCAACCAATCAACAAGCAGAATGTTGAAAGTTTTCTTGACAGCTAAAAAGACCAATGAGGAAATTCTCAAAGAGGCCAACACTAAAAGGGAGCTACTAAAAAAACATCAGAAAGAAACAATCAACATTTTTCGGGCACATCATGAGAAGAGGAAAGTTGGAATACTTGGTTACAACTGGCAAAATAAAAGGAAAGAGAGATCACAGACGACAAAGAGAGAAAATACTGGATATCTTGGTGTCACGGCATGGAAAACAATCAACACAATTGATACGATGCACTGTAGATAGAAGATTGTGGAATAACATGATCGCCTACACCAACCGGTATGGCACATGATGATGATGATGAATCAACAAGCAAAATAAGGATGGGGAGATAACTACAAACAGAGAATTCTGTGTCATAATGATCTTTGCTCCTGTAGTTAATCACCAGAAATTGCTGAAAACATTTGCTAAACTGCCATTACATTCAGCACAAGACAAATTCTAGCCTACTGTAACTGTTGTCTATGACAAAATCTTTTGGTTTTTAGGAGAAGTTGATTACAGTGGACTACATTGCTGAAATTGACAATAATATCTTAAATCACAATAGAAAAGAACAATGAAGAATAAAAGAAAAGAAAAAACCAAAAATACCTTAATTTGTATTTTTTTACATACACCCATGGAAAGTGTTTTGGGGGGAAAAATAAATGAAGCAACACTAATTTGGTAAAAACATTATTTTTTAAATTTGGTATTCAATAAGGTAAACTACCCAGAACTGAATTAAATTAACTATCCAGTAATGAATGAGTTAAACTATCCATTAGCTTAACTATCCAATACGAATGAGTTTATTTAGTATTGAATGGCATGAGCTACCAAAAACTGAACAAGTTAAACTGTCCAATAATGAATGAGTTAAGCTGAGAAAGTCAATAGCTAGCACAAAATCTAAAATAGCACTAACCTATATCATGGAGACATTTACTCATGACCCACTACAATGACTCTTGTATTAAAAACTATTAGGATTCATGAAGTGAATCTTCTAAAGTTATTAAAAGTCTATGAATATTGAAACCCTTGCCAGTTCAGTAACTCACCAATAAGTTCTCTCCAAAAGTATTTAATTTGTACATAGAGTGTAGTAAAGAAAGCATTGACTACAACTGATCAAACTCAAGTATTTGCGTACATCTCTTACCTAAGAGACTATGAGTTGGATTCCCACAATTTGTGTGTAAACTGTGGGTAGATGAGATCATGTGCTTTGTCTTACTGTAGATGGACAATAAATGTGTTGGCTTACTTGTACACATTTTAAATGAATGGCTCCTGATTAAGCAAAATTCTGAAAGTAAAATCTTATCATTTAAGTAATATCAACCAATTTTCTAACATTTTACCTCTGAGGCTTATCACTTATGCGATGGAATTCTTGCCTTGCACGGAGATCCTTCTAAATAATGAAAACGAGATTAGAGTACTAATAATACATCATTCAAGCACAATGATGTTGGTTCTATATATAAGACCAAGCATTCTTAGATAAGGGTGGTAGTTTGGAAACAAAGTATGAAGTCATACAGTCAAAGAGGAAACTATAGGATGATGGCCTGACTGGAAGGAAATAGAGAAAATACCAAAGTGTAAGTAAGGCAGATGAAGAGACCTTGTCTGTGCTTCAAAAAGGGACCTGAAAGGTTTTCATTGATTGATACAAGAGCAAATAAACTCTGCTTCTTTGTCATAGACGATTCAATAGACTTTGGTTACACTGTCTCAGTTTCTAGCAAAATACAATATTTTTATTTTAAATCTTAACTCATTAATTCCTTTAAAACAAACTGACTAGCCCGACCTAATAAACAGGCATCAAAGTAGGAAGGCAACCTGGTACCCAAAATATGTCATGCTAGTCAGACATGTTGGCCCAGACGGTGCACATCTAGCAGTTTGTCACAAACTACAACACAATGCATCAACAACAATTTAACATCCCTAGAGGGGCAAATGGTGAAGAGGAGTAGCTGTTGGGTAAACACAGCAGAAGTAGTTTGTATGTTTAGCTACATGTTTGATAACACGACATGCAACAGCATCATAAAGGGCAACAATAACAAGCATCTCCCCATGATAGGAAGAGGCACAAGTGACAAAATAAAAACATATCCACACAATAATATATGAGTGATAAAATACAAGCATCTACTTATAACAGTAGTGGTAAAAAACAAACATCTTTCCATGACAAACATTTCTCAAAGATAGTATATGATACGTGACAAATTACAAACATTTCTCAATGATAGTATATGATACATGACAAAATACAAACATCTCTCCATGATAGTATATGATACATGACAAATTACAAACATTTCTCCATGATAGCATATGATACATGACAAAATACAAAGATCTCTAAATGACGGCCGATAAAATAAGTGACAAAATATAAGCAACTCTCCATGATAGTTGATGTAACAAGTGATAAAATATAAGCAATTCTCTGTGATAATAGACAAGACAAGTGACAAAATACAAACATTTCTATTACTCCAAGATAGCAAACGACTTATGATGACAAAATACAAGCATTTATATTTCTTCAAGATAGTAGATGACTTATGACAAAATACAAGCATTTCCATTTCTCCAAGGTAGCAGATGACGTATGACAAAATACAAGCATTTTTATTTCTCCAATATAGTAGATGACTTATGACAAAATAGAAACATTTCCATTTCTCCAAGGTAGCAGATGACGTATGACAAAATACAAGCATTTCTATTTCTCCAAGATAGTAGATGACTTATGACAAAATACAAGCATTTCTATTTCTCCAAGATAGCAGATGACTTATGACAAAATACAGGCATGTTTCCGTAACAGATTGTGATACAAGTAACAAAATACATTCCTTCATGATTATAGATAAAGCAAGTAACAAGGTAAAATCTTCTCTCATCTCAATGTTAATAAATGCAAAACAAGCACATTCCCATGATAGCTTATATAATAAATGATACAATACATGCAATTTTCATATGATAAGTTATGGTATATGACTAGGTTACCAAATGAAAGAAATAAGGACATAATGTGGTGGTTATTTAAAAAAAATTGTATTGTATGGTAAATGTCCATCTGGACACGTACCTCCAAAGCAGGACATGTCCAGTGAAATCCTGACATCTGGTAACCCTTCAGGTAACAAAATTTAAGCATCTCCCATGAGAGCAGATGACACAAGTGACAAAAACAAACATCTCCCCAAAATAGTAAATGACACAAGTGACAAAAACAAACATCTCCCCATGAGAGTAAATGACACAAGTGACAAAAACAAACATCTCCCCAAAACAATAAATGACACAAGTGACAAAAACAAACTTCTCCCCAAAACAGTAAATGACACAAGTGACAAAAACAAACTTCTCTCCATGAGAGTAAATGACACAAGTGACAAAAACAAACATCTCCCCAAAACAGTAAATGACACAAATGACAAAAACAAACATCTCTCCATGAGAGTAAATGATACAAGTGACAAAAACAAACATCTCTCCATGAGAGTAAATGATACAAGTGACAAAAACAAACATCTCCCCAAAACAGTAAATGACACAAGTGACAAAAACAAACATCTCCCCAAAACAATAAATGACACAAATGACAAAAACAAACATCTCTCTATGAGAGTAAATGACACAAGTGACAAAAACAAACATCTCTCCAAAACAATAAATGACACAAATGACAAAAACAAACATCTCTCCATGAGAGTAAATGATACAAGTGACAAAAACAAACATCTCCCCAAAACAATAAATGACACAAATGACAAAAACAAACATCTCTCCATGAGAGTAAATGACACAAATGACAAAAACAAACATCTCTCCATGAGAGTAAATGATACAAGTGACAAAAACAAACATCTCCCCAAAACAGTAAATGACACAAGTGACAAAAACAAACATCTCCCCAAAACAATAAATGACACAAATGACAAAAACAAACATCTCTCCATGAGAGTAAATGATACAAGTGACAAAAAAACAAACACCTCCCCATGACAGTAGATGATACAAATGACACAATCATCTTCCCAAAAAAGCTGACAACAAAAATGATCAATACCAACCAGTCTGAGTCACAACTTATTGTCATGGAGACAAAAATATAAAGTGATTACAAGTACAAATATATGGAAGTAAAGTTATCTCAGTACACATTTGTGTACAGCAAGTGACACTAAAATAAAACTCACCTGGTCAATTAAATATTATACATCAGTTCACTTGACCATATTTCTTCTATAATTGAGATTGGAAATCACTTGCTTTCATAATATTTGATCAATGTATTTTACAAACACCAGTAAATGCTAACAACCAGCTCAATATTGATTAAAACTTTGGTGAATATTTGGCTGTCACAAAAAGTAAAGCTATAAATGCTTGAAGGCTTCACAAAAAAAAGCTATAAATGCTTCATGGTCACACACAAATTCAGTAATAAATATTTTGAGTAGCTACAAAACATAAACATATAAATATTGTGAGTTGTCAACATAAATTTTAGTAATAAATACTGTCCAAATAAATTAAGCAATAAATACTGTCAAATCATCACAAAAACTGAAGCAATAAAAACATTGAGTCCTTACAACAAAAATAAAGCTATAAATAATGTGACTCATTAATAATAAAGCTGTAAATGATCACAGTCATCTAAATACAAAGTTATAAATGATCATCACTTCACAGACTGAACAGTAAATGCATTATACATAATGATGACAATCATACATTTCTCATAAACAGTTGCTACAGACAAGGTCTTTGCCGGTGCTATGGAGTTCATTCATCTGAGCTGAGGCCATCCTCAGTGCTTTCGCTAGTGTGTGGCAAGCGTGCTTCATACTGGGGAACGTGCTGAGGAGGGAATCTGAGCACTATGGAGTCATCCATTGTGCATTGAAAATAATCTTTTGATTAAACCAAGCGAATCTAATCACTACAGAAAAGATATGCAATCAAAATTAATTAATAATAAATACAAACATCTCCATCTCAGTCTTTCTTCCTAAACAAAATCTAAACATTTTGTTTACACCAGTGTTCTTAAACTTGAGCAGTACCACCCACTTGCTGGTGGATTTAGCTTTCATGTGGCTGGCAGAAGAATTTCATGCTTAATTAAAAACAACCAAAACATACAAACTCAAATTCATGACAGAATATATGTGAAAAGAAAAAATGACATATTTTAGAAAAAAAAACTATTTAAATCATGTATTTTAATCTTTTTAAATGCACTAATGTTCTGTAAAATATTGCAATATACTCCCAAGTAACTACCAGGCCCCTGACTACGGTAAGGGGAGAAAAGAATACAGCCACTGCTACCTACCAAGCATGTCATTAGAGGAGACTTAAAGAGGTTTTATAAAAGGATGGAAATGGCAGGACAAAATCACTAACGTAGAATTATGGGAAAACACCAGTTGATAAAGAGATATAATGAAGATGATGGCGTTGAATAGGACACATACATTGAAAGCCAACTGGAAGTATTACACAAGCCCTTTTTATGGAATCCCCAGGGGAGAAGACAATGAGGAGGACCAAAATATACTTGGAGAAGACATGTGGAAGCAGAGATGAAGAGGATGGGGAAGATATGGAATGATCTTAAATGAAAGGCAAAAAAACAGAATGGCTTGGAAAGTGCTTGTTGAAGAACTTTACTCTGCCGGGTGTTGAAAAGAGGAAGAAGATGATGAAGGAATTTTGGGGACAAGATGTTTGCTAGTGCTACTGAGTTTGTGGAGTACACTAGTATGTGCTAGGGGTGCTTCATACTGCGAAATGTGCTAAGGAAGGAATCTAAGTTCTATAGAGTTATTGTGCAATGATGATATTTCAATTAAACTAAAACTAATAGTGTAATATAAAATAGAATCTATACTATGTTTTTTGTTTACAATCTATAAATACCATAAATAGCATGAGTTAGGTGACCAGTGTCACAGCAGCAAAGTGAACACAAGCTAATGACCAAGAAGACCTCACTTTACCTCTCTATTGATCTCCCTGATAACAATCTGTGTCAATACAGACTGGCTAATAATGTAAGAATCACTGTAGCTCATGCATTGGTGAGGTTTGCTGATATAGAAGACTTAGTATTGCAGTATCTCTATGATAGACATGCTCCAACATCTCTAGCAGAACCCAGAAAATCAGGAGAGCCATTAAAATGCCACATCAACCTCAAGGGTATAAAAGCCAACAGTTCATGCCAATTGTGACATTCAAGAATTATTATCATCGTAACAGATATGAAGGTACCACACCACCAGCGCTGATCACATCTACTTTTACTCATGCTTACAATCATTTCTGCAAACCTTTATTGAATAAATATATATTATATTAAAGACACTATCAAGTTAATTTATAATTTAATATTAAGAGCTAGTATAACAATTCTATCTTAAGGGTGGCAGCTAACTTTTTACTTATGACAAACTGGTGAAAGAACAAACTTCATGTTCTATTTTTCAACTTGTGCATGTGTGCACACACACACACAAACACAACATTACAAAACTTCTGAAAAATAATCAAAATCAAAACTGAAATCAATCAAAAGTAAAACCTCAAATGATAATAGTTAAACTGTTTAAAGAATTTGTTCATAACAAAATGTGTGGCCATTACCAAAACTGGTAGAGGAAGAAATAGAAAACATTAATAAGACAGTTTATTGATTGTGGTTTTAAAAGGGCCACAACAATAAAAATAAACAACAACAACAGAGCGGAAGCTGTTAAGATCACTTACAACAATCAACACGAACATAAAGAAAAGTGACAATTACTTCAAATGGTTCATGAGCCTGGCTGTGTTATTCTCATGTATGACTTAACTCTTAAACTCCACAACAATGCTCCCAATGCCACAGTTTCTTACCCAAACAAATGATGCAGAGATACCAGTGGCCTTTAGTTAGAAAAATGTCTAATTTTTTTTTTTCTGTTTTGAACTTTCCTCAAGTTATTAACTTTACCAGATATCTGGTTCTTTAAAAAAAAAAACTACCATATGTGTGTGTGTGTGTTTATCATCACTGAGTGTCGTCTCTCATGCATCAAAGGTTGGCTACCATGGAGCACCATTTCACTCTGTCTCTTGCTTTGATAGAGCAGGTTGTCATAGGTTCACTCACCTGTCCATCTTTTGATGTTATCAGTCTACTTTAGCCCTTGCCTAATCTACCTTGTAACCTCCCCTCCAAGATGACTTTCAGTGGAGTATTGTGTCTCTTTATATGTCCTAAAAATTTTAGTTATTTTGCTCAAATTGTGTTAAGTATTAGTTTTTTAAAAATGTATTTTCAGCCGATTCAAACAATTGTTGTTTGTCTTCTTTTCCTTCCATACAATTCTCCCCATTTTTCTACAGATCCACATTTCAAAGGCTTTGATTTTCTCCTTTGTTTTCTTATTTAATGTCCACGTTTCTGCACCATACATGAATGTTGAGTTGATATAACAATTTACTATTTGTAGTTTTAGTTCTGGTGTTATTTGTTTTGATGTGAGTATAATTTGCTTTCTGCCATACCTATTATTTTGTTATATATATATATATATATATATATATATATATATATATATATATATATATATATATATATATCTCATATATGTAGGTCACACAAAATAAAATACCAAACTCTAGAAAACTGAAAAATATGTTGTTTTAACTGATAGTCCATTATTTCATGTTATACTTTAGCAAAACACCAGCATTGATCTGGAATTAATGAGTTATGGTTTGTCAAAATTCATTTCTCTACATTAAAGAGTTAAGGTTTGTCTAAATTCATTTCTTTACATTAAAGAGTTATGGTTTGTCTAAATTCATTTCTTTACATTAAAGAGTTAAGGTTTGTCTAAATTCATTTCTCTACATTAAAGAGTTAAGGTTTGTCTAAATTCATTTCTTTACATTAAAGAGATTTCTCTACATTAAAGAGTTAAGATTTGTCTAAATTCATTTATCTACATTAAAGAGATTTCTCTACATTAAAGAGATTTCTCTACATTAAAGAGTTATGGTTTGTCTAAATTCATTTCTCTACATTAAAGAGTTACGGTTTATCTAAATTCATTTCTCTAAATCAAGAACTCTCATTCACCCTCAGATGAAACATGTGGCCTCTAAAATAGTTAATAAAACAAATAGATAAATAAAAACCTAGAAATAGTCATTTTGATTCCTTTATGTAGATGGTTCTGTGACAAGGATAATAATGCTATCAATTTCCATAAGTCAGGGTTTATGATGCTCCTATAGAAATAATAATATTAAGTTGGTGTTATGATAATATCTAGAAAGGAAAATAATAATGTTAGACTTTCTGGTTTTGAATTCTTCAAATTTGTTAGCAAAACAAGCAACCCTTTTCTTTAAATCTACTGGAGCATTTAATGTGGTTTTTTTTTTAATTGATCGCTGATATTCTCACACAAAATATCTCTCTAATCTCTGTCCACATCTGAGCTTGCCGCTGTTTAATTTTATCACAGGAGAAATGTGCATGTGGCTTTTACAAAAACAATAAAACTAGAAGCTTCTTAAACTGTTTTACTTATCTTTATACTTTGTAACTTTGGTTATTTTTATATTTTTTTATCCCATTATCATATAGCTTAGCACACATTTGTCCAATCTAGCTAAGAAATAAAACTTTAAAAAAAAACTCATTTTACTGTATTATTCACCGCAAGCTCAATATCATATAATGCATTACACAAATAATTTAAAACAAAACACAGGATATTATAGATTTTCATCAGATTCACAATCAAGTAATTCTTGCTAACCCTTAGATCAAATACTTCACAAGAAAGTATCTCTCCATAAAAAATATTGTTAAAAATCTACACATACTCAATTTATTTTACTAGGTGTCCGGTACCTCAGATTAGATTTTTTGTGTTTTGGTTTCTTAACTATCTTTTTCCGAAAATCATAATCGTAGCGACAGAACCAGATGTTGTCAGCACATGCATTGGCTGGAGGTGGGAGTCTGCACAGTTCCTTGTCCCCGGCTGTTACTTCTGGCATCAGTTCTCTCCATTTCGGTAAAGTGACGCCTTGTTCCAAGCGAACACCTTCGGCCTCCAGTCTATGATGCGAAATGAGATGGGAAATAATATCTTTACTCATGCAGCTATCTCAAGACCAAAGACACATACAATACAATATCATCTTCAATACAATATCGAGTATACACCTCTCTCTAATCAATCACTTTAAAAAAATGCCCAACCTATAATGCGATGAAGAGCAGCAATTGAAGGCATAAACAATGTTCCCTTTTCTCCCTCATGATATTATTACATTGTTCACTTGCGCAGATACTTGTTACCCTAATCACATAAATGCTACAATACTCGTTACATCTTTTACTCATCTCTCAATTCATCTAAAAAAAAAAAAACTCTACCTTTTTAAAAGTCTCAATAAAATAATCACTGCAATGCTAAATCCCCCCCCCCCCCAATATTAAATACATTCTCTACATGCAGCCCCACACATTCACCTTCAATGATATATGTAAATACCTCTATGCTCACCTTCCCCTATCCACAAACTCACTCTCTTTTACCCTACTGCTTGTTCTGTGAAACATTGCACAGAGGGGGAATATGTCATTTAGTTAGCTGGAGTTGTCATGATGAATTTACTTGTCTCTTTAATTCCCTCTATCCATCTCTTTCTGGGCTTCCCTTTCGCTCTGTAGCAAGATATTTTCATGTAAAATGTTTGAGCTACATGTTGGTTGGATTTCATTCCAATCAGAAGTCCAAACCATTTGATTATTGCCTAAAGCAGACAATGGTGCAACCCGCACCATTTTTAACTAGGCTCATTTCCAACCTTATCTCTTCTAGATTTGTTAACAGCTTTTCTAAAACATTTCATTTTGTATGTTGATATTTTGCTCTTGCGTTTTTCAAGAATTGTCAGTGTTTGACACTGATAGAATTAACAAAGTTTTTATTAATTTCTTTTTTGTTTGCATAGTCACATTCTGAAGTTTCAAAATCAGTACTATTTGGTTGTAAACATTATTTGCTTTCTGGATTCTGGTTTCAATTTCTTTATCTAATTTTATACCATTCTATCTATCTATTGACCTTTCGAGCCATAGCCGGCCCATAGGGCATAAACCCAGATACTCCCTCTCTTATCTGAATTTTTTGTTCTAGCAGTTTTCAATTCTTTTAAAGATATTTTATCAAATCTCACCATTTGTCTCTGTTCTGTGCAAGCAGCTCTATCTCATTGAGGGAGCCGATTCCTGCTGTTCTTGCCTCTCTCATCAATGTTCTTCTCAGTGTCTCTCTGGGTCTTCCTCTTTTCCTCTTACCTGTTGTTTCCCACATGAGGGCTTGCTTTGCTATTCGGTTATTATCTCTTCTCATCACATGTCCAACATATGACCATCGTCTTTTCTTTATTACTGAAGATATTAGTGGTTAATTGGAGAGTTCTCTAATTTCCTTGTTTGTTTTGAATTCGTTCCACGCTATACCAAGTATTTTCCTTAGACATTTATTTTCAAATACGTTCAACTTTGTTTCTATATCTCTTGTTGTTTTCCAGCTTTCACACGCATACGTAAGGGTTGATATTACATTTGATTTGAATAGTCTAAGTTTTGTGTTTGTGCTGATGAGTTTTGATTTCCACAACTTTTCAAGGCTTCTGAAAGACATTGCTGCTTTAGCTATTCTGATTCTAATTTCTTTGCTTGTATCCCCTTCTCGATCAATGTGACTTCCAAGATAGATAAAGTAATTGATCTCTTCCACTGGTTTGTTTTCCATGTATATTTTGTCATCTGTTGAAATAAAGCTTTTCATGACTTTAGTCTTTTCATGATTAATCTCAAGCCCAATTTTGCTGGCTATTGATGATAGTTCATTTGTGTTTTCCTGCATCATTTTTATCTGACTGCTGATGAGAATTATGTCATCAGCAAAGTCGAGGTCCTTCAAATGGTCTCCTTTATACCATTACTTTATTCTAATTTACCCTTCACTTTGTAAATAACCACAATCAATACCCATTTATCCTAATAACACTCATTCAATACCCTATCCACAGATACATCCTACATTACTGCCCACAACCACTTACAGTATTCAATATAACAACACACACAATACTCATGATTTTTTTCTGCACTTACCTGCAGTACTCATTGTACATAAGAACAAAGCACTTATCATCTATACAAGCCACACTATTCTCTTCCCTGTGCTTGGAGGCAAACAGCTCCTGCTCCCCATCCTCAGGATCCCTGCCTGCAGCTGTGTGCTCTGGCTGGTAGTACCACAACATGCTGAACATCATTTCACCTACATGAAATAAACACCCAACTATTTAGCCAACACAATTAAATTGAATAAGTACTATTCTACTCGGTTGGCTTACCACGGCAACAGCCGGGGTTCGTACCCTGGCGAGGACACCTGGGTTTTACTAATTCCCTAAAAATTAGTAGGAGCCGCGATAGCTCAGTGGTTAGTGAACTGGACTACTACGGACAAGGGGTAGGGTTCGATCCCAACCGACGGCTCCGGGTTCACCCAGCCTTAAATGGGTACCGGATTTTTTCTGGGAAAGTAAAAGCAGCATGGGCGTAATACCGACCACATTACCCCAAAAATCACGTGCTGAAGGTCTGTAAAATATAGGGTCACTAACACCATATTTCCCTATACGCCACTTGGCGTGACGGGGGGTACTTTACTTTACTTTTACTATTCTACTAAATCATCTTCATCGAGTGCCTTCTCCGCAACGAAGGTTGGCTACCATGAATCGCCATTCTACTCTGTTTCTTGCTTTGATGGTCATAGATTGACTTGTCCATCTTTTGATGTTACTCGTCCATGTTAGTCTTGGTCTGCCTCTTTTACCTTGTATTTTTCCTTCCAATATTACTTTTAGAAGGCTGTTGTGTCTTTTAACATGCCCCCAAAATATACTACTATATTAGCAAAAAATTTCAGGGGAAGGGAAGAGGTATGTTTACAACAATTGGAAAAAAAATCACAAATAATCAACAACAGACACCACAATGTCGGTGGTATTACATAAACAATAACTATTTTTATAGCAAAAAGTCTGGAAAAGATAATGAAAACTGTGTAGACAGCAATCCTGAATATAAGTTAGAAACAGAATTTTTGCCAGGGGAATGGCTTCATTTGCATCATTTTAGGGTCTCATTTGCATCATTATGATTTAGGTCATATCAGCTAAAGAACGTGTCCCTAACAGGTATGCATTAAATATCCACTTCTGATTTTATCTTTCAGACTGTTGCTTGTCAAGTGACTAAAACACAATCCTTTTTTATTTTTGGTGGTGGTTATTTTTCTGATTATTGTTCTTGGATCTAATATCTATGTCTGTTGTTGTTATGGATCCACCAACCTGTGAGCTGACGCCAATCAGCCCATTGCCATGTAGTGATATCTACAGGTATTTCTGTATTTTCTTTTAGCTCTACGCATGGAGCGCCCAAGACTGTCTTTGGTTTCACAATGTTAAAATTAAAAATATGTTGCTGAGAGTCCATTTTGCTTCTAGCAATTCCTTGTTGGACAGCAATGGCAACATCGATGATTTGACAAGTTTTGTTGCATCTTGGGTCTATTTCTGCTGCTTGTGAATTATCGCCTGTCACTAGATTCCGTAGGTATGTCAATTCCACCATTTATTTTTATTGTCTGCCTATTGTTGCTTTGTTGATGTTTTTTTTTCTTTTTGGTGATGTTCATAACTACTGTCTTGCTGGTGCTGATTTTCATCTTGTATTGAATGTCTGTGCTGTTATGGTTATTACGTTCTTGTAGGTCTTACCAGATTGTCTCTGAAAGAATATTGTTAATCTCCTCTGCCTCAGGTGGGTTGGCTAACTGACATACGTAGTTCATGTAAGTAATAAATGATAAGAGTGATAGTTTGCACCCATTTTACTCCTGCTCTAACTTCAAAGTGGCCTGTGTAGCTTGCTGCTATTCTGTCATTAATCATTAAAATGATATTCTGCATTTTATTTTGCAATGTTCATTACTTCTGTTTTCTTTATGTTGATTTTCAAGATGTGCAATGAATGAATTCAAGACTAATATTGAAATAAGAGAACTGGCCAAGCAACCAAAGATCTCATCTACAATTAAGGAAAGAAGATGGGCATATGTCAAACATGTGCTGAGACGGGAGAGAATTCCAAAACAGGCTTTTCTATGAGAAACATCAGGATACAGAAAAAAGAGGAAGACCTAAAGAGACACTAAAAAGAACACTTATATAAGAAGCAAAGTTAGCAGGAATAGACTCATTATATAAGATTGAACATCTCACCCAGAATAGAGATTTGTGGAAAAAAAACACTACAAGCCCTATGTGACATCTAACGGCGCAGGAAGGATCAAGAAGAATCAATAGGGGCTTGTGTTGGTCAGTCTATTAACCAAATAACTTCTACAACCATCATTAATGTTCTGTATCTTTTGTATGTAGACACCAAACAATTCAGGCAGATAAACAAACATTAGCTCCCTTTTTGTGTTGACCTCTTTGAGAACTTCCTCATTGGTCTTTTTAGCTGTCCAGGGAACTTTCAACATTCTTCTGAGAAATCCCATCTCTGTGGTCTCTAATCATCTTTAAAATAGATATAGACAAAAAAATAGAATGGTTAAAGCTTCACATAACAAGAGGACAACATAAACAATGTGTGTTTGTTCCTGCTGAGCCGAAACGTTGTTCTGGTTTGTATTGTTCTCTTGTTAAGTAACGGCTTTAACCATATAGTTATGCTGAGAGCAGACTACACTTTAGTGGGAATGAAATAACAAAGGGGGGTAAGGAAATCAAGGCCAAGTGAGGAATTCTTCATCATTATCATGTGCCATACCAGTTGATGTAGGCAATATATGTCCTTCTACAGTTCTCTGTCCACAGTATTAAAAAAAAAAAAAGTAAAGTACCCCCGTCACGCCAAGTGGCGTATAGGGAATATGGTGTTAAAAAGTAAAGTAAAGAGCCCCGTCCCGCCAAGTGGCGTATAGGAATATGGTGTTAGTGACCATAAATTTTACAGACCTTCGGCACATGATTTTTGGGGTAATGTGGTCGGTATTACTCCCTTGCCGCTTTACTTTCCCAGAAAAAATCCGGTACCCATTAAAGGTTGGGTGAACCGGAAGCCGTCGGTTGGGATCAAACCTTACCTCTTGTCCTTTGTAGTCCAGTTCACTAATCACTGAGCTATCGTGGCTCCCTCTGTCCACGGTGCACTGTATCAGTTCTGTTATTAACTGTTTACTGTACCATGACACAAAGCTATCTAGTATCTTCTCTCTTTGTCATCCGCTATTGTTATTTCCTTGTAATTTGTCAGTTGTAACCAAGTATTCCAACTTTCTCTTCTCATAATGTGCCTGACAAATGTTGATTGCTTGTTTTTGATGTTTTAGAAGCTCTTTTTCATGTTGGCCACATTGAGAATTTCTTTATGTCTTTTTAGCTGCCCAGGAGATCTAAACACAGTTCTAAGAAATTCCATCTGTATGGCCATTAATCATTTTTTCATTTTTTTTGTCTAATGTCCACAGGTCACAATAAGCTCTATATAGCACAGATGAAATCTCTTTCTCGCCTCTATTGACATAGGCAAGTTGCATAAGTGACGAATTACAATGGTCAAAACAAAGATATTTATGGAAGGAATGATTTGTCAATAATCCAAGTATGACAAATAATGATGAAGATCTTGTAATCATATGTTAACAAACTTTAACTGGTCAAGAACAAATTAGAGCTATCTTTTACAGACTGCTTTACATGTGTTCTTCAGCAGGAACTAATGATGAGCTTCATTTAAAAGAGTCAAATTTTACTCCACTGGTCTGAATACAACAGAAGAATGATGCATCTTATCAGATTGGTTACAAAATTGTCAAAAGAGGATGGACCTAAAATCAAAAGTAACAAGTTTTTGAAACTACTGTGCATGCAATAAACTATTCATCAAAATTATTATGTTTTATATTTCCATTTCATCTGTCACTTTAATCCTAGATTATGATACTGTAGTAAAATTTACATCAAAAGACAAATTCCTCAAAATGTAAAAATTTTTCCGTATTCAAACATGTACCTTCCTCCATATACCTTCCTAACATGGGGCAATCGAATCACATAAACAGACAGCTGACTTCATGAGAGAGTCTGGAATCCTACTCTGATTGAGTCTTGAACGTGGAGAGAGAGAGAGAGAGAAAGAGAGAGAGAGAGAAAGAGAGAGAGAGAGAGAGAGAGAGAGAGAGAGAGAGAGAGAGAGAGAGAGAGAGAGAGAGAGAGAGAGAGAGATACCTTCCTAACAATCACTTCCAATGACCCCTGAGTGATTAATTTGTTTCTATTTCTGTTGGATTTCTTTTTTTTTCTTTCTTTTTTGAGATTGCGAAATACATCATTTAATGCACACACACAAAATTGACAATTTTCAAGAAATTCGAAAAGAATTTTCTGGTCATAAAATAACCTTTCGTAACCTGGGAAACAGAGCAACGCCAAACATACTGACAGACTTACAGCAACTGTACTGATAGACATTGTAATATGTCCTGTCCATGGGGTGAAACTCAGGTCATAAATCAATCAGAGACAGAATTTCAAGTCCCCATGTTTTGGGGTGTGAACATACGAGACTGTGTCAAGAGTTTAGAAAATTACTATTTTTAGAGCACCCAAAGTTACATTTAAGCAGTAGTCATTTTTACTATGGTATTGTAAGTGGGAGAGTTATAGATAGGTATAGTAATCTAGGATCAAGAGTGTCCTAAACTTCCACTTCATTCTTTTGAATTATATTAATTTATTTTTCTACTATCTTTTATCAACACCCATTCAAACCAACAAACCATTTAAGTTTTCCCAGAGTGCGCTGACTTTAGCCACATAGGGAATTTTGCCATCCCCATCAGAATGAAGAATGACACAGTCTCTGACTGACACTATCTCTCCTGAGGTATGCTTCATGGACTTGTAACACTTGCGAATTCTGACTGGTTCTTCCCTGCCCTGTCAATTTATTAAAAATGTTTCTTCAGTAACAATTTATTTACAACAAAAACAGGGAGGAAATAAATAATAGAAAGATATAAAGATGTAGTTTTAAATAATATGCTGTTGTTGTTTGTCAGAGGATTGGTACCTCTTCTTCTACCCTTAAAAGGGCATTAGTGAGTGTAGTTCAATTTATGGCAAGCTGTGATATTTCTCTCTCTCTCTCTGCGATCAGGACTCAATCAGAGTAGGATTCCAGACTCTCACATGAAGTCAGCTGTCAGGTTAAGTGTTTTGATCGCCCCCACAGACAGAACATCACAATTAGAGTCTGCCAGATCCACTCTGATTGAACACCCGTTAAAACGTTGCACTGTGTTCTGCGCCAGTGGCCCAGTGCATCCAATTTCAGCCAGCATTTTATTCAGGTTAGCTTTCCTTAGTCTTTGATTGTCCCCAATCTTCCTGCAAGGCAGCAGATGATCTTTTCTGTAGGGGAATTCTGTCCTTAGATGGTCGGCCCTCCCAGGTTTACGAGCACCATCTGCCCAAGTCACTAGAGGTGACTAACACAGACATGCACACACAAAGATATGAACACAGACATGCACACAGCGATATGAGGCATAACTAACACTGACACACATCAATATATATGACACATGACTAACATAGACATGCACATAAAGATATGAGATATGACCAACATAGACATGCACACACAAAGATATGAGATGTGACTAACATAGCCATGCACACGCAAAGATATGAGATGTTACTAGCATAGCCATGCACACACAAGGATATGAGATGTGACATACACAGACATGCACACACAAAGATATGAGATATGACTAACATAATCATGCACACAAAGATATGAGATATAACTAACCCAAACATGCACACACAAAGATGTGACATATGACTAACACAGATACACACTAACATATGAGATATGACTAAACACATACACACATAAAGATATGAGACATGATTAACACGGACACACCAAGATATGACTAACATGACACACACCAAGATATGAGCCATGGCCAGCACACACACACACACACACACTAGCCATTGCTAGCACAGAAACACATCAAGATATTTAAGCCTTTCAGCTAAACTCTTCCAACTTTAGCAAGGCATTTTCAGTACTGAATTGCCTCCTCCATCGGTCCATACTTGCTTGGGAAGCCTGTTTTTAAAGCCCTTTAGGAAAAGTGGTGGTAAAATCTTTATCAGTTTTGGTTCACTGACCCTGATACAGAAATCATTAGAAATAATATATATATATATCACACATCATATGGATAAAAGATTCAGTGTATAACACACGTTAAAATCATCAGCAAATACCTGAAAGTATGCCTTACCAGTGAGACTTTTGGGATTGGTTTCATCTGTCCTTCTCCAACCCATGTCCAGCCATGACTGGCATTAGCTTCGTGGGGTGTCTCATGCAATTCAGTCTGTGCTTTCATTTTATGTGCAGCCTTCTTAGCTCTGGGACTGCTGTATGCTGATGTCTTGCTGGCGGATGACTTTTTAGTTTCTGCATTTCCCTTGAATTTGTCATCATTATCTATGGAAGCATGATGCATTTCTGCAGATCTGCCCTGAAATAATTTGTCATTATGTGGCTTGAGGGCAGGATTCTTAGTAATTACAGTGTTGTGGAGTTTCAAACTCGCAGATTTCTTTATTTTAGGTGAATTTTGTGATGGTTTAGTCTGGTATGCACTGTCGTGCTTATTAATCTCCTCTGCTTTGATTTCTGAATGTTGAGCAGGAGGGCTAGAGGCAAGCTGTTTGGGATCAGTGATTACATCTACCTTCACAAGGCTGCTTGCAGCATGCACTTCTGTTGACTGAGATTCTAAGTTATCACTAGACTTGGACTTCACCAACTTGGCTAGTGGCTCATCGTCAGATGATTCATCTGTGTCCTCAATAACAATACAATTTGATATATCTGATTTTGATTTTTCAGACCCATCCTCTGCTTTGACAATTTTGTGACAAATCTGGTCTGATGTTTCACTTTGCTGCTGCATTTGATGCACCTGGATATTATTTGATTCCTTTGAATGAGACTCATCATTAGATCCTACCGAAGCAAGGCACACAAATAACGAGCGGCCTATACAAGGTTGCTCCAACGTGTTCTGGCCAACAGTACTAACCAAATCTGATGAATGAGATACTGCACTGCTTTTGCTCTCAGGTTCAGTTTTCACCTTACAGCTCGGCATGTCCAGTATTGAAGACACAGAGTAGGATGCACTGAAAGAAGTGTGTCCTGAGACACTAATCTTGAACGGACTCACATTTCTCAAATTAGAATCACAAGAGACTGAGACTTGAGACTGCTGGAACTCTCGCACATTGTCTGTGGAGTTCATTCCTTCAATTTGGTACATGGCAGAATGTGCACTATGAAGAAGATCTGACACATCTGAACATTCAGAACTTGTCCTTGCGGAGCTAGATGAAGGTGGCAGACATTCATTGCTGCACATGGAACTTTTAATGAAGACATCACAGCTGGACACAGGTGTATATTCTTGTTCTTTTTTACAGATTGAGATAGATTTATTTAGTTCATTACAAGTGATGGAATAATTTGAGTTGTTAAAACCTTTACGAGGATTGTTAATGAACTGTTGATGGGGTCTACAGGAAGGCAATGCTGAGAATTGTTTGTGAAGGTTGCTCTGATGATGTACAAAGTCAGGTGAGAAGTCCACAGCTGTTGAACTGACTATAGGCTGGACTTCAACTGGTTTCAGTGACCTCAATGACTCCAGTGGACGAAATAATGAGTTGCCAGGTAATGGTGACTGTCTAATTTGGCCAGAGTGTGCCACTGGTTGTCTTCTGTGAGTGGGCTGAAGGGGAGGTGGCATACACCCTTCAGACTGTCTCATGCTAGGTATTAGAGAAAAAGATGGGTAACTATGCTGGTATGATCCAAGCTGGCCTACTTCCTGGCTTATTTGGCGTGTGACTACAGGTGCTCGAACAACTGGATACTGCTGGTGTACAGGAAGTGTCTGGAGTGTTGGCATAGTCTGCTGTTGAAGGGCATGAATGGCTGTAGGGTAGTAGGTCCTATAGTTATACCCTGAGATTTAAGAATGTTGGAAAATATTATTCTCAAGGAAGTTGTATATTAGGACAAATATTTGTAAATTAAGTTTACTATGTGTGGTGATTATGTTTAAAAATGTAAAAATGCCTAAATGTGTTTGTAAATGTCTCATACCTTGCATTGTCATATACTTTTTACAATTGACATTTGCAATATGCTTGCCTTAAACTGAACATATACACAAACCCTATACTTGGTATAGCATGGAACGAATTCAAAACAAATGAGGAAATTAGAGAAATCGCCAATCAACCACTAATATCTTCAGTAATAAAGAAAAGACGATGGTCATACGTTGGACATGTGATGAGAAGAGATAATAACCGAATAGCAAAGCAAGCCCTCATATGGGAAACAACAGGTAAAAGAAAAAGAGGAAGACCCAGGGAGACACTGAGAAGAACATTGATGAGAGAGGCAAGAGCAGCAGGAGTCGGCTCCCTCAATGAGATAGAACTGCTTGCACAGAACAGAGACAGATGGCGAGATTTGATAAAATATCTTTAAAGAAAACTGCTAGAACAAAAAATCCATATAGGAGAAGGTGTATCTTGGTCTACGCCCTATGGGCCGGTTACGGCTCGAAAGGTCAATAGATAGATAGATGTGTGGTGATTATGTTTAAAAATGTAAAAATGCCTAAATGTGTTTGTAAATGTCTCATACCTTGCATTGTCATATACTTTTTACAATTGACATTTGCAATATGCTTGCCTTAAACTGAACATATACACAAACCCAAAATAAATCAAGTTAAAACATTTATAAATAACTTAAAGATAATGTAGATATCACATAAGAAATCATGCTGCAAATCAGATAGTTAATATGGTTAGTTAGTTTATTCAACAGATCATCTTCAAAGCACCGTGGACAATTTCAGTGAGCTCAGATGCCCTCCCTGGTATGCCCCACAGCACTGTCATAACACCTTAGTGAAAGCACCAAAGATGGTTTCAATTCAGAAAAACACCACAGCACCAGCAAAAACCTTGAAAATGGAGGGGGTCATTGAGCAGATTTGTGCCCAGGTAACAGCCATATCTGACCTGTTCTTTTCTATTTTTAACTGCCTTGGGGTATTTAACCTATACAGAATGTAAACATAACATCCTGTTTTTACCTTTGTCCAAGTATAGACATAGGATCTCACTATCCTGAGGGTTGAGCCAAGAAAAAAAACCACAGATTCAAATAGAAAATTCTCACTATCTGTGGTGAATACAGGACTTTCTTATTCAGAGGCAGACATCTTACCTCAAGATCACCCAGCCCCCAGCATGTTAATATGTACCTGACTTCCAGACAGTCCCAGGAGTATTCAATCATCATAATCAGTATGTTCGTTCGTTCGTTCGCTTTCGTCAGCTTTGACCTCTGACGAAGTCCCACCCACTCAATTTTGTGGGACTGAATTTTGCGTGTAAAGTCTGTTTTATCCCATTACAGGATGCCCCTCGCCATGCAGGCAGATTTACTCCGACTTCAGAGGTACTAATTTTTAGGGAATTAGTAAAACCCAGGTGTCCTCGCCAGGGTACGAACCCCGGCTGTTGCCGTGGTAAGCCAACCGCCTATCGATTGCGCTAACCGGACACCCATAATCAGTATGTGAATAATATGTCTCGTTGATGGTTCCAGCAGTTCATTGGTTAAACATCAACAACAACAAAAGTGTCATGTTTCAGCTTTGCGGATAAGATGCTAAAATGAAACATCCCACCCTTTTTTTAATTGTTACACTGTATCCACACCAGCTTTACTGGTCATTTCTAATTCCATTGCCTAACATGTCTACATTCTGTCCAATAAATTCTTCCTGTGGTAAGCTTCATTTCAAATCCTATGGTTTCACAATGTAAGTTCCAACTAAACAGTGATAGATGAATTACTTCAATATGTCTTACTTGTACATATTTCATGTTCTCTGTGTACACACCTTTAAGGCTTACCTATCAGATTTTATACAACTATAAAGCAAAAGAGTCTTCTACTTTTTCTTCCATCTTTTAACTTCCTGTGGAGCTGAGGGCTTCATATTACAAGACATCCCATTTAAAAAAAAAAAAGAAAAGTACCCCCAGCATGCCAAATGGCATATAGGGAATATGGTGTTAGTGACCATAAATTTTACAGACCTTTGGCACATGATTTTTGGGGTAATGTGGTCGGTATTACGCCCGTGCCGGTTTAATTTCCCAGAAAAAAATACCCATCTGGTACCCATTAAAGGCTGGGTGAACCGGAAGCCATCGGTTGGGATCGAACCCTACCTCTTGTCCTTTGTAGTCCAGTTCCATAACCACTGAGCTATCACGGCTCCCCATCCCATTTGCTTGCCGTTATTCTCTTAAGATCACTTTGTGTCTTCCCCATCTTTGTTTCACGTGTATTCATGTATATTAAGGTAAGGCCTTCTCCTCCCCTGGAGATTCATTAAAAAGGGCCTCTCACCTATTACTCTCAGATGGTTGGTAGCAAGTAATCAAGATTAGTCAATAGTTTGATGAAACATTAGTGTCTTATGCTGGTTGCTGATTTATCGATCAGCTTTTCTCGAGGCTGAATCTGCCCATAATTGTGTGTGTTCCGTTGGACCTCTACTGAATCTCAAAAGTTATTAAAGGAAACAAAAATATATGCAGAGTATACTCACCAATTTGTTGTATAGGTAGATGTAAGGATGCACCATATGCTGTAGGCTGGTACTGACTTACACTTCGATCTAGACCAAGTCTGCCCAAATGGCTAAATGTGAACGGAGAAGAGTAATCTCTGTTAACAGCCTCACTACTGCTCATTCCATAGAGGATAGGAGATGAGCTTGATGGAGCATAAGTTTTATTCTGGGAGCGATCCATTGCATACTGGTATATGTACCCTGGGCTGGCTGGATATGGAGTCACCTTTATGGGCTGAGGGTGAACATGGCTATGCTGTTGGGATAAATGGTCTGAGCTATTGGGCTGTGAATGAGGCTGGAAACATTACTGGTCCTTTGTCCAGCAGGAAATTGGGGGATTGGTGTAACAACACGACAAGGCTGTGGTTTGGCCAAGGAACAACTTGTTGGATTCTCTAAAATCTTCTCTATTTTTTCATCTTCAACAATGACACTTTTCTTTGTATCTGGAGAAGAGATTTGTTTTTCAGCAGGTGTAGCACACTTTTCAACATCAACTGGACCTTGGAAATCCTCCTTCTGGGCTCTAAAGTACTCTTTTAATAATCTACTGTCACCAATATAGTGAAGTGTCCTTAACAGTGTGTTATGAAGAGAATCATTTTCCACAGTTACTGTGCTCTGTACACAGTCACTATTTACATCAACATCATTTAGATGTGCTTCATCATCGTTGGCCAGCTGCAAGTTTTCATCAGTTGTCTTGATGACTTTCTTCTTGATAGAAATGCCTAAACCATTACACCAGCGGATTCTTCTAGAATCAGTCCGAGTATGAGACCTTAGTTCCATCCAATCATAAACTTCTGTTCGAGCTGCTGATTCACTGAATGTGTCATCCTCTTGCTCTATGGCAATCATAGCTTTGGCAACCAGGCTGGCCTGTCTAGGAGATTTCTCAATAATATTGCAAAGATGATGACCAGAAGGGAGAGATTTCTTAGTTTGATGTGCTATTTTCTTCCTCTGCTTCACATTCTTCTTCACAAGTTTAGGTGCCTTTGCTGATGATCCCTCTTTACACACCTTGTTACTTAAGGGATACTTTCGTTTCCTGGATTCAGAATGTGGATGTTTTGAAGTGAACAAAGATTTTTTCCCACCAATTATTTCTGGCATTGTCTTATGCTCTTGACTAGATTTCTGCTTGGATGTTTCACACTCTTTGCCCTTGGGACAACTCAATTCTTTCACTGGGTTATTTTGTATCTTTTTGCATTTTACAACAGAACTACTTTCAACACTAACCTTTCCTTTATCACATACAGTATTTGTCATATTTTCAGACTGATTTGATTGCTCAACAGCTGTTTCTGTTTTCTTTGGAAGTGCTTTGTTGGATTTCAGTGGAGAATGTTTCTCAAACATTATATTAACTTTCATGCTTGCGTTCAAGCTAGCTTCTCTCTTGCCTATGCTTACAAAAGCCCATATATCAAAGAATTCATCTGAACTAAGCTGCTTGATAACTTTTTTTTTCACCTTTTCCTTTCTATTTAGGTTTGCTTTAGTTACAATTCTTTTGTTCTTTGTCATGACTTTTTTGCTGACACAATTCAACTTTTCTTTGGATTTATCCTGAATCAAGTATTTTGGTTTGTAAGTGGGCTGTATCTTGCTGCTACCAGACTTATTTTTCTCTGAAGGACCAGGGACATTTTTTTGAGATGAAAACGTTTGTGCAGGTTTTTTTATGGATTTATCCCTTGTTCTGTTTGCTACATATTTTTCAGTTGAAGCTCTCAGTTTAATGGCAGTTCTTTTCACTGCTAGCTTTTTGGGCATAACTTTAACTGATTTCCCTACATTTTTCCTTGGTGTTGTTGGTTGGTTGCCTTTACCCATGCTTGTTGACTTATGCTTCATATTTTGTCAACAAAGTGCATCATCTCCTATACAACACTGTTAACATTGCCACCTGATGCTCTCCAGTTAACAAGATACTCATCTAAAAAAAAAAAATAGAAAAGAAAACATAAAATGAATATTCAGAAACAAATAATCAATGGAAAACTTATAGTCTAGACAAAGAGTTTTCCTAAGCTTTAAATTAATAGCTACATATTTTTCTTTTTGTTCTTAATTCAACTGAAAAAAAAGGAAAATACGAGCAATGTACGGAATATGAATATAAATATATTACTAACTGTGATCTAGCAAGAAAGCAATAAATGGCTTAATGAAAAATTAGACAACAGGAAGAGTACCATATACAAAAAAATATCACAATGCATTGACCAAAATGCTCAATTTTCATTCAATCTTGCAAAAGGCAATAGGTTCAGTGTAAAGCTAGTGAAGCAAGAGTTATTGATTCATTTTTTTAAATAGTTATCAGTAAATTATATAGCCAGTGCCATATATAGCTGTATCATCGTCATCGTCATCATGTGCCTTCTCCGCAACGAAGGTTGGCTACCATGGATCGCCATTCTACTCTGTTTCTTGCTTTGATGGTGCAGGCTGTCATAGATTGACTTGACCATCTTTTGATGTTACTCGTCCATGTTAGTCTTGGTCTGCCTCTGCCTCTTTTACCTTGTATTTTTCCTTCCAATATTACTTTTAGTAGGCTGTTGTGTCTTTTAACATGCCCCAAAAATTTCATTTGTCTTGTCTTAATTGTATTTAGTAGTTCTCTTTTTATTTTCAGTTGTTTTAAAACTTTATCGTTTGTTATCATTTGTTTCCATCCAATTCTACCTATTCTTCTATAAATCCACATTTCAAAGGCTTCAATTTTCTGTTCTGTTTTCTTGTCTAATGTCCATGTTTCTGCACCATACAGGAATATTGAGAAGATGTAACATTTTGCCATTCTTAGTTTCAGCCCTGTTGATATTTGTTTTGTTGTTAGTATATTTTTCATGGCATTGAAATTACTTTTTGCCATACCTATTCTTTTGTTTATTTCAGTTTTGCATTTTCCATCATTGGTTATAGTATGTCCCAGGTAGTTGTAACTCTGCACTGTCTCCAGATGTATTCCCTCAACAGTGATATTTAATTGTAGGTCTTGAGAATTTTCTTTGTTTATGATCATAGTTTTAGTCTTTTTGATATTCATTTCTAGTCCATATTTTTTGCTTCTTATGTTTATCACATTAAGCAATTGATGTAGGTCTTTAGGATTTTCTGCTAGTAGAACAGTATCATCAGCATATCTCAGGTTATTGATTATCTTTCCATTAATGTTTAGGCCTGGTATCTCTGAGATGTTTTTGAAGATTAGCTCAGTGTATAGATTGAACAAGCTTGGTGATAGGATGCATCCTTGTCTTACTCCTCTTTTTATGTCCATGGGTGTAGAGTTCTCCTTGTTATATCTTATTATTGCTGTTTGCTCCCAGTACAAATTACATATTAGTCGTATGTCTGCGTCGTCTAGATTTATATCCTTTAGGCAGTCTATAAGTTGGTTATGGTATATTCTATCAAAAGATTTGGTGTAGTCTATAAAGCAGGCATATATTGGTTTGTTTACTTCTGTGTACTTTTCAATCAATGTTCTCATGCTGAATATGGCTCAACAAAGTGCATAATCTCCTATACAACACTGTTAACATATAGGATATAGCTGTATATCCACTACAAAGTATTGAATGAATTATTTCATAATTACAGTTCAGATAGAGAATAATCAATACCAGTGATCTGTTCCAGGATGCTGTGGTAAAGCTAGAATATGGATAACTCATGCCTACTGCCCATCAATAAGAGGAAATTAGTAGGAACCAATTGGGCAACAGATAGCAACATTCTTAAACAATTATGCATAGGAAAGGTTAGATCAGACCTTGAAAATTGTGCCACAGCCAGGGCCATGATGTCTAAAACAGTTCAATAAAATTATTACAACTCAGAACTAGGCTGTTTGTATTATTTCTGAACCATGTCACACATAGAGATTGTTGAAGCAGTAATAAGCCTCTAACCAATGGAAGTAAAAAAAAAAAAAAGTAAAAGTACCCCTGTCACACCAAGTGGCGTATAGGGAATATTGTGTTAGTGACCATAAATTTTACAGACCTTTGGCACATGATTTTTGGGGTAATGTGGTCGGTATTACGCTCGTGCCGCTTTACTTTCTCAGAAAAAAATCCAGTACCCATTAAAGGCTGGGTGAACCGGAAGCCGTCGGTTGAACCAATGGAAGACAAGTGACAAATTAAAGTAATCCAGCAAACTGAGAAATACAAGAGATTGCTGAAGCATCCTAAGAATCAATGGATAACCAACTAAGGCTAAAGAGGACCAGGAGTAACTTTGTGACAGTCTTGAAGGAAGTGATGCCCAAAGATCTAATACTGTCTAAGATCTCCTCCTCAGCAAATCTTGCAGTGTCTAATGACTGAAGACTCCAGTTCTGTGTTTGTTGATAAGTCTTCTTACATGCCCACTATGTTTCTTGTTTCTGGCTGTGCTCAACTGTTCATCTTAACTCTCATCACTTTCATCCAAAGGAGTGCCGTGGAATAATGGTTGCCAAAGTCCTGTGCCCTTCCCACATCTCAGAGGACATTGATGATGTCCGCCCGACCCATTGGTTGATGTCCTCAACAATAACGCAGCTAGCCAACCTGTCTGCTCTTTCATAGGGAAATGAGTATGCAGATAAACCAGCCAAGGAAGAAGCAAAACTACCACAAAAAGATAATCTCGTCAGTTATGAAGAAGTTAAATCCATGATCGAAGGGCAATGCCATAAAAATTAGAAACAAGATGCCAAAACAAATGAAGGGGATAGATATTACAAACTAACATGACTAAGTTATCATGCTCTGCCTCCTCACTGGCCAGGAAAGAATGAGACACAACATGTGTTCCAAGCATCCTTATATCTCAGCACTGGTCTGCCATTTGGCCTCTTCCCGTCCTGAAGTTCACTATACAATATTTGTGTGGGAATACAATTGTTTGCCATTCTTCTTACACGACCCAGCCACGCCACCTTAGTCTCCGGCTCCTTATTTTCTACATTTGTAAGGTTAGTATTATTATTTAATCCAGGACACATGGTCCTAATGTTCCTTGTGCCATATGAGAGATGGTGCTTTCCTACTTTTGTGTAAGGAACTGACATTATTGTTTGTTTGCAATGCCTAGGCAAATAATATTATGGAGATAGTGCTTTGCCCAAAAACCCACTACCTCCCTCTCTGTTCCTCTTTGAAGCGTTTCAAAGGAGGAAGTAGATCCTTACGTTCTGAACCAAAGTTGAGCTACAGGGGATGCCAGGAGATGGATATACTTATGGCCTAATCAACTAAATGACAAGTATAGTATGCTCACTGCATACTAACTAACTATGTAGTATCTGATTCTGAACATCAACATCAACAGCACTGAGAGTGCAATATCTGGAAATATCATTAGATATCATAATTAAATAATCACTAGCCTCTACTAATTACTATTAATATTATTACTCAGCAAGATAGCTATATAGTAGATACTGGTTAAAAAGACAGACAAAATGAACTGAAAAAAAAAAGCAAAATAATAATGTAAGAGTATGTTTCTAAGGCTACTAAGAGCTAAGATTCTCTCTCTCTCTCTCTCTCTGTGATCAGGACTCAAACTCAAGTCAATCAGAGTAGGATTTTTTTTTATATTTCAGACTCTCCCATGAAGTCAGCTGATTCAAGATTACAGTTGATTACTATTATTATATTATACTATATAATATAAGAAGAGCAAGAGAAGACAGAAGAGCAAGAGAAGACCAACGAAAAAATAAGTAGTAGACTCAACCAAGTCGTATATAATAACTGACTTAATTCTTAATTTATTCAAGTTAATGAAACGAAGTGGTGAACTACTCAAGTCTGTTTTTATAGGTGTAAACTGTTGTGTAGTGTAGGCCTGGCCACACGAAACACTTGACTTACTACTCAGTCAGAGTGCTCACTAACACTATGTAACCAAACCAGAAGCATTATAAGTTTAATTAACAAAAAATACTTACCTCTGTAAATATTTGATAAACCAATAATTAGACACCAGCTGTGAAACACAAGACAATCGTCTTTTCGACGTCTGCAATGTCAGAAAAAACAACAGGAGTCGCCGCCGTTAGTTGGCAATCCTGCAGACTTCAGACATCGAACATTGTAAGTTTTAGTCAGTTTGATGCGGCTGTAACTAAAATAACAATAAATTATACCTAAAATAACACAATTCTATGAATCTATTTCGGTCAGATGAACGGATGATCTGTACAATTAAAAAAATGGGATCTATGTACCATAGTAAATAACTTTAACAAGTCAGAGTGAAAATGACAGTGTGTCGGACGTGAGTATAGCGCCATGTTATCTGTGGGCTGGGATGAGGGGGAAGATCGTGGAGGGCCGCCAGGTGGCGTGTTGCTGAGGGATATATCCATGATGATGATGATACAGAGGGGAGAGAGAGATGGGGCGCTCGACCACTGGAGGTGGAGGCGATGAGTGGAGGTCTAGGGCACGGTGGTGTTAGATAAGGCATTCATTAGATGACGAGATGACCCGAAGAATGGGGCGAGATCTGATGTGTATGGAAATAGTAGTGTATTGAGATGATAAATGCGGGACGGAGGGGGCGGGGACTTGATCTGGAAATACAAAGATGTGGCCTGGAGAATAGGGGCGGGATCTCTTGATGGTGCGAATTATGTATGGAGATGTGCAAGATTGGGGCAGGCTCTGATGTCTGGTATGGAGAGTGTGATGAATTAAGAATTGGAATGCAAGATGTGGTCTGAAAAATGTGGGCGGAGTCTGAGATATGGAATGGTGAGATAATAGGCATGGAGATGTGACCAGATAATGGGGACTGGGTTTGGGGCGTGGACATGTGGTCTGAGATATCGAGATATTGATTTGTGACTGAATAGGAATTGTAATTTAAGGCAGTAGTTCTTACCCTCGGGGTAAACAGCTTCCTGAGAACCTGGGCATTTAGAAGAGATAATTTGTTGGTATTGCCATGCGTATATTGTCAAAATTGAGATGTGATCTGGAGCATTGTGGTACTGAGATGCATTATCGTAGTAGATTGATATTGGTTTGTCAACTGAACGCCAAGTAAAGAGTAGTGCTACAATGAATACCATCACACTGTGGTAAACTAGGAAACTAGAGAGTGGATACATTGACAAAAGAAGGAGGAACACAATTAAAGACAGAAAAAAACTATTACATTTCAAGAGAATAAGATCCTCACCAAAGCTGTGAGAAAAATAGACCAACAAAATGAGAACAATCACTACCTTGAACGAGTAGAACATGCGATTCTACTTCACTTCACGTCTGAACAAGACACAACAGACTAAACAACAATTGGTACAGGCTGGGACTTGTCCCATCACGCACGTGCAAACTGGCAACACAGACAGCCAAATCAATACTAGACTGCAACTATATATTTATACAATAAAGACTGCAACATGGTCAGCAGTTAGAGGAAGGAACACTGCCAACAGAAAAAAAATACACTTAGGTCAAGTTATTTGGATGTCTGGAGGAACACTCCAACACTGCAACATTCATTTTTAAAACCCGGACTACTTTAGTAGAGATTTTGAAACGGACAACAATCTAAAAGGAAAATGTGTGGTTTGGAACATTGTCATATTGAGATGTGATCTGGGACATAAGGTTATTGTGATGTGATCTGGGACATAAGGGTATTGAGATGTGATCTGGGACATAAGGGTATTGAGATGTGATCTGGGACATAAGGGTATTGAGATGTGATCTGGGACATAAGGGTATTGAGATGTGATGTGAAGTTTAGTCCGAAAGTTCATTCATCGGTATTATGTTGATTGAGAAGTCGTTGGCTTCTACGTAGCGCTACCGTCTAACATCTCCCACCATGACATGATAATCGTGCAGTCTGTTCATGATTGCTGATTCATAGCCGTTTTTTTTAAATCAGTCTTTCTCCCAACGTCCCTGAGGACATTCATCATCATTGAGTGCTGTCTCCGCATTGAAGGTTGGCTACCATGGAGCGCCATTCCACTCTGTCTCTTCCTTTGATGATGCAAATTGTCAGAGATTGACTTGTCCATCTTTTGATGTTACTCGTCCATGTTAGTCTTGGTCTTCCTCTGCTATCTTGTATTTTCCCTTCCAATATTACTTTTATTAAGCTGGTGTGTCTTTTAACATGCCCCAAAAATGTTATTTGTCTTGTTCTAATTGTGTTTAGTAATTCTCTTTTCATTTTTAGTTGTTTTAAAACTGCATCGTTTGTTTTCTTTTCTTTCCATCAAATTCTACCTATTCTTCTATAGATCCACATTTCAACGGCTTCAATTCTCTGTTCTGTTTTCTGGTTTATAATGTCCATTTTTCTGCACCATACAGGAATATTGAGAAGATGTAACATTTTACTATTCTTAGTTTTAGCTCTGGTGTTATTTTTTTTAATAATGTTAGTATTATAACTGAGGGATTACTGTACTTTTTGCCATACCTATTCTTTTGTTTATTTTAGATGTACATTTTCCATCACTGGTTATAGTATGTCCTAGGTAGTTGTAGTTCTGAACTGTCTCCAGATGTATTCCTTCAACTATATTTTGTAGGTCTCGAGAATTTCTTTGTTTATGATCATAGTTTTATTATTTTTGATATTCATATATAGTCCATAATTTTTGCTTGTCATGTTTCATACATTAAGTAACTTCTGTATATCTTTAGGATTTTCTGCTAGTAGTACAATGTCATCAGCATATCTTAGGTTATTGATTATCTTTCCATTAATTTTTAGGCCCGGCATCTCTGTGATGTTTTTAAATATTTGTTCAGTGTATAGATTGAACAAGCTTGGTGATAGGATGCATCCTTGTCTTACTGAGGACATTGGAAATCATTAACGCTACCATCTGCACTTCCATATCGACATGAACCAAATTGGCACTCCTGTTAAAACGCTCATTACCCTTCACACCCGCGTGCCCTTGAACGAAAATGAAATAGACTTGTTCTTCCCAGAGACATTAACCAAAGCCGTCGAGCCCAGCCAGTTGCGATATTCCTGAGCATACTCATTAAGTCGGGGACTGTGTTGTCTAGAGTACGACGTCGACCTCGAGGTAGGAAAGAACCTGGAAGCTCACCACACGCGGTGGTGATTTCTCACAAATGAGAAAAGTTCATCCGTGGTTTATTCCTGATGTTTTTTTTTCCCTGATCTATTGGGGAGTGAGATCAAAATGCCTTCTCGGAATAACGGCATTAAACAAGAGGTCTCGCGTGCAATCATGCACGTTCAAGAACCCCTGGCAGTTACAATCGAAAGAGTAGGCCATATATATCGGCGCTGTCCGTACCACCCACCCACACCATGGATCACAGGGAGTGCTACGGAGTTCGTGCACGTTTGCTAGGATTTTCTCTATAAACAAACACATGTGGATTTGTTCGATGTGCTGTGATGATGATCATGACACCTGATGGTGTCTCAAGCCCTGTCAATGTTTTCGTGATACTTAATTTACATCAGCAAACTACTTCTCTGATCAAGAGCACCAGTATCTTCACATTTCAACCTCCAACCCGATCCATGAAAGCCAATGAACTACCTACATGTCAAATAACGGTTCCACATGTGTACACGATTGCGTCATTCTCAGAAATCAGGGCTTGTTCTTGTGCTTCAACAACCAAGGGGCTTTGTTGTCTGCATTATCTGTGCAGTGTGATGACTACAAGAAAGTACGTGTTGCATTCTGACGGCACTCGTACCCATTCTTCACCTGGTTCTATGTCATCGTTTGAACATACCTGCTGAACATTATCTACAGCCTAACCCATCCATGATTTTCCTATTGTAACATACTGTCTCTTGTACTCATAAATTCACTGTATAGTACATGCATGTCTGCATAGATTCTGAGGTAGGTACTTGCTCGGCAGTCTTATTCTTATTCGGAAAAAGTATAGTACCCCCGTCACGCCAAGTGACGTATAGGGAATATGGTGTTAGTGACCATAAATTTTACAGACCTTCGGCACATTATTTCTGGGGTAATGTGGTCGGTATTACGCCCGTGCCGCTTTACTTTCCCAGAAAAAAAATCCAGTACCCATTTAAGGCTGGGTGAACCGGAAGCCGTCGGTTGGGATCGAACCCTACCTCTTGTCCTTTGTAGTCCAGTTCACTAACCACAGAGCTATAACGGCTCCCTTATTCTGTTCGGAAAATCAATAAGTTAACGCACCGCCATACACTCAGTATCTTTTGGGCATCCAAGAATGATGCTGATGCACTGCCTCGTTCCGTATCCATGCCATCAGCATATTGCTGAGTGTCAGGATCGCCAGTTCATTCTCAGTCACAGACAGGACAAATACATGCTATAATAGAACAAGATGAGTTGCACACACTCTACCGCAGCCACGAACCTCATCACAGACCGGCCTTTTCTGGTTTTCACTCCTAATTTGTCTTCATGCTTGGTAAAAGCAAAGCTTCGATCAAAGCTGACGCATAGATATCTCGTTGCATGAACTCACACCACAACCTCTTAACACAGACTCACATGTATCATTTATAGTCGGGTTGACAGGTGCTCCTGCCTCCCAACACCTTTTGTTTTGTACAGTCTAGATCTGTCTGAAGTTCTCCTACAGGTAATGTCATAGTTTAGCGTCGTTCTGCTGGGAGTAACGTCCCCTTGCACGAATTCTGTAATCAATCACTAGAAGACCCCTGGGGTTAGGAACACTCATCTTGTTGCAATAAATATAATGAAATGCTCATAAACTACAAGCAGTTGAAATAATCAAATTCGCGAGGTCAATCACTTTTTAACAGAAAGAAGTTAAACTAGGACATTACTCTTCTACAATGCTCTCTCTATATCTTGAAGATGCACCAAACCATCACCAGAGTAAAATAAAGCACTCCCCCGACCTAAGATCTCGCGTGTAGCACTTACTGTGTAGCTGTTGAACAACACTGGAGATTCTATTGTACTACATGTAAATATCCCCTTTCGTTGGAAAAGGGCTGCAGAAATCCAATTAAGTAGGTTAGGCCTGATCTTGAGTACAAGAAGCTGAGACATCAGGAAATCCAGAAGTACACTGGTGTACGCATCCTTTAGATCAATTGTAGCAGCATAGGTTTCAATGCCTTCGTACACGTCACAGGCAAAGATGGCAACATTTATCTAAGTCTCGCTGCTTTGAAAAAATAAGGCGGAAGAAAAATAAAAAAGAGAAGGAAAAAGGAAAAAAGGAGAAAGAAGAAGAGTTGGAGCAGAAGGCAGAGAAAATGAAGAAGATGGAAGATGAAGAAGGGGGGGGGGGTGAAGAGATTGAAATATGGAGGGAAAAAATGACTTAAGAAAAAAGAAGCGGAAGGAGACTAGGAAAAGAAGGAGGAAGAAAAAGAGCAAGAAGATCGTCAGGTAGCATATCTAGTGAAGAATGTTTCTCTTCTGACTTTCATTTTGAATATTTCTCGTCGCCAGCATCCATGAGCTAGAGATGGCAGTAGAGATGAGTATCCAGAAATGAAAGGCTTAGAGGGCGCTTAAGAGGACTTATCAACCAACACAGATCTGGAGTCGTCAGTCACTGAATACTGCAGCACATTCTGAAGAGGGGATCTGAGCACATATGGACATGTTTGGAGTGCAATGATGATATCCCACAAATAACCCAATATGTTCCACAGGGTGTTGAAAAGAAAGATGTAGTTTGTTTGAGAAAACAATGTTTTGTCATGGATGATGTTATTTTATATGTCAATGGAAACCAATCGCTAATCTCTTCTTAATCATTAGTCTCTGTTGTTGGTGATGAGTGACCTTTATTTAAAGTAATGAAGCTTTCAGCTTGTTGTATGTTAATGTTATTCCTGAAGTTTTGTTGGTCGTGTTTGTCATGGTCTTTGTCATGTTTGTGTTGAGGTCTAGACTTTGCAGTTCGCTGTCCTTCTGGGCTAATAAAACAGATTTAGGAGATCCTCCTGGCAAGTCTGCATATCTTAATTTTGGCCCATCTGTGAATGAATTACAATTTCTGCATTGTAGATATTTTTCACAATGTTTTCTGAATATACACAAATAGGGTAAGGAGCAAAGATGCAGTGCTGTTGTTCCCTGTCCCTTATCTTGAACCCTTCCAGAGTTTCACCTTCCATTCAGTAGTTTTCTGGTTTTGATAAAGCGGAGAAATAAAAAAAATATATAGAAAAAAATGGTGTGGTTAAAACTTTCTATAATAATTGGACAACACAAATTAGAACAACGTTTAGGCCCAGTAGGCCTTCAGTAAGAACAATCACACAACACACACACACAGATATGTATTTCAAACAAAAAATAATAAATAATAAAAAAAATTAAGTAATATAAATAAAATATATTTTTAAATTATTATTATTTTACTATATTATTATTATTTTATTTTTGTATTAGTTATTATTTTTTGTTTTAAATACATATCTGTATGTGTGTTGTATGTTTGTGCCTGCTGAAGGCCTATTGGGCTGGAATATTGTTCTAATTTGTGTCATCCGATTATTACATAAAGCTTTAACCACACCGTTTTTTTTCTATATTTTTTTTATTTCTCCTTACAATTAGTTTTACTGCAGCTTCGCGTCTGTATGCATTTCTTTGGTTTGACCCTTTTGAAAGGGTGATCTATCGATGTAGAAGACCCAGTATTGCAATAACTCTGGGATGGACAAGATCCAATTTTTTTCAGTGCAACCCAGAAACACAAGAAAACCACAGCAACCTGCAATATCAACTTCTTGAAGAGGTGTCAATTAACACTGACTCGATGACAATACTAAAACTAAATTAACATAAACATGAAACAGGCACGGAAGTGTGTGTTTCACTCACTGCACTGCTCTACTGCAAAAAAAAAAATTTTTAATTAAAAAAAAACATGAAATAATATTCGCAAACGTATTACAACAAGCAATTGGAGTACATGATTATCTTTTGGCTATTGTGAAGAAATGCAAAATGAGAACACATATATTGATTGTCTGACCTGGCAAAGACCATTCTGTAAGGATTTTGGAAGGGGAAGAAGGAGAGGTGGGCAGAGAAAGATAGGGAAAGATAATATCAAAGAGTGAAGGTCTTGACTTTGCAGAGTCTCAAAGAATGGCTGAAGATAGGGATACATGGAAAAGGTAGTGAAGCCTGTCAATAGTACACCAACTACCCCAAAGTTAGGGGAAAAAAAAACAGAAGAAAAGTAAAGCAGTTTTTTTGTCTCAATTAGGTACAGTTCATTCGACCTTTCGAGCCGTAACCGGCCCATAGGACGTAGACCAAGATACACCTTCTCCTATATGAATTTTTTGTTCTAGCAGTTTTCTTTTAAAGATATTTTATCAAATCTCGCCATCTGTCTCTGTTCTGTGCAAGCAGTTCTATCTCATTGAGGGAGCCGATTCCTGCTGCTCTTGCCTCTCTCATCAATGTTCTTCTCAGTGTCTCCCTGGGTCTTCCTCTTTTTCTTTTACCTGTTGTTTCCCATATGAGGGCTTGCTACAGTTCATTACAGAAGTTTAAATTTTTATTGATTAATTAAATCGCTCAATACCACAAGGTTTGATTGCAAGTATATATTTTTTAATAAGATGTAAAGAATTTACAACATTCTGCATAAAAAAATGCTGATTCTGTCAGGACGAAAGGGTAATGAAACTCACAATATTGTTTTCATTGAGATTTTTTTTTTATTTGTTTAAACTTTTCGGAAGACACATAGCTGAAGTCAAGCTGCTCGAAGAGTGAGCACCTTTATAGTACATAATATAAACATATCTACCTTTCCTGTTTATTTTTTAATCATCACAATCTTCAAAGGAACACATATAAATTACATAAAATCAAACAATCATTGCAGGGGGCTGTGTGGTCTAGAGGTAAGACATCGGCCACTGGACAGGAAGATCTTGGGTTCAAACTTATCACAGGTGGTAGAAATTTGTCAAAAATTGAATCCATGGTTTCTTCATGGCTTTACCCTCCTCTGGTCTCTGTGTAGTGAGATCTGACGTCTAGTCCTCTCTGTGTAGTGAGATCTGACGTCTAGTCCTCTCTGTGTAGTGAGATCTGACGTCTAGTCCTCTCTGTGTAGTGAGATCTGACGTCTAGTCCTCTCTGTGTAGTGAGATCTGACGTCTAGTCCTCTCTGTGTAGTGAGATCTGACGTCTAGTCCTCTCTGTGTAGTGAGATCTGATGTCTAGTCCTCTCTGGGTAGTGAGATCTGATGTCTAGTCCTCTCTGTGTAGTGAGATCTGATGTCTAGTCCTCTCTGGGTAGTGAGATCTGATGTCTAGCCCTCTAGGAAAATATTTAAAAGAAACAGAAAATCCTGGATGCAAAAACACACATTAAATAACACTCAGCAGTTAAACGTTGAAAAGAGTAGGCCAAAAATTGACCATTTCCTGGGCAAAAATTGTTAAACAAATGTATCCATGCTGAAGACGGATGTGTTGGGCCTAAAGGCACAAATATTGTAGCTTTGTCTGTCAACTAGTGACACAATGCATCCACGCCCACTTCATAGGTGAAAGCTAAGAAGAAAAATAAATAATTGTTGAAGATGCCATTAAAACAAACAAGTGAAATACACTCCAAAACACATTGTACTTCTCTTAGTTCAGCAATCTCACTTCTCTTTTTCACCCAGACTCTTCTGCTATAGTATCACACTGTTATGTTTACATTCAAACTTTTACCTGACAAAAAAAGACGTGACAAAACTCTGGAACATGTCCTCTGCACATTAGGATAGTTTTATGAGTGCTTGTAAACAGAACTGTGAACCTAGTCAAGTACAACAAAGTGCTATATAAACTGTCCCAACAAGAGAAAATAACTGGATTGATACAATCTTCCTATAAGAAGAACAATGTCTTGACATTAATATATTCTAGGGAACAGGCAAATAAATGCAGTGCTACGGTAAAGCTGGTAGCAAGGAGCCAGTGGTGGGATGTAACGTACACTTCTGCAAGGTATGGTGACAGCTTTACACAAAAGGAACACAACAAAATACTGACGTTTCTGCCTACATGCGGCCTTGCTCGGAGAACAAGGACAACAACAACAAATGGTGAAACAGATAAATTCTACTACATATAGGAATATAAGCAAATCAGGAGCACCTGCATCTCGAGTGATGTTATACAGATGTTCCTGGCATCTGACCTTGAGACGGCATCCTGATTTGCCTATATTCCTAGATGTAGTTGAATTTATCTGTTTCACTGTTTGTTGTTGTTCTTGTTTTCTGAAGAAAGCCACATGTAGGCAGAAACATCAGTATTTTGTTATGTTTCTTTTGTGTAACGCTGTCACCAGACCTGGTAGGATTGTACATTACACCCCACCACTGGCCCATTTATATATTCTACATTTCTTTGGACATTTTTGTTTAGCTATGACAAGTGTCTTCAACACCCCATCCTGCTTGCAAGAAAATAAGTAGTACTAGTAATAAATAGCATTGTACTGGTAGGCAAAATGTATATCGAGATTATAGAAACAAAGATTAAGACCTATTATTGAACCCCAGTTGGTGGAAGAACAGATAGGGTTTAGAAAACAATAGGAACTGCACAGGCAGCTGGTAGAAAAGAATACAGAATATTAAAAAAATATGCGCATAGCTTTTGTTGACCAAGCGAAAGCTTTTGATAGGGTGGATAGAAATATATTATGGCAAACATTGGTTCATTAAAGAATAATAACCACCTTATAAGATGTTGCAAGAGCATATATAGTAACTGCAGAAGTGGCGATTACAGCAAGTAAAGGAACATCAAAACCATGACAAGGCTGCGAGCTGTTGCCACTCTGGTTTATTACTTAAAAAAAAAAAACAGTAAAGAGTCCCCGTGACGCCAAGTGGCGTATAGGGAATATGGTATTAGTGACCATAAATTTTACAGACCTTCAGCACATGATTTTTGGGTAATGTGGTCGGTATTGCCGCTTTACTTTCCCAGAAAAAAATCCGGTACCCATTAAAGGCTGGGTGAACCCGGAAGCCGTCGGTTGGGATCAAACCCTACCTCTTGTCCTTTGTAGGCCAGTTCCCTAACCATTGAGCTATCGCGGCTCTCCGGTTTATTACTTACATTGACTAAATATGCAAGGATGCTAATCACAGTGTAAAGATATAAATGAACTACTTTTTGCTGACGACCGGGCCTTAATAGTTTTTGAAGAAACAGAACTTCAACATCTACTGTCCTTGAATACAGAATGTAAAATGAATAACATGAAAGTATGTACTAAAAAAAAAAGTGAAGTTATATCAATAGGAAGACAAAAGAATACACTAAACATAGCTATAGAACATCAAGTTATAAAACAAGTAACAAACTTTAAATACCTGGGAACAACATTGTATGAAGATGGTAAAATCCTCAAAGAAATAGATATATGATGCAACAAGGCAAACTAAATATTAGAACAGCTATATCTACTACATCAACACAAAGCAATACTATTACCACCAAGAAACATCTTATACAGAGTATATTCATTCAAACATTGCCAAATATGGGCACTTACATCTAAGCAGAAAAGAAAGCTTTTTACCACAGTAATGCGATGTCTGAGAAACGTGCTTGGAGTAACCAGAAAAGACAGAATCAGACATGACATTATAAGAGAAAGAGTAGGCATTGAGCCAATCCTAAGCTACATAAACAACAAGAGACACAACAAACTGGTTTAACCATCTAGAAAGAATACTATGTGATTCTTTACCATACAAAGCAGATAATAAATGAGGAGAAGAGCTAGAGGCAGACCCAGAGTAAGATGGACAGACAGCATCAAAGAAATGTTACAACAGCATCAATAGACAAGGAGTGAAGCTGCCAAAATGGTGAAAATCAGAACTTTGTATCTCCCTTGACACCCACACCAGTACAACAGGAAGTGAAGAAAGAAAGAAAAGAAACTGGTTGCAAATGATCTAGTATTTTTTGTTTTGTTTTAAATGACTGTACTATACTCTATAAAAGGACAAGAGGTCGGGTTTGATCCTGATCAACCTTCCAGGTTCATCCGGCCTCTAATGGCTACCAGATTTTTTCTGGGAAAGTAAAGCAGCACGTGAGTAATACCGACCACATTACCCCAAAAATCATGTGCCAAAGGTCTGTAAAAATTATGGTCACTAACGCCATATTCCCTATACGCCACTTGGCAAGACAGGGCTCATTACTTTTTTACTTACTATGCACGATAACTCTATTTATATGTAATTTCAGTAATTAGAAATATGTGGCAATATCAATAGTGAAAAGATAGTTTTTACAAAATTACATTGGAGGTTACACAAACAAAACAGGCTGAACACAGTTGATCTATTTCACAGAAACAAGTTAGTTACTTAAAACAGTCTAGATAATTGTTTCTCTTTCAAAATTACAGCCTAATATTGAAACAAATTCTATTCTGAATATAATGTACAGCACTTGAGATGTTGATAAAATTACATTAGTACCAAAAGTTCATTGTTCAACATCTGCAGAAAAGAGTTACTCCAGAACTGTAGGTTGTACCAGGGTACAGTTCATGATATTATATCACAGCAGAATAGTTGTAGCTGCTCAACAGGTTGTTTCAAGCTCCATATACAAAATGATGAATGACTGTCACCTGCTCTTCAATTTCTTGATCATCTTGCTGGCCAGATACCTGAGGGACTTAGTCATTCCTGCTGTCAAGATCCCCTTGAGACTCTGATTGACACTGGACTTCTTCACAATGTCCGTAATGCTGCTGGCAACATATTTCCCGCACTCACTATCATAGGCATGTCGTTTGATAATTTCCTCCAAGTCAGGAAACACTCCAACCTGCAACAACACATTATGAAATGAGTCACAGACCTGTAGTTTCCTTCCATTTCATCTACAAACATCTTTTATACAACCACAGCACCATGGTTTATAATAACTTATCACTGATATCTTTTATACAACCACAGCACCATGGTTTATAATAACTTATCACTGATATCTTTTATACAACCACAGCGCCATGGTTTATAATAACTTAGCACTGATATCTTTTATACAACCACAGCGCCATGGTTTATAATAACTTAGCACTGATATCTTTTATACAACCACAGCACCATGGTTTATAATAACTTATCACTGATATCTTTTATACAACCACAGCACCATGGTTTATAATAACTTAGCACTGATATCTTTTATACAACCACAGCACCACGGTTTATAATAACTTAGCACTGATATCTTTTATACAACCACAGCACCACGGTTTATAATAACTTAGCACTGATATCTTTTATACAACCACAGCACCACGGTTTATAATAACTTAGCACTGATATCTTTTATACAACCACAGCACCATGGTTTATAATAACTTAGCACTGATATCTTTTATACAACCACAGCACCACGGTTTATAATAACTTAGCACTGATATCTTTTATACAACCACAGCACCATGGTTTATAATAACTTAGCACTGATATCTTTTATACAACCACAGCACCACGGTTTATAATAACTTATCACTGATATCTTTTATACAACCACAGCACCATGGTTTATAATAACTTATCACTGATATCTTTTATACAACCACAGCACCACGGTTTATAATAACTTAGCACTGATATCTTTTATACAACCACAGCACCACGGTTTATAATAACTTAGCACTGATATCTTTTATACAACCACAGCACCATGGTTTATAATAACTTAGCACTGATATCTTTTATACAACCACAGCACCACGGTTTATAATAACTTAGCACTGATATCTTTTATACAACCACAGCACCATGGTTTATAATAACTTAGCACTGATATCTTTTATACAACCACAGCACCACGGTTTATAATAACTTAGCACTGATATCTTTTATACAACCACAGCACCATGGTTTATAATAACTTAGCACTGATATCTTTTATACAACCACAGCACCACGGTTTATAATAACTTATCACTGATATCTTTTATACAACCACAGCACCATGGTTTATAATAACTTAGCACTGATATCTTTTATACAACCACAGCACCACGGTTTATAATAACTTAGCACTGATATCTTTTATACAACCACAGCACCATGGTTTATAATAACTTAGCACTGATATCTTTTATTATGTATGTTATTGGTCATCATCATCATGTGCTATACTGGTTGGTATAGGCTATCATGTCCTTCCACAATTCTGTCTTCTATTGTTGATTGTTTACTGTGCTGCGGCACCAAACTATCTAGTATCTTCTCTCTTCATCATCCACAACCTCTCTTTTCCTGTATTTTGTCAGTTGTAACCACGTATTTCAACTTTCCTCTTCTCATGATGTTCTCATAAAATGTTTATTGCCTCTTTTTGATGTTTTCTTGGAGCTCTCTTTTTATACTAGTCTCTGAGAATTTCCTAGTTGGTCTTTTTATCAGTCCAGTTACTGTACTGATCAGAGATTGCAACCACAGTTACTGTACTGGTCAGAGATTGCAGCCACAGTTACAGTACTGGTCAGAGATTGCAACCACAGTTACTGTACTGGTCAGAGATTGCAACCACAGTTACTGTACTGGTCAGAGATAGCAACCACAGTTACTGTACTGGTCAGAGATTGCAGCCATTCTCTCTACAACTGAGGCCCCAACCTGTTATCTTGGAGTGCAGATACCAGCACTATTTGTTGGCTGCTCCCACACCACCATCCCCCATGGCTTCATGTAACTCGCCCTGCCACGGGGCGTCCCACAAACTACCACACTGTCTTGGTAGGGGATACCTCTACACCGCTAAAATATGTTGATCACAACTTTTCATAAAAATACCTGAAAACTATGACCAAATCAATCAATCAACCCTTATTATGCACATGGGGATGGCCAATGGAAGTTATGACTTCTTTGTTCTGAGCTAATTTATCAAGTCTGCTCAAAAGGAAGCTTTTAAAATGATGATCTGATCTTTAAAAAAATAACCCTTCTGATTTATCTCCATTTCAGGGGTTGCAGAGAAACCTTATAGGACTTGAGAATAAAGACCGCTTGTCCAGCGCAATTGCCATGAGGTGTTTGAGAGTCATAAATTTTATTTCACTCCCAAAAATGATTTTTAAAAATGATTCTATCATGATTTGAACTGCATTCTCCTGGTTTGAAGCACAACAAGTTATTGATGGCCAGCTGCTCTGATCTAATCTAACTTCCTTTTACTATCAAGATCATCAGCAAATGTCAGAAGATCAAGTCTCTGATAAATTTGCATGACAAAGGTTTAAACAACAAAAGTTAAATGCTGAAGAAGGCAAATTACTGCTACAAATGACCACATTGCTCTTGCTTGCGTTAGCCCGATGACTAAAGGAATTCACCATCTCATCATCCGCCCTTAAGAGGAAGTTAAGTGGGCGTGTCTGCTTTGTGTTGTGGTACACTGCTCTTGCTTGCGTTAGCCCGATGACTAAAGGAATTCACCTTCTCATCATCCGCCCTTAAGAGGACGTTAAGTGGGCGTATCTGCTTTGTGTTGTGGTACACTGCTCTTCTTCTAATTCATCTTTACTTCCTCCTTTCAGCACTGAGGGGAGTTTGTGGTCTTTTGCTCTTCTGTTTGCTTCTCCTGCTGTAATGTTTTCTAGTGTTTCCATCAATCTATCTTTTTCAAAGTCAGCCTGAAATCTGGTGTTCTCACAACATTTATTAAAGAGTCACTGTGTTATGTTTTGGTATATCCATCTTATCAGGTGGCTAAACCATTTTATCTGTTGTTTCTTTATGTATCCTATGGCGGGAAATATTCCTAGCTTTTCACTTTTCATCTAGGTAGTAGTTATTTTTCTTATTGTTCTTGAGTCTAAAGTCTAGGCCAAGAACTGGTAGCACAACGTTGGAATGAAGTGAAGATTATGATGTAGAGTGCCCATTTTGCCTCTAGTGTTATTTTGCTTACTGCAAATCCTTTCACTCAAAACTGAAAACAAAATATCAACTTGTTAATTACATATTTAAAATATCATACATTTTCTAATCTTCTTAATTTAACTCTACCTCTGTTAGGGTTAAGTATCAAGGTAAAATGAAACCTTCAGGTTAATGCTCTTTAGTGTGTCCCCTGCAGTGTGCTCTTTTTATGATGTTGCAGTTTCATTAATCTACCTCTTCTAAATCTATATTTAGCCTTCTTTCCACTGTTCTGAGTGCTATGGATCTCTGAAGTATCAGTCTGGTGGTAATCATGCTACACGCCTAAACCATTTGATTTGTTGTATCCTAAAATGATCCTGCAGGTGTCACTCTATTTCTGATTTATTTATTTTTGATTTTGTCTCTTCTTGTCACATTCAGTATCATTTCGGCATGAAGAGTGGTTGGGTTGAAATAAAAACTCAGATCCAGACACATCCTACAAGTCCTCACCCCCCGCAGACCACAGCAATGGGAAAATGCTGTAAAGACAGTTTGTTTTTTTGTTTTCAAAATAAGCAGTTTTAATATCACCAATTTACTAGACCACTAACTTTCTTATGATCTTGATTCTCATTTTACTGATTGGTCCCACAAGAGCTCCCTTCTTGTAAACCCTTATGTTCAAAATTCCAGATACAAATAATATGTGAACTGTTATCTTTCTTTTGTGGCATTTTCCCATTCCTCACATTTGCCCAGGCGATGGGGCTTATAGGACCAGCGAACAATGGCCACATATCCAGTGCAGACACAGCAAGGTGTTCAGGTCTGAGTTTTTAATCCACCAAGTGGAATAGTGAAAACTAGATAATTTGCATTTCAAAAGAACGAGTTCAAAACATGACAGCTTACTTGGTATGTTTGCAGCAGCAGCCCATAAAGTACTTGTCTGGGTAAGCATTTGAGATGATGGTGCCTGGAGTGGTATGTCAGTGCTTGCTCCAACTGACCCTCTGTCTGCCACCAGGTCACATGCTCCTCCTCCAACAAAAGAGGTCCGTACATGCGACGGAAGAGCAGCATGTTTGGCTTAACAATGTTAGATACCTGATTTTCATGAAAGCAAACAAATTATTGCTACACCCGAGACAATACAAGCAGATGTATGAAATGATTCAGTTGCAGCAATGGTCAAAACATCATCATCAATCATGTGTTGATGTAAGTGGTATTGTTTTTCTACAGTGTTCTATCTATACAATTTTGTATCAGTTCTGCTGTTGACTCTTGCCATGCTACTCTTTGAGGCTGTCTGATATCAGTTACTCTCAAAATATCATCACCTTAATTTCTGTCAGTTATCAAAATGCGCTCAAGCTGTTCACTTCTTGTGGCATGTGCAATAAATCATGATAATTTCCTTCTGATATTGATGACCTGCATTTTTGCACTGACCTATTTTAGAACACCCTCGTTGTTCTTTTTAGCTGTCCACAACATTCTTAACATGTGTAAAACCACATTTCTGTAACATCCAAGATTTTCTTGTCTGTGATCCAAATGTCCAAGATTTTCTTGTCTGTGATCTAAATGTCCAAGATTTTCTTGTCTGTCATCTAAATGTCCAAGATTTTCTTGTCTGTCATCTAAATGACCAAGATTTTCATGTCTGTCATCTAAATGTCCAAGATTTTCTTGTCTGTCATCTAAATGTCCAAGATTTTCTTGCCTGTCATCTAAATGTCCAAGATTCACTTCCATACATTAGATTATTCAATCTTTTTATTTAGTATGTTCTTATAATATGGACAAATAAACAACAAAACTGTATGTATTTACATTTACTGCTGCTGCAGTCTATGACTAGCTAAAGACTAAAAAAAATCAAACAATAGAGCTACAAATAATGGCAACATTACCAGCTAGAGAAATAATAATGCAAGTACCTACACAGAGGGTAATGTAATAAACAGTCAAGCAGTCCTCCTATATGACTCAGAAAGACATCGATGTTGATAAAACAACTAAACAAAAATTACGAACATTTGTAAACAACTGGGAAAATTCTGAACATCAATTTGATGCTCTTATGATTAGAAGCCACGAACTACCAGAAATACAATGTGTGGGTATGAATGATACAGCATTTTTATTCACCTCAACAAGTGTCAGTGAGAAATTGATAATATGAGCTCAATGCAATAATGACAAGATAAGAAATAAAGATATCTGGGAAAGAACAAAACATGGGCCAATTGAGCAACTGATTATGCATAGAAAATGGCGATGGATTGCACACACACTAAGAAAAGAACAGGCAAATAATGGTAAAACCCCTGATGAAGTCCCTAGAGACTAGGAACCGAAATTTGCGTGGTAGTCCGTTTTTTCTTGGCAGCCGTGTGCACAGGGGTTCCTTGCTGCACAGGCAGATAACTCCAACTTTCTTAGGTACTAATATATTTTTCCGTCCATGAGTAATTGAAGTTTCAAGCCTGACCTTGCTGCTGAGACCAGGGGTGGTTGCCACAGAGAGAAATCATAAATAAAAATCCTAACTGCAGCCAGGATTTGAACCCACAACCTCTCTGTCTCAAGGCTGGTGTCTTACCTCAAGACCAACAAGTAATATTTTTGTATCGTTCTTTCACCATAGCCTGTGTTTAGATCGTTTCCTACACACTAAGAAAAACTCATCTGTGTCTTTAGTCTTTGTTATTACATTTCCATAACTCAGTGAGCCAGGTTTAAAAACATTAGAAAACAATAATTTGTCATATATTTATGCATAATATAGATGGTGTTAACTCACTTTGTTTTTGTCCTCAGCCAAACCCATTCTAATATCACCTGCATATGACAAACTGGCAATTTTAGTGTAGAACTGCTCTTCTGTGAACAGGTCTGGCAGTAGTAGTAGAGCTGCATGTAGAGCACTCTGAAGGTTCATCTGGACCAAAGTAAACCATAAAATGAGATTCACATATTAAGTTCTTGTGTACAACAAGTTGGCACAACAAAATGTCATTTAAATTCTCTCTGTCTATTATACCAGAGAAACAAGTCTGAGCAATTCTCAGATTAATACACAAAACTTTGTCTTATTAAAACAATTCAACATATTTCTCTTCAGATAATTTAAAAAAACAGATTGTTGTCATGCTTTTGGAGAGTCATCATCATCATCAAGTACCGGGCCAACTGGCATAGGTGATCATGTCTCTCCACAACTTTCGATCTCAACAGTTCTTTATCATTTTTGTCGTTGACCTTCTGCCAAGCCATTCTCTTAAGCTGTCTGGTATTTTCTCTCTTTGCTTCCCTCTATCTCTTTGTCCCTTAATTTTTCCAGTTGTTACAATATATTCCAGTTGTTCTCTTCTCATTACATGGCCAAAAAATGATGATTGTTTCTTCATAATATTGGAAATTAGCTCTCTTTTGGCTTTGACCTCTTTCAGAACATTTTCATTAATCTTCTTAGCTGTCCATGGTATTCTCAACATTCTTCTTTTGGAGAGTAATTACTTTAATAATCAACTTTTAAGCATTTGTGCAATTAAGGCTCTCTTTGTTTTTCCTATTAAAGTTCTCATTCAATTAAATAATTTTCCTTGTCTTTTGTCAGCTTCATCTTTCATGAATCTCTTTTTGCTGTTATAGATATTCAATCAGGTCTGTTTTTCTAAGCATGCTATTGATGAATGTTTATATTTCTTATGCTGATCTTGACAAGTTGTTATTTACTAAGGGTCATATTTGTACATTTTATTTCTTCTCCTCTTCTTCCTTGCATTCACCTGTTAAGTGGGCATGTTGTGTTGCTTTATCCTTTCTGTTCCTAACCATCTTCTTTCACACATTCCTAGAATATCTATTTATTAATCGTTAATTTCTGCTGCTACCTGCACAGCTTTTCCTTGCTCACTAAGAGTACATACATTCCAGGTATCTTTTTGCAGGAGCTACTGAGTTAGGTGCTCTGTGCACACCGTGAGCTGTGTGTTTCATCTGTTTTGATATACCAATTGTTTACAATAAATGATGATATCGTATGGCAGGAAACAGTTGGCTGTGTTCAATTTCTGTATGGTTTCGCCTTATGACTTCTGGCATGTGCTGAGACTTCTACAATGGGAACTACAGCTACCTTTCTTTGTTTGGGAGATGAGTTAGTAATTTGGATGATTCCACTGGCACGGGCGGTTGAGCAATTATGGATTTTAATTCGTTTGCAGTGATACCAGGGCCTTCCATAACCAAGGAACCAAAGAACATTCCAGGTGCCAATTCTGGAGGTTTTCCTGGTAAACAAAAGATAACTCAGTGACCCAGGCTCTCTGTGGCTTTCTCCAGGCTGCGCCATATATCGACTACACAGAAAGCCTTTATGTTTACTGGATGGTGGTTACATTTTTTTTTTGGACTTGTCTATGCTTGTGAAACAAGAAAAAGAGTTCTTAAGTGTTATGTAGAACCAGTCTTAACATATGGATGTGAATCATAGTCATTAGGACAACAGACAAGAAAATCACTGGAGACTGTGGAGATGTGGTTTTACAGAAGAATGTTGAGAATACCATGGGCAGCTAAGAAGAGTAATGAAAACATTCTGAAAGTGGCTACAGCAATAAAAAAAAAAGCTAATTTCCAATATTAGGAAGAAACAATCATAACTGTTTGGCCATGTAATGAGAAGTAACAGCTGAAATATATTGTAACAACTGAGAAAATTGAGGGATGGAGAGATAGAGGGAGGAAAAAAGAGAAAAGGTACCAGACAGCTTAAGAGAATGGCTTGGCAGAAGGTCAACAACAGAAATGATAAATAACTGTTGAGATCAAGAGTTGTGGAGAGACATGATCACCTTTGCCAGCAGGCATGGTACTTGTTGATAGTGTTTGTAATGTTTTTGCTGCTTATTTTTTTTTTACAGTACAGGATAGCAAGTCCTGTGTCTAACCCTCCTTAGTTACACCTTACGTAAATATCTGGTAGGGAACAACATGGACAATCAATAGGTCTGCTGAAAAATACATCAGTGCCTTTGAAAGAATGTGTTACAGAAGAATACTCAGAATATCATGAAGAAAAGGACAAACATGTCAATTTTACAAGAACTTAAAATTCCAGAAAACAGGCTGATAAAGAATGTAAAAACAAGGAAAATGAAATATTCTGGTCATGTAAAATAACATAATAGTCTACAGAAGTTAATTGTGGAGACAAAGATCCAGGTAAAATGAGAGAGAAAAAGACCTAGAAGAAAGTGGCTGCAAGCTATCACAGATAAGAAGGGAAAGGATGCTGCAAAAGCTGGACATCTTGTGCAGAAAAGAGAATTCAGAGTAGTTATGGGAGCCCATATCCAATGTGGACATCATCATCCTGCTGGTGTAGGTGATCATGTCTCTCCACAACTTTTGATCTCAACAGTTATTTATCATTTCTGTTGTTGACCTTCTGCCAAGCCACTCTTAAGCTGTCTGGTGTTTTTTTCTCTTTGCTTCCCTCAACTTTTCCAGTTGTTACAATATATTCCAATTGTTCTCTTCTCATTACATGGCCAAAAAATTATGATTGTTTCTTTCTAATATTGGAAATTAGCTCGCTCTCTTTTTGCTTTGACCTCTTTCAGAACATTTTTATTACACTTCTCAGCTGTCCATGGTATTCTTAACATTCTTCTGTAAAACCACATTTCTACAGCCTCCAGTGATTTTCTTGTCGGTTGTCCTATTGTCCATGATTCCATGATCCATATGTTAAAACTGGTTCTACATAACATTTAATAACTCCTTTTCTTGTTTCTATTGTCAAAAATGGATTGGGTAATACCTTCCTCATTTTTTGGAAAGCTGCTTTTGCTTGAGCCATTCTGCATCTCACCTCTTTTGTACATCTTCCATCTGAGGTTAACAAAGTTCCCAAATATCCCATTTACCTGTTTTAAACCTGGACAAGCCAGATGATGATCTTTCATTCTCTGTTATGACAGTGCATACAAAATAAGTCCGTCTAAAATAAGGTCAGGCAAGATGTGCTGGTTGATCTAGAGATAAGATGCTGCCTCTGTTGGAAAAAAGTCCCGGGTTTGAATTCCAAAGAAGGTAGTGGGAGTTTTTCATTCTGAATGAGTGATTTCTCTGTTGCTTTTTTCACTCCCCTGGTCTCTGGATAGTGAGATTCAATGTCCTGCCCTCTTGGATAATGGGTAAAAAACTGAAGGTCCCTTGTGCATTCTGTGAACGTTAAGGAACTCTTGGCAGTTGGAAAATAAAAAGAGTAGACAAAAAAATGGTAACTGCTTGGGAAAAATTGATAGGAAAAAAATATAGACCCAAAAACAACAAAACTCTTGAATGATAAAAATTAAGAGTACCTCTGAAGTTAGAGAATATCTGCCTGTATGGCAAGGTGTACCTGAGCACATGGGGCTGTAAGTGTGAACAAAAATAGGAAAAAGTGATATTCATGTAAAATTCAGTACCTCTGGACTTCAATGGAGTTATAAAGCAGGCATGCGCGAAGAAATAAAGGTAGGCAATTCTCAACAGATTTACTATGTAAAAAAAAAAGGTAAAGTGCCCCTGCCACGCCAAGTGGTGTATAGGGAATATGGTGTTAGTGACCATAAATTTTACAGACCTTCGGCACATGATTTTTGGGGTAATGTGGTCGGTATTACGCCCGTGCCGCTTTACTTTCCCAGAAAAAAATATGGTACCCATTAAAAGCTGGGTGAACCTGGAAGCCGTCGGTTGGGATCGAACCCTACCTCTTGTCTTTTGTAGTCTAGTTCACTAACCACTGAGCTAGCGTGGCTCCCAAGATTTACTATGTATTATAAGAGAAATGTTCAATTTAAAAAAAAATTAATTTCAGAGATTACATGTAAGTTCAAATAGGTTAGTTCTTGAACCGTATTAAGCTTTGAGTGGCTGACCCTACCAGCCAGACTATCTATTCTTAACGACACATAGTACCATTGCTGGTGTATGTCGGGGGGCAACGATAGAACCTGAGGGATAAAGGCCGCTTGGTCAAACAGTCGCCACGATGTGTGAGACTCAGGATTTTTATTTCACACCCGATAGAAAAAATCCTTTCTGTCTACTGCGGGCTTTGAACACCGTACGCCGGCTTTTCAGCTAGCGGACCAGTGGTTTTAGCCGCACGGCCACGCGCGCCTCTGCCACCAGCCAGACTGATGGATTCTATTTTCCCATATCCAGTTAAAACCATAATTTAAAAAAACCATAAATCATTATAACCATAGATTTTAGTAAGCAGTGATCTCTGCAATATGTGCCATTTTGGCATGCAAGGTTTCTGTTTTTGAGATTGTGGTTCTGCCCTATGTGCCGTCTTTGGCTCGAAAGGACAATAGATAGATAGATAGTTAAAAGAATTTAGCTTCTACAGAATTTTAAGTGATAATATGTAAAAAGTCTAAAACACCTTCATAGCCATCAAAAGATCTTCATTTGTTGGAATGACAATCAGGCTGACAGGCTTGTGCAGTCGCCCACTAACATAGAGGGAATCCCAGTCAAGTAAGTCTGTGATTAACCTGGCAGTACTTATTACTCCATATTTGACTAGACGACCTTCCATAGGCACCAGAGTATTGAAATAAATGCCAGCACCATATCTGTTAAATAGGATGAAATCATCATGACAATGATCATTATCAAACATATCATTATAAATATTAAAAGCATCAGTATGAATATAAATATAATCAGAACAAATGAAACTGGCATATAAAATGATAATATAAAGATGATACAAAAATTATCATTATTATAAAATGATAATATAAAAATGATACTGAAAATCATACAAAATATGATAAATTTATTCCCACCCTCACTCACATACATGTGCGCATGCACACAAACACACAAGGGAAAATCAATAAATAAGTTATGAATATATAAAAAAAAGTAAAAATAAAATAAATATGATAATACCTTGACAACTTGTTATTTTTGCACCTACATCATTCCTCTATTTCTCAATATAATTCCTGCCAACATTATCCCATTATACTTATCCCATTATGTTTTATCAGTGGTCCAATTCCTGAAGCATATAATTTTTTGGTCTGCTTTCTATGCCAGAATTTCACTCCTCATTCAACCTCTACATTATTCACAAAATGTCTCTAGACAAGGTTTCGATGAACCAAACAGGTTGAAATCTAAACCATGTGAACTGACTATTGCAGCTACTACACTGTCTACTATTACTAGCCTATCACCTCTAATCATCTCCTGCACTCACCGCACACATACTTCTGTTGCAATATGAACAGGATGTCCAGGTTGGACTGCATCAGTTCATCTACTATTTTGGTGCATCCTAGCTAAAGTTATTCTACCCAGCAATGCACTGCTTAACGGGACAAACAATTGTCAGCATAAATGGGAAGCATTTCCTTATAAAAGTCCTTTGGCCAAAATAAACCAACAACAGCACTGTTCTTCAGTTGTTCTCTTCCTCAGTTGAGTAGCCATTTTGTTACTGTATGGGACACCTGGCGCCCCCTACCTAATGAAACCATATTGTTGGATGCAGCTACCATCTAGTGACACCTTTAGAAATCACACATAAAACTTTCCTATTAAAATGACACTTTATCATTTATTTATTGACTTTCACTTGTATATGTATTTTTTTAAAGAGTGTTATTAGTTAAATATGAATAAGTGATTTCGTCTATTAGCCAGAAAATACAATTATCTGAAAAACAAAATCAGAACTAATTAAGTACATTTTATGTAAATAAAATAAGCATACAATGATTCAATCAGTGCAGTTCACTGTGTAATCATGTTTAATCAGCTTCTTGAACAGGATGTGACAAACTGCTATCTTTAGACTCAAAACTGCTCATATGATATTAAAACAAGCAGCTGATAATAGTCCTGCATATAAAAATGTGAATACAACTTAGGAAATAAACAGTGATATTTGATAACATATTATACCAGCAATATTTTATACTATTTTGTCTTGGCTTTGACACAAATTAAACTACATTTTCTAAAACTAAAACAAAGTGGGAAAGAAATAGTTGATTAGTTTTCTGTACATTATCAAAAAACTTGTGCTGCAAAATATCAGAAATCATCTGTTGACATCTAGCACTACTTACCTTTCCTGAATTCTTGTGATGGTATCCGGACCAAAATGTTTCAAGAAAGAATAGTGATGAGGGTGCTTCTCTAAGTTCAGCCGGTGCCATTTTTTAGGTTTGTCAACCACAAAGACAAAATCCAGCATGTTCTTGGATATATCTGAGCTGTTTTGTTGCTGGACTGCCCCTGACCCATAGGCAAATGCTAACTGGATGCCTTCAGGAAAAGACTCTACTATACGAGTATAGTGTTCTCGTTGAGGACTTTGTTCTAGCGCACGATTTGCTTCTAAGGGCAATACACTTTTCTCAGAATGTTTCATGGAATTGGTACCTTTCTCACTAACAAAACTGTGCTCTGTCTGTGATGCTTGCTTAGACACTGACCTGACACTGGCATATTTATGTTGTGAAGAATTTTGCATACAAATCCTGCAGTGAACATGAGTGGGCTTAACATGCCTTGCAATTGCAGTACTAAACAAAGCCTGATGAGATGCTGGACTCAAATATCCCCAATGGAGATTAAAAATTGAAAATTTTAATGGCTTGTTTATTATAACCAGATATCTAGAACTGTTCCATGAAAATAATCTTTTTAGAGACATTGTCAATATATTGAGATTTTCCACACAAAAACTGCTTATCCCATCAACTACAAGAACTGTCCCTTCAAAAATGGTGAAGAACAGCACAGCAACAATAGCAGATAATGTTGGTAATACTCAGCAATTATTGTTTATATGTAAAATAATGTTGACTGACAAAGCCACAAGTTAATGCTACGGTTGTCTTGTTGTTTCTGTAGATTTGTAGCAGCTGACAAGTCAGTAAAATTTCCCATCAATGATCTTTGCTACTCCAACTGTGATTACTATCAGCTTGCCTCATTTGCTGCCGTTGTTGCATAGTTAGTTCAGCCATTAATAGATGCTTGTGAATAAGTACATTATCTCTGCAGATAAAGTAGATTTAAATGAATGTTATTAAGTCACATAATATTATGACACGATATTATTTGGCTGGCAACCCGTCTAGAAGAAGGGAAACTTCGACCACAAAACCCTCCACTACCTTGTGGACTAGTTTCTAGTTAGAATCGAAGGTTACGGGAGTACACCCAGAGTAAAAATCCGGAGGGAGGGACCCTAAGGCAGTGGACGGCGTTAATCGTCTTTCTGGCATCCCCTGCACCTTCTTTCAATTCCGAACGTATGGACTTTGTCCCTCCTTCGGAAATCCTTGAAACGAAGTCGAGAGGGGGATAGTGCGACTGGGTAAAGCACTATCTCCATATCCTGTGCCCAGGCAGAGTAGGCAAAGTGAAATGAGGAAGAAAGCACCAATGTTTAAACTTGGCACATGGAACGTAAGGACCATGTGCCCTGGACTTACTCTGCCCTCCTAAATTACTTAGGCTGATAATTTCCTTCCATGAAGACATGAATGGCCAAGTCCATTTTGATGGGAGTCCATCAGAGAATTTCAAAGTCAACAAAGGAGTGAAACAGGGATGTGTCCTCGCCCCCACCCTTTTTGGTATATTTTTTGCTGCCCTCCTAAATTACACCTTCGAAAACAGCTCAGGAGATATTTACATTCGCACAAGACCAGATGGCTCACTGTTCAACCTAGCACGACTAAGAGCAAAAACCAAAACAAATGTTGCCCTACTTAAAGAATTTTTATTTGCTGACGATGCAGCCCTAGTCGCTCATAGTGAGGCCACCCTACAGTCGCTGATCAACAACCTGGATAAAGCATGCGACCTTTTTTCACTGTCAATTAATGTTCAGAAGACAGTAATACTAAATCAAGGTGACTTCAAACCTATATCTATTACACTAAAAGACTGCCCACTAGAATCAGTACAGAAATTTACATATCTTGGATCCACAGTTACGCAAACCATCTCTCTTGATGAAGAAATAAACTGTCGAATTGGTAAGGCAGCTACGACCTTCGGCAAACTCACAAAAAGGGCATGGAACAACACGAAACTAACTCAAAAGACTAAACTCTTAATATATCAAACTTGTGTGCTTAGCACACTACTATATGGATCCGAAACCTGGACAACATACTCAAACCAGGAAAAAAGACTAAATGTCTTCCACATGCGATGTCTCCGCAAAATAATGCACATCAAATGGCAGGACAAAATAACCAACTTAACTGTCCTGCAACGTGCTAAGACCCTAACAATCATGTCGATGCTCAGAAGTCGAAGGCTAAGATGGCTGGGCATGTCCAACGGATGGAAGAAAAACGCATTCCTAGGCAAATACTATATGGCGAGCTAAAACACGGAAAACGACAAATCGGCAGACCTAAACTACGATATAGAGATATCTGCAAATCATCTCTGAAAGACTTCTCCATCTGTGAAAACGACTGGCAACATCTGGCAAGTGATCGCACATCATGGAGAGCACGTATAAGGAACGGTATAACAACATTTGAGACTGTTCTAAGACAGGACTTAGAAGAGAAGAGACTCATGAAAAAGGATGGTAAACCCTGTGGACCAGCGAGCCTGACCTGTTCATTATGTGACCGCGTGTGTTTGTCAAACATTGGTAGAATTAGCCACGAGAGAAGCTGTTCGGCAAAAACAATACCTCAAAAAAATACGCAATAGCCTCCACTAGACCGTCTGACAAGACGAAAAGGGCCATATATTATGACACGACCCCTAATTTAATTAACCCCTTTGCTCACGCCGACGAATATTTTCGTACATAGAGAAACATTACTATCATCCACCACCATGAATATATATATATATATATATATATATATATATATATATATATATATATATATATATATATATATCCCTACTAAAAAAAAATAACTTTATTTTGTAAGGGATGTAATCAATAATTATTGCAAAGACTTTTCTTGCTTACTTCCCTTCCATCAGTTTTCTGACCGTTTTAGGGAAAATGTAGTAAATAGTAATTTTGAGACTTGACATGGGGCATTAGGTGCAAAGTGATACCCTGCTAGTACCATACACAACTGAACCACTCAAAATGACAATGTAATGAATAAAACAATAAATAAAGTTCATAAATTGTTCAATATATTTTGTCTGTTTTATTATATTGCTGTGACTTAAGGACAGAAACACCAACAGATTTTCAGATTCTCCTTCCTTAGAAAAAAATGGGAAAAAAAACATCTTTTTTTTTCATTTACTTATTTCTAAATCATCACAACACACATAATGTTTACATATTCAAATTCCTTATCTATTTTGCTTTAAAAAAATAAACATAAATTAAGCATATAGGTGCAGCAGACATGTCTCTGTAAAGAGATGCAGCACAGTATTTAATATATTATATGTTTGATAATTGAGCCAATTGCCATCCTCTCTAAAGAATACATGCTATTGCCCTCATTTTTTGTCTGGTTACAAGTGGTACTTTTTCTTTTTAAAACCTTGGTAGAGAAGTGGTTAATTACATTAACCTTCAACTACTCTTCTTAACATGCATTTATACATGGTCATAAAATATAATGGAAATGTTACATTCGCTACAAGCACAATAAAAAATAGAGACTTGAATGATGTTCAGACTACAATCAGCAGAGATATAAAATTATAAGGAGAAGAAAAAAGAAAAAGGAATAACAAAAAGTACCTTTAACAGCAAGAACAATATGTTCTTTTATGAACATCATCACTGCATCGTGGACACACTCAAAGGTGCTCCGATCTTGAAATACTGAGAACATGAAACATGTTTTGACATCTGAACAAAATTCTCTAAATCTAAAACAAAGAATAGTGAAAGACTTTGGACTGTAGAATGGAATGGCTTCACTGTAGGTGGGGCATTCCCATATCCGTTCAACCCCCATTCCTGCAACCAACAAAGTGTTCATCTCGATCATCCATACTGTTCTAATGAACGTGTTGCATTCTGTAAAATTGCAGAATTTTATGTTCATAAAAACTGTTCTATTGAATATGTCACATTAAACTGTATCAATGGCACGCAACTCAAAATGGACGCTTCCGGGACAGTATAATGGCCATCACGGGCAGCATAATCTTCATGCGCCCACACCAATTCCAGTGTACACTTTATGTTAAGTAGGTGCACCCCAAGAATCACTGACCCAACAACTGAAGTCAGGGCTCCACTTTGGTGAAACGCTCAATCTGACTGCAGTCAGGTTGGTGGCAAATTTGCAGTCTAAGATAGATCACACATTCCGTCTCTGGGTAAAGCAGGAACCTGCTATTTATTTTTATGTACCAGTTCTCCCCCCCCCCCCCCACACCCCACTTATGAAGGTATCTCTATGGAATCAAAAACCAACACATCGGCTCGGACCAAGTACAGTTCAATATTGTAAAGTAAAGTAATGATTCTGTATAAACATTCACCAATACTTTGTATTTGATATCTAGAAGAAGCTTCATAATTACTTCCTTTGGTTACCACAAGGTATTTTCTTTGTTAACTAGATAAATTGATTGAATCTTCTATGTAAATGTGTGTTTATTTTTAACAAATAATGGCCACAACCATTGCTATTTAGTAGTCTAATATTTCCTGTGCATAATTTATTTATTTGTGGGTTCAAATGCACCAAGTAAGTTGTATTTTGAAGAACTTTGGATTAGTTTGTGTAAAATGTTGAGAAGAATGAATAGTAACACACTTCTAATCAGAGAAAATAAAGGTACTTGAAATATATTTTGAACTGAAAATTATCTGCCCTTGGATATCTTACAATATTAATAAATAATATATTTTTTTCTTCAGATATCATCAACATATTGCAATTTTCTTTTTCTTCAACCCTTTGCCTTTCTGGTGATGTATAACTTATCCAATGTTAACCTCATATGGTAGGTGTACAACAGAGGTGAGATGCTGAATGGCTCAGGCAAATGTAGCTTTCCAAAAAATGGGTAAGATACTATGCAATCCATTTTTGACAACAGAAACAAGAAAAAGAGTTCTTAAATGTTATGTAGAACCAGTTTTAACATATGGATGTGAATCATGGAGAATAGGACAAAAGACAAGAAAATCACTGGAGGCTATAGAAATGTGATTTTACAGAAGAATGTTGAGAATACCATGGACAGCTAAGAAGAGTAATGAAAACGTTCTGAAAGAGGGCAAAGCAAAAAAGAAATAAATTTCCAATATCAGAAAGAAACAATCCTAATTCTTTGACCATGTAATGAGAAGAGAACAGCTGGAATATATTGTAACAACTGGGAAAATTGAGGGACGAAGAGATAGAGGGAAGCAAAGAGAAAAGATACCAGACAGCTTAAGAGGAGGCAGAAGGTCAACAATAAAAATGATAAATAACTGTCGAGATCGAAAGTTGTGGAGAGACATGATCACCTACACCAGCAGGCTTGTTACTTGATGATGATAACGTACCACCATTTAATTGAATTTTTTTTAAAATTGTAAAATGAAAAGGACATGTAGTGGAATTTTTCTAAATTGAAAATTGGTTTGGTCCAAACCTAAAGTCCAGAAATAGTTAATTAAATTTTGTCTTTGGAAATATGACTGACTACAGTTATAGCCTACTAAGCATTAGTCATCACTGGTAAGATTGAGATTGGTTAGTTAGAGTTTGTTAAGTTGTTACACTTATTATAACTCATACATTTGTTTAGAAAATGTTTTTTTGTACACTCTGAAATTTATGATTAAGAGCCAGATCAAATTATAATTATATAATTTTAAATTATGTCATTTGAATTATTAGAGTTAGAGATTTATTAAGTTATTTCTTTTGTAATTCATTTGTCTATTATCTCTACTTTATAAGATAGATCAGAAATTCAGAAGAAAATTGTTGAATTTATGTGACTTTATATTAAGAGACAGAGAATGAACTACAAGAAATGATAGACATAATAGTAAAAGAAAGCAACAAGAAATGTCTCAATCTGAATAGTAAGAAAACAAGTAATGGTCATATCGAAGAAACAATCATCACCAGCATGCAGCATAAAAATAAACAGAACAAATCTGCAACAATTGCAACACGTCAAATACTTGGGCACAATAACAACATCGGATGGAAGATGCACCACAGAAATAAAAAGCAGAATAGCTCAGGCCAAAATAGCATTTCAGAAAATGAAAAATATCTTATGCAACAAATGTCTATGTCAATAGACGTGAGAAAGAGAGTTCATCTGTGCTATATACAGCCAATTCTAAATTATAGAAGTGAATCATGGACCGTAAACAAACAAATGAAATGACCAAAGAGATGGGATTGGATTACTTAGAAGAATGTTGAAAAAGATTAGCATTCTAAAAAAAATTAGGACTGTGCACCCATTTTTGACAATAGAAAAAAAAAAAAGAGTTCTTAAATGTTATGTAGAGCCAGTCTTAACATATGGATGGATGTGAATCATGGACAAAAGGACATAGGATGTGATAGAAATGTGGTTTTACAAAAGAATGTTGAGAATACCATGTACAGCTAAGAAGAGTAATGAAAACGTTCTGAAAGAGGCCAGATGAAAGTGAAACCTAATTTTCAATATATTAGGAAGCAACACACAACATAATTTTTTGGCCATGTAATGAGCAGGGAATAGCTGGACTGGAATATGTTGTGTTGTCACTTTTGACAACGGGATAAATTGAGGGACGAGGAGATCCAGATAGAGGGAAGCAAAGAGAAAAGATACCAGACAACCAGCTTAAGAGAATCAGAATGGTCTGGCAGAGGCAGAAGGTCAACAACAGAAATGATAAATAATTATCGAAAGTTGTGAAGAGACATAAAAATCACCTACGCCAGCAGGCATGGTGCTTGACGATGATGATTATGATGAAACTAAAAAACTAAATTTAAAAAGTGAACTCACCGACCGTGACTTACTTGTCAGCGTCATAAATCAAAATCTACTCGTTAGACAAGAATATCGTCACCTTTGCACTCCATGCGTCCTCAAACAAATGTTGACATAAACTAAACTAAACCAACTACACTAGTTTCAATTATTGTGTATGAATATGGCTAGGGTAGAGTTTGTTGCCATACACAACACGACGTGTAGAGTTGTCAGCCTGTGGAAGACAGCACCAGGGGAGGTCATCACAACAAACGTTCTACTTTCTGCCATGGTGACTGCCCTTCGTATCTTGGGCTTGTAGGCGCGCTGGCCGTGATAGTCGTATAGTGGTTAGTACTTCGCGTTGTGGCCGCGACAACCCAGGTTCGAATCCTGGTCACGGCAGGGTCTGTGATGTCTCGGACTGCCAAGCCTATATTTTTCAGTGTGAATTGTACTCGTGGTTGGGGAAAAAAATACCCCCACGGTCGACCCAGCCGTTGGCAGAAATGGGTACAGGGTATTATCCTGGGAAGGTGAGGAATGTGAGTTTCGATGCTTGAGACGACACTATACAGAAATATCCGAACATTTCTGGATAGGCGGCCGAGCACATATGGGTGGAAACTCGCGTGCTAAGACGCCGGTTCAAGTCTCGTACTTTACCTTTATCTTTACCTCTTCATCATCCACCCCTAAAAGGACGCTAAGTTGTCGCTGACAACTTCCAGCTCTGGTGCTGTGAGGCGCGCATTCGCCTCCGGAACGTAGAATGATACCAACAACAAAAATGTATGTTTCCCAACATTTTTATTTAGCCTACCACCTTGTTTTGATGAAAAAAGATTGCTCAACACCCCCTAGAAATCTGAAGTTTTCTTTTGTGTAAACAATATCATTATCATTGAGTGCCGTCCCTCAACGAAGTTGGCTACCATGGAGCGCCATTCCGCTCTGTCTCTTGCTTTAATGGTGCAGGTTGTCATAGGCTGATTTGTCCGTCCTTTGATATTACTCGTCCATGTTAGTCTTGGTCTGCTTCTGTCACCTTGTATTTTCTCTTGCAAGATTACTTTAAGTAGGCTGTTGTGTCTTTTAACATGTCCAAAAAAATCTCATTTGTCGTGTTCTAATTGTGTTTAGTAGTTCTCTTTTCATTTTAAGCTGTTTTAAGACGTCTTCATTTGTTTTCTTTTCTTTCCATCCAGTTCTTCCTATTTTTCTATAAATCCACATTTCAAAGATTTCAATCTTCTGTTCTGTTTTCTTGTCTAATGTCCATGTTTCTGCACCATACAGGAATGTTGAGAAGATATAATATTTCGCTATTCTTAGTTGTAACCCTGTAGCTATATAACCACCTGGGGTCCATCATCATCGACAAACTATCTTTAGAAACTTAAGTTGACACCCATATTGGTAAAGCTGCTACTACAGTATTACCTTCTTCTACGGGTGTCCGGTTAGCGCAATCGATAGGCGGTTGGCTTACCACGGCAACAGCCGGGGTTCGTACCCTGGCGAGGACACCTGGGTTTTACTAATTCCCTAAAAATTAGTACCTCTGAAGTCGGAAGTCGGAGTAAATCTGCCTGCATGGCGAGGGGCATCCTGTAATGGGATAAAACAGACTTTACACGCAAAATTCAGTATTTCAAAATTGAAACGAACCTTCTTCTGTCTTTCTAGGCGTGTATGGCAAAAAGGCCGCAGTTTACAATGCCTGCAAATTTACTATCCTCATGTACGGCAGCGAATCTTGGGCATCTCATGCAAAGCAGGTAAAGTAAAGTGAAAAAAAGTAAAGTGCCACCGTCACGTGTTGGTGATCATAAATTGTACAGACCTTCGGCACACATTTTGGGGTAATATGGTCGATATTAAAGTATATCGCTTTACTTTCCCCAGGTACCCATTAAAGGCTGGGTGAACCTGGAAGCAGTCGGTTGTCCTTTGTTCTTGTCCTTTGTAGTCCAGTTCACTAACCTCTGAGCTATTGCGGCTCCATGCAGAAGAGAAGGCTAAATGCATTCTATATGAGATGCCTACGCCGTGTTCTTTGTATCACCTGGAAGGATAAAGTAACAAACGTGGAGATCATGACTGGCACAGGCCTCCCGAACATCTACAAGCTGCTCAAACAACGTAGAAAACCCTGGCTTGGCCCCGCACACCGTATGAAAGATGGCCGAATACCACAAGATATACTCTATGATACCACAAGATATACTCTATGGACAACTAGCAGATGATAAAAGAACTAGGGGTCGCCAAAAACTTCGATTTGTAGATGTGTAAACGTGACACGAAGACTCTGAACATAAACCCTGCAGCCTGGGAAGAAATAGCTGCAGACCGCAATTTCTGGAAAAAGCTCCAACTCAAACTAAAAAGCAGACAGATTCATAGAACAAGAGAATACACGGCGAAAGAATAGAAAAAAATAACATCTCTAGGGGCGCGGAAAAATCACTGAAAATAGTCAACTATGACTGATGGAGGCTACTACATACTTGTTTTCCAGTTCTTACACCATATGTATTAGGGTGGATATCATATTTGATTAGAAAACCCTATTTGTTTTTGTGGCTAGTCTTTTTGATTTCAATATTTTCTGAATAGGTTTGTATTGTCCTTTTCTGTCAAGCTGAGAACATTCTTTGCAGGAATGTATGTTACACCCCACAAATTGCTACCAGCTTTACCACAGCACTGTAATTATCTGCCTATTCCCTGCGTACCCTAATATTAACGCTGCGACTTTATGTTCGGCTTGCGTCATCCATGTTCTTTTCGTTTCGTTTGTTTGTGTTGTCCGTGTTTTCTGAAGAAGGTCGCATGTAAGTAGCAGGGTTGCCAATTTGGCTTTTTTTAGGCCAAATTCCACAAATCTGGCTTTTTTGGTTTTTGTTTGGCCTAAAGAAATTCTTTGGCTTTTTTGGGTTTTTTGGCTTATTCCTGACTTTTTTTTCTAAACCAGTAGTAAAAAAAAAGTATAAACCACAATTTCAGTAAAAGTTCTTTAAAAATATAATTATTTTGCTCCAAAAATGCATCAAATCATCTGACTTTAATAAGAATTTGGCGCACTTTTGCAAATTACTTTCACTTTCAGAATCCATAGGTCTTAATTCTTAATGTTTCATTCTAGGAATATTCTTCAAAATAGTTCATTTTCAAAATTGAAACAAAACGAACGTGTCGTGACTAGTCGTGAGTCGTGAGTCGTCGTACAGGAGTGTGCCTAGGACGTGCGCTTAACAAGTCGACTAATTATTTACATTAGTCTACGCTGTGTTTGATAAAGATATTACTTGTGTTACTCATGGCTTCTTCATCAAAGAAATGGAAAGCATCTTTTGATAGCAATCGTAAGTACAATAGTATTTGGGAAGAAACATACCCATGGCTCATGAAAGCTTCTGATGGATCAGAGGCAGCATATTGTAAACTCTGCCGGTGTACGATTGTACCAACAAGAGGAAACATCTCAAATCATGAGAAATCATCTAAGCACATGATGAGAGTTCCATCAAATAGTCAGACACAACTTAGTGTCACTCAAAGTCCTAGACAAAATAACGATAAAGTTAAAACAGCAGAGCTCCAAATTGCTGTAAGCATGACCTGCCACTGTGCAATTCGCACAATTGACCATCTGAGTGAAATTATGACAGCACATGGCCAGGGCAGTACATTAGGAAACATCAAATTGCACAGAACTAAATGTTCATGCTTAATAAAAAATATAATATCGCCAGCACTAAAAACGGATCTCATCCATGACTTTCAGGACAAGAAATACGCCATCATTTTAGATGAATCTACAGATGTCTCCACACAAAAATACTTGTGTATCTTAATTCGGTTTTTCAGTGAAAGAAAACAGGAAATTCTAACAGGGTATCTTGGCTAATTCCCGTGCAAGAAGCAACAGGAGAAAACATATTTAATTTGATTGATGGTGAAATAAAAAAATGTGGCCAGAGTCTCACAAATTGCATTGGATTTGCATCAGATGGAGCGTCAAACATGGTTGGCTGTAACAACTCAGTGTGGTCTAGATTAAGAAATGTATCTCCTTCATGTGTACAGCTGAAATGTATTTGTCATTCTTTGGCACTTTGCATTTATTATGCAGTAGCTAAGCTACCGTCAAATATAGGATTTTTACTATCAGAAATACCGCAATGGTTTTCCCACAGTAGCCTAAGACGAGAAGCCTACAAAGAATTATTTACGGTGATGAATACACCTACAGAATATGAGTCAACCAGAACTGCTCCACTGCCTTTTGAGAAACCATCAGCTACTCGATGGCTTGTGCGAGGAAAAGTTATGTTTAATATTCTGATGAATTGGGAAGAGCTAAAGGCTTATTTCATGAGTACTGAATTAGCCCAGTCAAAGTTTGACACACAATACAAAGCACGATTGTTAAAGGACATGATGTTAGATTATAACAATTACTTGTTCTTTGTTTTCGCAACACCCGTTGTGCAGGAATTTGAAAGACTCAATGGCCTTTTTCAACAAACTAAAGCTGATCCTCATGAACTGTCAAGAATTATTTTTACAAAAGGCAAGTCTTCAGAACAGATTGTATGATACAAATGGACAAAGAAAGGATATAAATCAAGTTGATTTTGGTATCAAATTTTTAACAGAATGTAATACGTTCCTACAAAAGAACAACAACACTGACGCTCATCACGAAATTAAAAATGTCAAAGAAAGATGTATGTGTATGCTAGAGGAAGCTCTCAATCAAATAACATGTAGACTTCCTTCGGCGAGTAATATATTTCAAAATCTATCAAAGCTGAGTCCACGGATTATTTTAAATCAAGCTTCGAGAGCAACGTTTTCAGACTTACCCTTCTTACACCTAGCAGGAAGTAACATCAGCACTATTGAAGAACAATACAGAAAAATTATATTGATTGATTGGAAAGAAGATACCATGTTTAAGAAAGATGGACTTCCTACTGACAGTGAACAGTTTTGGATTGGCATACATCAGCATCAGTCATTCAAAGAGTTAGCCAACTTTGCCCTAACTTGTCTGATCACCCCATGCAGCAATGCCATAGTTGAAAGAATTTTCTCCATTGTAACGTCAGTGAAGACAAAAGCAAGGAATAAGATGCAACTGCATTTGCTTGACTCTATTGTCAGGATTAGAGCAGAACTGTTGCTTTCAAACAAATGTTGTAAAGACTTCATCCCATCAGCAAAAATGCTCAAAGAATTTACATCAGAGAATTTGTATGCTGTAGAATCAGGTAGCTCTGATGCGGATGACGTTAATAATCTTGATCTGGAGAGTTTCATGTGATGTGAGTATAGCAGAAATGTTTGGCCTTTTTTTTGGCTTTTTAATTGACTATTTGGCCTAATTTGGCTTTTTTTCAACACTTTTTGGCCTAAAATCCAAAAATATATCTGGCAACCCTGGTAAGTAGGCCAAAACGTAAATAATCAGTAAAGTAGAAGTAAGGCATCAAGATGTGTAGAGATGTGAAGCTGCTGTAAAGCTGATGATAATAGCAATAATGAAAAAAGAAGAAAAAAGTGGTATGGTGACAGCTTTACATGGTAATGGACAAAACAAAAGTCGACGTTTCGGCCAAGTATGTCTTCAGCTGGAACAACAAACACAAAAATTATATATAAGGATATCTTAAGAAATCTAACTACATGGCGATAATATGCTAGATACTCAAGAAAGGAAATAATAAAAAAAAGGGGTCACTTCCCTGTGTTCCAGAGCGTGGTCAGCATCCGAATGGACTAAGATGAGAAGGCAGGATGACCAACTATAAATCTCACTGACCAGGCAATCAAACGAGACGACGGAACGGAAGGGTTCTAAAAATATGAGGAGGTGGGTACAAGATATGCATAAACTATGCAAATCTAATTGTGTGTGTGCATCCTAAACCGATGTGTAAAAAGAAACATGTGTATTTAACAATACATGCATACAAGCATAAATCCGCATATATATTGCCACAAAGCCCACAAAAGAAAACCCAAAGGAGACCAAATGTGCCAATACATATGCAGACAAGTATATCAACATGTATAGGTTCGGTAGCGCATGGGGGTAAGAAATGTGTAGTAGGTGTCCTATGTGTATGAGAGCGACAACTTGGCTGTGATGAGGATCCTTAACCGGTATCGCTCCATTCTCCACTCAAATCCCACTACCCGCCTATTCAGTGAATCTCCTTTGACAGCCTTCAAACGCGACAGGAGTGAGAGACATTCTTGACACGAGCCGCCTTCCCCGCTCAAACCACAAACACCTTGGTACTGTTCGTTGTGGACGTCGAGTTTGCAGAACTTGTGACTACGTGCTTTGTACCGATTCAGTCTTGTTCCCTAATAAGCGATTCGACATCAAGGAGGGGTTCACTTGTGTGTCACGGAATATCATCTACGCCATAATATGTAAGCATTGCCGGATGACGTATGTGGGCGAAAGTGGACGACGCTTGAGTGACAGATTTTGTAAGCATCTTCATGATGTTGAGCAAAATACTGGCAGCCCGGTGTCTGCCCATTTCAACTCCCCTGGCCATAGTGGTAAACCTGACATGCAGATCACTGGCATTGTCTTATGTCACTCCAGCAATCGCAGCCTGTTCGCCCTTGAGAATCGCCTTATTGCCCAGATGGGTTCGCTGTCCCCCCAAGATATGAACATATCGCTCTCATACACATAGGACACCCACTACACATTTCTTACCCCCATGCGCTACCGAACCTATACATGTAGATATATTTGTCTGCATATGTATTGGCACATTTGGGCTCCTTTGGGTTTTCTTTTGTGGCAATATATATGCGGATTTATGCTTGTACGCATGTATTGTCAAATACACGTTTCTTTTTACACATCGGTTTGGGTGCACACACAGAGTTAGATATGCACAGTTTATGCATATCTTGTACAATCCCCATATTTTTAGAACCCTTCCGTTCCGTCTTCTCGGTCAGTGAGATATACAGTTGGTCATCCTGCCTTCTCATTTTAGTCCATTCGGAGGCTGACCACGCTCTGGAACACAGGGAAGTGACCCCTTTTTTAAAAATTTCCTTTCTTGAGTATCTAGCATATTATCGCCATGTAGTTAGATTTCTTAAGATATCCTTATATATAATTTTTGTGTTTGTTGTTCCAGGTGAAGGCATACTTGGCCGAAACGTCGACGTTTGCTTTGTCTATTACCAAGTAAAGCTGTCACCATACCACTTTTTTTCTTCTTCTTTTTTTTTTTTTCAAGTATTGCTATAATCGGTAACGTCCTTTTTGTGTAAAACTATCAACATACTTTGTAGGAGTGAATACTGTCCTGTTTCAAGCGTGACATCGCATGCATACATTAAAGGGCGCCTCTATACGGTCTATTAGCTCCTTAATCACACAAGTCAAACTGCAACAAGCTATAAATAACTAGAGGATTACAAAGCAAGCCCTCAATGGAGAAACACAAGCACAAGAATAAGCAGTACTTTGAAAGACACTGAAAAGAACACTGATAGGAGAAGCCATTATATCAGGCATCGGCTTCTTTACTGAGTAGAGAAGTTTACCCTGAAAAAGGATTTATGTGTGGTATACTGTGAGCTGCAGGAATCAGCTCCCTCAATAAGATCAAGATGTTTGCACTGAACAGAGACAAATGGCGAGATTTGATAAACAATTTCTGCAAGGATTGAAACTGATAGAAAGAAAATTTCTAAACACAGAAAGAGTATCTAAGTCTATGCCCTATGGGTCGACTGCTGGCTCAAAAGGTCGATAGATTAGACAGACAGATAGATGGATGGAAGGATACTGTGAGCCCTCTGTGATGACTGATTGCACTTGAACGATATAAAATATAAAACTTACACGTTATACTTCAAGACATAAACTTCAGTAACATACAAGTTATAATACGAACATCTCATACAATCAACAATCATACAAACACCACATACAACCTCTCTAGCTTACACAAACTATATATCATACACAAACTTCAGCACACACAAACTACAAAATGCTCAAACTCAAGTACAGACAAACTTTTAATCACACAAGTTTCAGCAAACACACACAAACACTCAACAAAGCAATGACAGTCATTTCATTAGATGGCAGTGTTTATTTACAGTTTTGTTTCCAGTGTAGATGGATAATCTCAGAAAAAAAATTCTCAGAATTTGTATTCACAAGATATTTTTGGTTTTTTTTTTGTGTTTTTACTGTTTGTGGATTTTATTTAAAAAAAATTGATTACATACAGGACTGTAACGACAGACAGATATGTATTAATACACGAGCATAAATAGCAAAATTAAAAGAATTGGTTCTGAAATGTTGAAGAATAACAGAAAAAAAAATCCAATGAACTACTGGCTCTGCTAATATTTATTTTATTACCAAATGTATTTAGTGAGTGACATGAACATGTTTCATAATGTTCCCTAGCATGGACAGTGGGTGAAGATTGCTGGGTGTTTCTCCTTGTAAACATGAGCACATGCCTGTTTCTGATGGACAAAGATGTACATATACATGTTTCTGATGCAAAAAATGTACATGTCTCCAATGAAAAGAAAAAAAAACACAAACATACAAACATCTCTATAAAAATGTCCATACAAATAATATCTACATAAATGATTCAGACAGGTAAAGAAGGCCACATCCATCTTGGATGGGGAAACGTGGGCACAAATATGTCTAGGATTGGGGGGGGGAGAGGAGAAATGTGGACACACATGTCTAGGATGGGGAGGGGGGGGGGGGGGTAATGTGGACACACATGTCTAGGATGGGGAGAAAATGTGGACACACATGTCTAGGATGGGGAGAAAATGTGGACACACATGTCTAGGATGGGGGGGGGAATGTGGACACACATGTCTAGGATGGGGGGAAAATGTGGACACACATGTCTAGGATGGGGGGAAATGTGGACACACATGTCTAGGATGGGGGGAAATGTGGACACACATGTCTAGGATGGGGGGAAATGTGGACACACATGTCTAGGATGGGGAGAAAATGTGGACACACATGTCTAGGATGGGGAGAAAATGTGGACACACATGTCTAGGATGGGGGAAAATGTGGACACACATGTCTAGGATAGGGGGAAAATGTGGACACACATGTCTAGGATGGGGGGGGGGGGGAATGTGGACACACATGTCTAGGATGGGGGGAAAATGTGGACACACATGTCTAGGATGGGGGGAAAATGTGGACACACATGTCTAGGATGGGGGGAAAATGTGGACACACATGTCTAGGATGGGGAGAAAATGTGGACACACATGTCTAGGATGGGGGGAAAATGTGGACACGCATGTCTAGGATGGGGAGAAAATGTGGACACGCATGTCTAGGATGGGGAGAAAATGTGGACACACATGTCTAGGATGGGGAGAAAATGTGGACACACATGTCTAGGATGGGGAGAAAATGTGGACACACATGTCTAGGATGGGGAGAAAATGTGGACACACATGTCTAGGATGGGGAGAAAATGTGGACACACATGTCTAGGATGGGGAGAAAATGTGGACACACATGTCTAGGATGGGGAGAAAATGTGGACACACATGTCTAGGATGGGGAGAAAATGTGGACACACATGTCTAGGATGGGGAGAAAATGTGGACACATATATGTAAGAAAGGGAGAAAATGTGGACACATTTGTCTAAGATGGGGAGAAAATGTGGACACATATGTCTAAGAAAGGGAGAAAATGTGGACACATATGTCGAAGATGGGGGGAAAATGTGGTCACATATGTCTAAGATGGGGAGAAAATCTGGACACATATGTCTAAGAAAGGGAGAAAATGTGGACACATATGTCTAAGATGGGAGAAAATGTGGACACATATGCCTAAGATGGAAACCAAAAAACTGGAGGTAAAATGAATGACATAAGTCATTTCTGATGGGAAAAAAAATTGGACACAAATTGTCTCTGATGGTAAAAAAAAGAAGACACAAATATGTCTAATGGGGAAAAAAAACTGGAAACAATATGTCTCTGATAGGAAAATAATTGGACACTTATCTCCAAGATGAAGAAAAAAGACATTTACATGTCTGATATGAAAAATATAATACAAAAACATGTATCAGAAATCATGTTTGGTACAAATAAATGAAATGGAGAAATGTCCATGATGAATAAAAGTATCTTCATTATAAATTAAATGCCTTTTTTTTCTTTACATTATATGGAAACACCAATAGCAAGTATTACATGGCACATATAATTACATATTTATTGGCTTTTTAGCTGACCTCAAAGATGGGACAAACCAGCTGAAAATATACATGCAATCCTTCATAAATCAATATTAGAAAGAAAATATATGAAAACAACATATGACTGGTATCAACATTAACCCATTAAACACCATGAGCCACAAAATGTGGCTCTAGGAGCCAATGTGAGAAACCCAGGATCTGTGTTATAAGGCTTTTAATTTAAGGATGTCTCCACAAAAATATTTTCATTAAACTTTGTAATTCTCTTATTTAACCTCTTTTCCAGCTTCAAGAGCATATTGTTTGAGCAAACCATGTTTTTCAGATAAATTTTTATTTATTTTCTTAATGTTATTTCAAATAAAAAAATATTTTTTTAACTCTCAAAAATGTGGCGGATGCAGTAAATTAAACCTTTGGTAGTGAATGCATTAAAAAAACAAAACATTTATTTATAGAATTTTTACCAAAATGTTTGCTGTAATAATATGTTGGCAGCACTTGTAATTGGTTTGTTTAAAAAAAATAAAACATCAAGATAGGAAAAAACACAGTAGTAGATAGTTTGTGGTAAAGGCATTTCTTTGATATTTGCTTAATTATTGCTAAGAGTTGACGTTATAGCATTCCAGGCAAACTCATGGGTGTTCAATTGCTTCCAAAAGATGATGAAATGGGCCTATGGTGATGGTTACAGCAGCTTGTTGGATTTGTCGATATCTTTATCTAAATCTATGCTATAAGTAGAGTCAGTAAAGAGCCCCATCATGTCAAGTGGCATATAGGGAATATGGTGTTAGTGACCCTATATTTTACAGACCTTCAGCACATGATTTTTGGGGTAAGGTGGTCGGTATTATGCTCATGCCACTTTAATTTCCCAGAAAAAATCTGGTACCCATTTAAGGCTGGGTGAACCCGAAAGCTCTTGTCATTTGTAGTCCAGTTCTGTAACCACTGAAAAATGTATGCTAAAAGTCTTCTTTAATCATGAGTGTTTTACTTCAAAATACTGCCATCTCATCATCATCTAGATTGTACCTGTTGGAACTTGATTCCCATGACATCTATTCTGACATGTTCTCACTTCCTGCCAGATGTCCAACTTCAATAGCCATCAATTTGTTATCAGCTGTGATATTTTACACCCACAATCTTCTAGGTCTTCCTCTCTCTTATTTACCTGAAAGTATGCCCTCTATAAGTATTTTCTCTAGAGCCATTACTCACTTCAATCACCATGTTAATATCTAACATTTCATTGTGGAGAAGATTACTTGTGTTGTCACTGACATTTTGAAAGTGATAACAAGAACCATACAATCTACTAATAATTACATTTTTTATCTTGTGCTTTTACTCGATGACTACTCACTTTCGATGTCCACCCATAAATGGATGTTACATTTTTATTGATGTTGTCAGTGTTTAAAGCAGGCTGTGATATTCTACACCTTTTGGCCCAATACAACTGCCTACAGCGAGAACTGCCTACAATTCAATTGGTGTCATTATTTAGGCCCAATACATCTGTCTACAGTAAGAATTGAATTCAATCATTGCTATCATCTTCTTCATCGCTTTCTCCATCTGATATTTTTTTGATATGGTCTATCATCGATTGTTCATTTTTCTGCTAGATCATCTTATCTGATATACCTTTCTTGGTCTTCCACTTCCACTCCATTTTCTCAGTAAACACTAAATATTTCTATCTCTCTTTCACTTAAAAAGGTCCTCATAACTATACTTATTTTTTCCCTATGGTATTCATGAGATTATGTCATTGTGATACTTTTTCAAGAACGTTTTAATTAATCTTTCTATCTCTCCAAGAAATTCTGAGCATTTTTCTCTGAACTAAATTTAGGATTTTTCTCATTTCTTTGTTATTTACTTATTGATTGTCCATGTTTTGGACGTGTATAATAAAATGGGTTTGATATTAATGTTTAGCAATCTTTTTTTGGTTGATGATGGTAATTAATTATTGATTCACGTGTTTCTTCCTAATATCTTAAAAAATACTACCCTGGCCTTTGCTGATCGTATTTTGATTTCACATTTTTGCATCTTTTATTTGCTACAATGACCCAAGCATAGATAACCGAATAACAAGAAATAATGTATAAACTATTTAGATAAGTCTGCAAGTGAGTGGAGACACATTACAAATGCAATAACATTTATTTATATTTCAATTATTCAAACAAATCCTGATACAGGGCAGCGATGAATGAGCCAGCAGGATGGCTTTAAAAGCCTCTATAGTTCAAACATTGATTACAAAGGAAACTTTAAATAGAGAAAACTCAGTTAAATAATAACACAAGAATTCAAGAAATTATACTTTGTACGCAGGCATTTGGAATGAGTAGGGGGTGGAGGGAGAATATAAGGTGTTTTTATAATAAAGAAGTCACAGGAACTGTCAGCAGGGATATTTTTCTGGTTTGTTTAATGGAAATACCTTTGGGTCTGTCGTGAGTGCAATGAGGTCAGTTCTATAAATCAATTAAATATTCAAATTCATCTGCATGCATCAGCCCAGTTTTAAATGATCTATCAGTTTCATAAAACTATAAGTAATGGATCAAAATTCTATTTGGGCTTCCTCAAACTAAGTTCTTTTGAGGTTCTGTAATGAATGAGCACAAAACAGGATGTGCTTTGTGCTGCTTGTACCAACTGCTGGAAAAGATTAGATGTGCAACAGCATCTTGTCTTTAGCAGGTTATGTAACCAAATGAAATTAATTTGTTAATATATGTCAATTATTCTCATGACAATCACAAAAGTGGTTAAGGAAGTTGTGTTCTGTCCACAACTTCTGAAAAGAACACTACCCAAAACTGGCAACATATGCTAAACTGGACAAATATTGAATAAAAAAGAGCACAAAAGTTAACAGCTGTACCACATTATCTGCATCTACAACTATCATATGAGATGAAAGTGTATAAAGGAAATATGCACACATTTTATATTTAATTTCAAAAAAATGTAATTAAAAAATTTAATTAGCCTGCTCTAAATGAGGAAGAGAAGATGGACATATGATGAGCACGTGTTGAGAAGAGACAACAAAAGAATTCTTAAACAGGCTCTCCTGTGGGAAACACTAGAGTAAAGAAAATAAGGAAGTCTTAGAGAAACACTAAAAAGAACACTTATAATAAAAGCAAAGTTGGCAGGTATAGATTCATTAATTAAATCAAATATGTTGCCAAGAATAGAGACGGATGGTGAAAAACGCTACCAGTCCTATGTGATGTCTAGCAGCAAGGGGAAGATCAAGATCAAAATTAAAATCTATTATGCACAAGACAATATGTGCCTTAAACAAACATAGTTTAAGTCTAAACCTCTGCTTCCAAGAAACATGTAACATGTTAAAACACACCATATCAAATGTGTATCATATGTCCAAATGCACACCTTTAACAAACAAGGTATTTGCCCCAAATTCTGCCCTACAAAATAAGGTTCATGCCCAAACAACTTCATCTTCAACAAAATTAACATTTGATCAAAATAATGCCTTCAATTAAATGGCATGTATGCCCAAAACTCTGCCTTAAATCAATGACATGATTTATGCCCACAACCCTTTTCTAAAAAACACAGTATAATTACCAAAAATCCTAACCTTAAAAAGAAAATAAATAAAAAATAAAAATGTGACCACGAAAAAAAAAAAAAAACAATAAGGTCATATACCCTAAATTCAGAAAGCATTGGAGATTTCAATTTTGTATTGAAAATATTCAAAATGTAAAAATTACCCTCCTACACAAATTTACAAAGAGAAGTCAAGTGGGGAGCATTAGTGCAGCATGAACAAAACACCAGCACCACAATAACTGTCCAAGACCAGGGTATGCTAAAAGCGTCCTCACTTACAGTACAGTGCCTAGCAGTTACTACTAAGGATTGTTAATAATCTACTTTTAACTTCCTAAAAGGATAACAAAAAAGGCAGTATTCTATACATATATATAATATTTGTGCATGTGTGTGATTCATGCCTCCAAAATAGTGCACACAAACATAAATGCTTCTCAGTGACATAAACAAAAGCTTATTAAAAACATAAATTGCCCATAAGAGTAAAAATGCCATAACATTCTACATATCACACATAAACATCACTGGCACACTAACCAGATCAACTCTAGTCTGGAATGCCCTCAAAGTAATTGCCAAGGAGTACTGTAATCGTCCTGGGTAAGCTTAGTCTGTGACAAGAGTCAAAATTTGTATGGTACTCTATTCCACACAGACATTATCAAAAAGAACACAATAAACAGTTGAGTGCTACAATACATACTACATGGTAGAGTGCAAAATATGTTAATAGGAATAACATTATATGTAAGTATAGGTTCCATCCATGGCTTAATGGAATACGGGGAATATAGTGCTTGTGCCCACATTTTGTATTGACTAACAGCACATTTGATAGGTGTTGTGGTCGATATCATGCCAGACTGACTAACAGTACATTTGATAGGTGTTGTGGTCGATATCATGCCAGACTACTCTGTTCTCTCAGAAAAAATCTCAGGTACCAATTTTTTGTTAGGCTGGATGAATCCCAAAACTGTGGAGGTTTGAAAAAAAAAATGTGCCACATTTGGTAACTGAAACAGGACCCTCCTGATCAATAGTGAGTGCCCTAACCACTCAGTAAACATGCTTCTAAATAACAGTTTTTAAAATTGTTAAGGATCAACAGGGCATCAGCACTCACCCAGTCATTGAAGATACATCTCACAGGCACACAGTGAATGGGCACGCTGAAGTTTTTTTTACAGCATTAGAAACCAGACCAGATGATGTGAGTGATATAACTTAAATAGCAGAGCTTGCCGTACTGTATTACTAACCAAAGTGCACAAGCACTTCTTTTTCAATCTCTTAGTTTGGAGACTGGGTGGTCTAGAGGTAAAGCATTGGCCTTTGGACAGGAAGGTTCTGGGTTTGATTCCCATCACAGGCAGTGTGAATTTTTCAAATATTATATCTGTGGATTCCTGAAGCCTTTACCCTCCTCTGATCTCTGAGTATAGTGATTTGGTGTCTAGCCCTCTCGAAAACTGACGAAAAACAGGAGGTTTTGTGTGCATTTGCACATGTTAAAGAGTCCTTGGCAGTTTAAAGTCGAAAAGAGTAGGCCAAAAATGGTCGGGCAATAATTGTTAAGCAAATCTACTCATGCCAAAGACGGACGTGTCAGACCAAATTGCAGATATAGTGACGCTGCAAAACTAGTGACGCTGCAAAACTAGTGATGCTGCAAAACTAGTGACGCTACAAAACTAGTGACGCTGCAAAACTAGTGACGCTGCAAAACTAGTGACACAAGTCACCCACTTAATGGGTGTTGACTCAGGATTAGTAGTTTCTTAGTTGTATAAACTGTCACTTTCTTCTCCTAAAATAAATAGAACAAACACACAGTGTGTGGCAATATGTTGTTAACTGAAGCAGTGAATAAATAGAACACACACAGTGTGTGGAAATATGTTGTTAACTGAAGCAGTAAATAAATAGAACACACAGTGTGTGGAAATATGTTGTAAACTGAAGCAGTAAATAAACAAATGATGTGACAGAGCTAAAAATTAACAACATAATGTCAATCACTGAGCTTGTAACAACAGCATAGTGTATACCATAGCATTCAGCAAATGACACATAAAAAAAAAGTTTACAATTTTACAAACATGATATTATCTAAAAAAAAAAATCCTTTATGGCAACCTTCATAAGACTCAGTTGAATCAAACCCTAAAAGTGAAATAATCAGGAAAGGCCATTTTGTCTAGAATAGTGTGCCCTTTAGGATTGATGTCATCATACCTTCTTTTTTCTTTGAATTCACTCACTTTTTTCATACTTCACATAACTGTGGTTGGAGTTACATGCCTTTATGAGTTACACAGAAATATTATTTGTCAACAAACATTTTGTAGATTTTGTGTCACCTGTATTTCCTGTAAAAGATGTTGGGACATAACATTATGACTGTGTTTTGTGATGTCACCCTACAGTTTAAAGCTGTGACCATATTTACAAACAACATTTGCTTTAGTTTCTACTTTATTCCCCCGATGAAAAGCTTTACACGGACGGATCTACATAACTTTACTATCATCTTCAGTGAGGAATGTAGCGGTCAGTACATAAACTTGATCACAACATGAAAATGGGTTTAATTCTGACCTGATGCTCTCTAGCGGACAGCAGAAAAGAAAAAGTGTGGGTATCTGGTACACTGAGATGGGGAAGGTAAGCAGCAAGACAGACTGCTGCTCCCTCACCTCCAAATGGCATGTCCTAATACTGTGAAGACTTCACTTCTCTTTGCCATTATGTGGTATGTGACATATTTCATCCCTATGACATGCTACGAGACATCCTTTATACCCCATACTATTGTCAAAATAACATAACATTACAATGACTAGAACTTGTCAACGAGACAATTATTCCTGGTATGACTTGTTACAAAATTAAATATAAATCTGTTACACAATCTTGTATCTGTTTTATAAAACAATAATTACATACAACTTTCCACATGTGAATAATCTAAACACAGTCTGTGAAAGTATAATACCTTTACTAAAATGTGTTTTGTGTATTCAAGCCTGGAAATCAAAGTAAGTGAGTGATAACTGGAGCAAGACACATGTAGCACACCATGAACATGTTATCTAGCAGTGAGCAATTTATTTAGTTCAATTCTTGTATTAGACAGAAACATGAACATTAAATAACAGAAAATGGAAACTCTTAAAATGTGGATTTATAGAAGAATTGGGCGAATTCTCATGAATGGAAAAATATATAAGTTGTTACATAAACACACAATATACACTGTCTATAAATCTCAACACCAACACCAAAATTGGTGTTCTATCCTATAATCTGATTCAAACACCTTCTGTTGACTACACCTGGCATTCTGCCCCAAAGAGAATTCCTATACATCCCAGAAATAGGATGAAAGCTGTCAACTATAGTTTTTTAATAGAGAGTACAATAGTTTCCTTCAGAACAGGACAGGATACTTCAATCTCATTAATGCACTTTAATTTTTAAAAAAAAGGCTGTTCATCCTAGTCAGCCTCTTTTAAAAAATTCAACCAATTCTGCAGCACATTATATGAAATGGGAAATGATAAAATACTGAAAGTGAGTGTATTCATTGATAAAAGCAAACCAAAAACAGAAGATATCACTATTAATAAAGCAGCAACTAGATTAAAGTGTTCATTAAGGAAAAAACTGAACACTTTTGGCAATGAAGTATATATATATCAGTGCATACATACTGAAATCATTTAGAACAATATTTATGTAGCAAAATGGTGAAAGAGACATCAGAGCTGAAAGTGGTCAGTGACTCATAGCTGACAGTTTGTGTTATGATAAATGAACCAGAACTGTTTCAGATCTCCCCAAGGGAGATATGGGAACAGATCAATCAACCTGACCAAGTTGTTGAGGATGAATGGTGAAACCATGGCCTAAAAGTATCATATTAAAGTTGGATGTGTTGGGCTGAAAGATACAGGTATTGAAGTCTGCTGTAAACAACATTACAATGTAGCTATGCCATTTCAAATATGGACAACAAAGAGGAATAACTATCCGACATAATTAGAAGATGTAAAGCAACATAAATTAGTTTTGATACTTGCTAACATATCAAAAGTTTACTTGACAATAGGGGTTGGGATAACACTACCATTCATTAAACAGTCCCTAGCTCTTTAAAAAGCTGAATTTTTTTATACAAAATGTTTTCTTTTTAAAAGAATATTGTTACTTTTTTTCCCCAGACAGCACTAAACTGATGAATGCAGCCTCCCTGACACTGAGAACCTTACAAAATGTACTCAACAAAAGTTGCATGTTACGGTACTAGCTTTATCAGTCAAAAATGTGGAGGACATTAAAGATACCAAAGTGTCTACCAACTGATGTTTATGTACATGAGCTACTATCAAGCATCAGAACTAAACAAATAATTTCTTATTCCCAGACATAAACAAAAAAAAAAAAAAAAAAAAAAAAATGGTAAAGCATTATCTAAATATAGTAATGAGTTACAACAAAAAATGTTTACAAGTCATGGCAGTAAGTTTTTTTTTTTATTACAGTAAATAAAACAATATCAGTCTTTTAGCGAAAGATAAAAATAAAAAAAAATAAAATATAAGCAATGCTAAAAATGCATATTCAACATGTCCTCAATGGAGTTCTTGAAACAAAACAAGGTTGTATAAAAATAAAGGGAAAAAAATCTAGGATATGGAAATAATAACATCAATGAGTGCTGCTGAACATATGACAGATCATATGCCCACAACTGAGCACATGAAAGGAATGCAGATCTCAGGATCTGATTTCATCAGTAAAGGTTTAGTCTTGGAGGTTTTGCCTACTCTTGGTGAGGCACGATCCGTTCAACCTCTAGGTTGTATTAGACCATAATTACCACCCAAAAATGAAAGTGAAAACTACATTGTGGTGGTGCCCATGTTTAAGCAACCAAAGGTCTTAATGTGGCAGCAGAAGTATTATTATTGTAAGCCAGTGAAAGTAGTAGAGTAATAGTATTACAATAAAGAACTACTTCCATTACAGCAGACTACAATTATTAAACTGTATACATATGTATACAACAAACTAATCATCAGACGCATCTAGGTACCACTAAATCAGCTGTAATGTGCAGCTTAGTATATTAATTCATTTTCATCTCAGGATAAAGTAGGCACATAGGGCGGAAGTCATAGTTCTCCACGACTGACGATCTGCTGCTAGTTCTTGGTTGTTTCTCAGTCCCATGGTTCAGCCTTCCCTAACAATCGTTCTGCATAGTGATTCTCTTGGTCTACCTTGATTTCTTTTACCAGATGGTTTCCCCATAAATGTCTAACAGGTAAGTCTTTCCTTTTTCACTTTCAGCACATGACTGATGTGTTTCCAACACCTTTTTCTTATAAAGTTTGACATGTACTCTTATGTATATTCATCTCTTATCTGTTCTTTTGAAATTTATTCTTTCTAGCTTTGTTTTAGATCCTCTGAAGACATTTGTTTTCAAAGGCATTTAATTTTTTTCTCTAAAGTTTTGGTTGATTTCCAACTTTCACATCCGTATGTTAGCATTGATAACACATAGGTAGTTAACAGTTTAAGTTTTGTTCATTTACTGAAAACTTTGAATCTCCAGATCAGTTTGTTGAAAGCATTTGATGCTATTGCGAAGCCTGTCATGATTTCTGATGTTATATATCTATCTCTGGACATTTTGCTGCCTAGGTAGGTCAAATTGGTCACTTTTGTAGAATTTCATAGTTAACTTGTTATATCAGAGACTTTGTTGGTAATATCTAGGACTTTCATTAAGTATACAGAATAGAGCAAATATATATTTATATTATCTAGTATCATGCCTGCTGGCATAAGTAATAATGTTTATCCATGACTTTCTGTTATTATAGCTGTTTAACATTACAGCTATTGACTTCCTATCATACAATTTTCTTAATATGTCTGGCAGTCATATTCTTTGCTTCCCTCTATCACATCATGCCCCAATTTTTTTTACTTACCACAATATGTTCCAGTTCTATCTATCTATCTATTGACCTTTCGAGCCGTAACCGGCCCATAGGGCGTAGACCAAGATACACCTTCTCCTATATGAATTTTTGTTCTAGCAGTTTTCTTTTAAAGATATTTTATCAAATCTCGCCATCTGTCTCTGTTCTGTGCAAGCAGTTCTATCTCATTGAGGGAGCCGATTCCTGCTGCTCTTGCCTCTCTCATCAATGTTCTTCTCAGTGTCTCCCTGGGTCTTCCTCTTTTTCTTTTACCTGTTGTTTCCCATATGAGGGCTTGCTTTGCTATTCGATTATTATCTCTTCTCATCACATGTCCAACGTATGACCATCGTCTTTTCTTTATTACTGAAGATATTAGTGGTTGATTGGCGATTTCTCTAATTTCCTCGTTTGTTTTGAATTCGTTCCATTCTATACCAAGTATTTTCCTTAGACATTTATTTTCGAATGCGTTCAACTTTGTTTCTATATCTCTTGTTGTTTTCCAGCTTTCACACGCATACGTAAGGGTTGATAGTACATTTGATTTGAATAGCCTAAGTTTTGTGTTTGTGCTAATGAGTTTTGATTTCCACAACTTTTCAAGGCTTCTGAAAGACATTGCTGCTTTAGCCAGTCTGATTCTAATTTCTTTGCTCGTATCCCCTTCTCGATCAATGTGACTTCCAAGATAGATGAAGTGATCGATCTCTTCTACTGGTTTGTTTTCCATGTATATTTTGTCACTTGTTGGAATTAAACTTTTCATGACTTTAGTCTTTTCATGATTGACCTCAAGCCCAATTTTGCTGGCTATTGATGATAGTTCATTTGTGTTTTCCTGCATCGTTTTTATCTGATTGCTGATGAGAACTATGTCATCAGCAAAGTCCAGGTCCTCCAAATGGTCTCCTTGTATCCATTCGATGCCTTTATTACCAGTGCAGCATTTCTTCATTATGAAGTCCATAACAATTCCAAATAACAAGGGCGATAAAATACATCCTTGTTTAACCCCAGTTTCTATTGGGAAACATTCGCTCAGTCCTTCCTCTGTTCGAACTGCACATGTGTAACCATCATACATGTCTTTGATAATATTTATGATTTTTGATGGTAAGCCATATTGCTTCAGAATTTTCCACAAAGAATCTCTATGTTCCAGTTGGTCTTTTCTTATTAAAAAATTGATAATTTCCTTCTAATGTTGATAAATGTACTTTTTGACTTGGACTCATTTAGAAAATGTTTGTTACTCTGCTTAACTGTTCTTTGCAATATTCTTCTATAAACCACATTTATTCTGTGACTGTAACTTCCAAAGATTTGTTTTACCTGTTGCCCAATATATATATATATATATTTATATATAAACACATTCACACACACAAATATGGTAGGGGGAAGGGGTGTGTGTGTGTGAGAGAGGAGGAAAGGAGAGATGGCACTGAGCAAACCAAACATTGCTGCCTATTGAGACATAAAACAAAAATTATGCATTTTCTCTACAGCTCAGGTAATAAAAATATATATAAATTTAGAATCAACATGTTTGTGTCAACAGCTGATTTGATCTCTTCATGTCAAATGGAAGAATTTTCCACGATAAAAGGTAAAGTACGAGACTTGAACCGGCGCCTTAGCACGTGAGTTTACACCCATATGTGCTCTGCCGCCTATCCAGAAATGTTCGGAAATTTCTGTATAGTGTAGCCTCAAGCATCGAAACTCAGATGTGAGGCAACATTCCTCACCTTCCCAGGATAATACCCTGGTACCCATTTCTGCCAACGGTTGGGTCGACCGTGGGGGTATTTTTTTTTTCCAACCACGAGTACAACTCACACTGCTCCCAGCAGGAATCGAACACGGGTTGTCCGAACGTCGGTTGTCCAGTCGAGTGGTTTTCCCAACTAGGCTACCGAGGCCCCCTTTTCCCCGATATTTTCCACAAATCATATTAAAATTTGTCACACATCAGGGAAAATAACTGCAGTTTCACAAAGAACTGAAGTGACAGTATAAAGATGCTATTTGTTTTTAACCCAAATAACCAATATCATGAATACTACTAGCGTTGTAAAGTAGTTTATAATTGAATCTTGTTTCTCATTTCTCAGTTCAAGAGTTGTATATCTAGTTACAGACATACTGTAACAAGCCCAGCTCTCAATGAATACATCATTTGCAGAGTTTGGGATGGTTGTTTGAAGACCACAGCAACATAATTTCTGCTAGAGTTGGTCCTGGAGATGGCTGGTGAAATGTCCAGAAGCATCTGCTGCAGTGAAATCACTGGCTGTCAAGGAATTCATGGACACTACCTTCATTAATTCTGTGCTCATATCTCACAGGGACCCTCACTCAGTAGTTTTTCTGATGGGGAATGTACAAGAAGAAGGAAGAGCACTGGCCACTTCGCATCCATATGCTGAGTGCTAGAACTGCTTCATAAGTGCCTCTTTAGAATTAAATGCTATAAGACTTCTTTTTCATTCAATTTTTGACTGAGTGCACAAAGAATATCAGATAAAGGATGCAGTCCCATCACATTGGAACTAATTTAGAACATTCATCCTCATTCACTACTCAAATGGGATCAACAACAACAAGCTGAACACAAGAAAAATGATTAGCTTTGTGTATTCTTGCTTAATTACCATAGTTCACACAACCACATTATAATGTAATTAACAATATTCGGCACACAATTTTTAATGGATTTTCATGGACAATTATACAAGAAAACATGAATAAAATCAAGAAGTGTGTGCAACAAAAGACAAAATGATAGTTTAAATGTCTACCTACACCATTACTTTACAACAGGACATACATATTTCAAACCAGGCAACAAAAAATTAATCTCTTCTTTAAAGCAGTCTTTCATTTCACAGATCTGGATAAACCACAAAAGGCAGATTTATATTTATTTTCATATTCAGGATATGACTGAGTTAATTTAACAAATATTTGTAAAACATCTAAGCAGAACATTTAGATCATATCTGAGAATTCAAGCATCTGATTGCCACATCTGCCTCCATACTGGTGGTGTCCATGATACGAGCTTGTTGGTTGGGGTCATGACCTAGATGAAGCTGATCAGCCGATGTTGGTTGACTTAGTAAGATTTCACTGCCTGACCCCTGATCCTGTGGAAGAAACAAAAATAGACAAGTTACACTCAACAGAAATCACCAGATGCAACACTTCCTTTAAGCTGCATGCTGCTGTATTGTCTTGCAACTCAAAATGCAGCTGCCCATTTTAATTTACAAAATACTATTGTTTTGTCCACTGCTTGATATGCATTTAAAATATTTGTGCCCAAAACAACAAAAGAACTAATCAGTGGCTGTAAAGATGAGAAGGAACATTGCTCTGACGCCAAATTAACTTTTAACAACTGACCTCAAAACTAAAACTCCCATGTCACTATCCTCTGCACAAAGCTAAAATTAAAGTTTCAAAAGAGTGGTTCTAAAATTAGACAATCTCATTCCCCAAGTGAAGCATTAAAATTACTAAAAAACAATGTTAATTGCAAAGAAGGTGTTGAAGTTACCTTTGTGTGTGCTGCAAAGCTAGCTGGATAATCAAGGTTTAAGCTAAATAAGGCTACAGCTTGTCTTGAAATCTTCTTCTGATGCAACATCAATTTTAAGTTCAAAGAAAGAATTCATAAGCTCAAGGTAGGTGATATTTCCATAGTCTGTCCAGGTAATGGTGCATATTTTTACAAGAACCTTCTCTGTTCATAATATGTTAGGTAGCATTGTGTAAGTGTTCAGCAGCCAACCTGTCTGTGCTACAGTCACATATTCTTCACAGTTTCCTATCTTTATATCATAAATCTCCCAATCACTGTTAAAACATTGCTTTATTACAACATTGAGAAAGATAACAGCAGATAAGATCATCCAAAGAGCATAGACCATAAACTAACTTTCACCTCTATGCTGAAGGCAAATGAGGAAGGAGACATGAAAGTCTACAACCAAGGAATATTGGGTGGTCCAGAGGTAAGACATAGGCTTCTGACACAAAGGTCCTGGGTTTGAATTCTGCTACAGGTGGTTGGATTCTCTTAAAATTCATAGTTTTCCTTGGTTTTACCCTCCCCTGGTCTTTGGACAGTGAGATCCAATGTCTAGCCATCATGGATAAGGTGAAAAACAGGAGGTTAAGTGTGCATTCTGCCCATGTTAAAGAACCACTGGCAGTTAAAAAGTCTAAAATTACGTTGGGTCAGCTTTGTCTACATTCCTGGACATGCGGGAGTATAGGGAAATGAAAGAGCGGATAGGTTGGCTAGCTGTGCTGTCGTTGAAGACATCATCAATGTCCTTAAGACTGGGTGAACCCGGAAGCCGTCGGTTGGGATCGAACTCTACCCCTTGTCCTTTGTAGTCCAGTTCACTAACCACTGAGCTATCGCGGCTCCCTATATTATGCAAGTATATGCATATATACAAGTATAAATGCAAGTAAAATTGAGAAAGCAGTGTAATTATTTTAAACTTATCAACGATTCAAACCATCAAAGCAAGAGATAGAGCAAAATGGCGCTCCATGGTAGCCAACCTTCGTTGCGGAGACTGCACTCAATGATGATGATCAACGATTATCACGATCAGAGAATAGATGTTGCATGAAGGTAACAGGTAGGATTAAATCTAGGCTTGACAAAGCCACAGGCATAAATTGTTGGGGAAAATGCAATTTGTATTTTAAAAGAGAAACTGAAATGAAAGTCTACATCTTACCTGGAGATAAGCATTGAGCTGCTGAATGTCTATCTGGTTCATAAGGTCTCCACTCAACATGTTGGCTGGCAGATTGATGCTGTCCACACTCAGCCCACTGCCATCACCTCCAGACACTGAGATTACTAGTTGACCATTCTCTGTGGATACCACTGACAGATCACTGCTGGAGAGACCAGACAGTTCTGCAATGACGCTGCAGTCAATGCTGCCAGCTGAAATGGATGATACTGTGACACTGCCCATTGATGAGTTATCTGCTGTCATGTGACTTGTGGATGAATCTGCCTCACAAGATGCTCCTCCTCCATCAGCCCCTGTATTATCAAAGTACTGTGGCATACCTGAGTGACCATGAAACAAGGTGTGTTCAAAGTGTTTAAGCATTAAAGAAAGCATTGCACATGTAATCAAAACGAACACACAAAAAACTACATCTAACTTATATTCTCAACATTTCACACAATGATCTCTCTTAAAAATTTGACGGGCTGACAAAGGTGACACTCGTAAATGCAACAAAATGTGTCAATCTTACATGTTGACTGACAAAAGTGACACCTACATATATACAAAATTCAAGATCAGCACCTCAACTACAGGTACAAGTGGGCAGGCACCTCAGACTGTTGAACACATACCTCAAAACTGTACTGAAAATAGTAGACTGAGGAAAATGTGATGTCTTCAGAAATAACACTACAGACAAAACTATATGGGCCACTGCAAGAATTACAAAAGACTAAAATTCATACAAGAAACGACAATGCAGATATAGACAATACTTCAGGTGAATGAAAGAAATATAGAGAAAAGTGACATCTGTACATGCAATAAAATGTGACACCTCTTGCACCTCATGGTTGAGTTGTTAACAGGTCTATGAGCAAATTGATCAGGTGAATGGATCTAACAGTAAGAAAACTAAAAATATTGCATTCTTCTCTTTTTTGTTTTTCCCATTTCAGCTCCCTGTGAAGCATAGGTCTTCAATAAGCACATTCCAAGCTGTTCTGTTTTTTTTTTTTTTTGGCCATTTTTTTAGGATCTTTCCACCCCTTCTCCATCCTCATCATCTCCTCTTCCATCTGTCTTCTCCAGGTGTATTTTGGCCTTCTCCTTTATTTCCTCCCCAGGGGGGTACCAAACAAAAAAAAAAAGCTTATGTACTACTCTCAGATGACTTCCCCAGTGTGTTTCCTACCAGCGCCATCATCTTTGTCATATCTCTTAGTTCACTGGTATTTGTCTGGTACTTTCCCATAGTTCTAAGTTAGTAATTTTGTCTGCCATTTCAATCCTTTTATTCTGCACAAGCATCCATTAAACGCTGCATTGAGAATAGATAAAACCAGATAATGGTGTATAGTTTTACAAGTACAGATAAAGGAAACAGCAACAAGTCAAGACAACCTTCAAAAAGCACTGGGTCAAAGATGGTCAACTGGACTGATAGTGGTCAGCAAATCAGAATTGGCAGTTTGCAACCAGAATCAGCAGAAAGAGCTGATCAAGATTCTATTCCACTTTCCAGTGGTGCCTCTGGAAATCGACCAAGTCAGGCCAAGTGAATTTGGGTACAAGATGGGATGTGCTGGGTTGAAGGGCACATAAATGTAGCAGCTTGTTACAAACAGTAACACAACAAATCTATGCCTATGTAACATCATTTTCATTAAGAACACAACAAATCTGTGCCTATTTAACATCATTTTAATTAAGAATGGAAGACAAAGGGGAATAAGTAATAGAAGTCCCACACAGACCCCAAAAATGGAATCTCTCTTTCTTCACTTCCTCCTATACATCTTTGCTTGTCCTTCTGGCAGCCTCAGTCATCGTCAAGTGATGATGTAGCATTTCTCAGATGATGTCAGTCTATCTAACTCAGGGTTTACCACATGCACTTTATCCATCTCCACTTTTAATATATGTTTTGTATGATATAGAATCGCTTGGCATTTTCTCAAGATGAGCAAACCATTTCATTTCTTGTCTCTGTATGATGTTCAGAATCGATTCAATGCCCACTCTCTCTCTTACAACATAGTTTCTGATTCTATCGCTGGGATAATGACATAAAGATATCTATCTATCTATCTATTGACCTTTCGAGCCGTAACCGGCCCATAGGGCGTAGACCAAGATACACCTTCTCCTATATGAATTTTTGTTCTAGCAGTTTTCCTTTAAAGATATTTTATTAAATCTCGCCATCTGTCTCTGTTCTGTGCAAGCAGTTCTATCTCATTGAGGGAGCCGATTCCTGCTGCTCTTGCCTCTCTCATCAATGTTCTTCTCAGTGTCTCCCTGGGTCTTCCTCTTTTTCTTTTACCTGTTGTTTCCCATATGAGGGCTTGCTTTGCTATTCGATTATTATCTCTTCTCATCACATGTCCAACGTATGACCATCGTCTTTTCTTTATTACTGAAGATATTAGTGGTTGATTGGCGATTTCTCTAATTTCCTCGTTTGTTTGAATTCGTTCCATTCTATACCAAGTATTTTCCTTAGACATTTATTTTCGAATGCGTTCAACTTTGTTTCTATATCTCTTGTTGTTTTCCAGCTTTCACACGCATACGTAAGGGTTGATAGTACATTTGATTTGAATAGCCTAAGTTTTGTGTTTGTGCTAATGAGTTTTGATTTCCACAACTTTTCAAGGCTTCTGAAAGACATTGCTGCTTTAGCCAGTCTGATTCTAATTTCTTTGCTCGTATCCCCTTCTCGATCAATGTGACTTCCAAGATAGATAAAGTGATCGATCTCTTCTACTGGTTTGTTTTCCATGTATATTTTGTCACTTGTTGGAATTAAACTTTTCATGACTTTAGTCTTTTCATGATTGACCTCAAGCCCAATTTTGCTGGCTATTGATGATAGTTCATTTGTGTTTTCCTGCATCGTTTTTATCTGACTGCTGATGAGAACTATGTCATCAGCAAAGTCGAGGTCCTCCAAATGGTCTCCTTGTATCCATTCGATGCCTTTATTACCAGTGCAGCATTTCTTCATTATGAAGTCCATAACAATTCCAAATAACAAGGGCGATATATATACATATATATATTTTTTGTTGGTTTTTTTTTTGTTTGTTACAAAGGGGAGTAGTTGTCAGGCAAACATAGAAGAAGAAATGAGCACTATATTCAATACCTCTGAAGATTACCATTAAATCCCGAAAATAAAAAATCCTGAAAACATTATTAGATATTACCTTGTGTGGCATCTGGATCTTTCTTAATTCTTCTGGTTCCTCTAAGCATGGTAGACAGGCGTCCCCTAACACTGGTTCCACCTCTTTTGTAGTCAGAACTTCCTGTAATCACATCAGCCAATCTCAATTTTTGCAGATTTGTTATCAATTTATTGTAAATTATCAACTCAATCACAGCGGATGTGTGGTTTAACAACTAAATTTCAATAAATATCTGAGTCTAACTGTTCAATTTCTAATCAAGGCAACAGGAGACAATGAGTGGTATATCCATCCACTAAGACATAAGCAGTCTTTATTCTCAACACTAATAATATTTATTATACAAATCCACCCACATGATATTTAGGAGCAAAAATTGTTTACCCTTATTACCTGTGAATATTAAGAGCTATGTCTGCAAAGTATGAACTTTGGTGTCTTTACAGACAGTTGGTAGCAAGCAATCATAAGTCAGTAGTTTACTAAAAATATTAATGTCTTATACAGGACGCTATGGGAGCCATGATAGCTCAGTGGTTAGTGAACTGGACTACAAAGGATGAGAGGTCAGTTTCGATCCTAATCGACAGCTTCCAGGTTCACCCAGCCTTAAATGATAATAGATTTTTTCCTGGGAAAGTGAAGCGGCACAGGCATAATCACATTACCCCAAGATATCATGTGCCGAAGGTCTATAAAATTATGGTCAATAACATTTTATTCCCTACACTCCAGTTGGCGTGACGGGGAACTTGACTTTTTTTTTTTTAACTTTTTATGCTGGATGCTGATTTGTTGAAAAGCTTCTTTCGTGGCTGAATCTGCCAATATATGACAGTCAGATCCATCCGCAAAATGAACAAGATGTATTTGCGGTGTCTAGGCTCGTCTCCTTTCTCCTGCACCTTTTGTCTTCTGAATTTGATATCACCACTGCCTTGGAAGTTGCTGTCATTTTTTGCTTTTGTCCTCCATGTGCTACGATCTGCAGCCAGATTTTCCATTTTCTTTTACTGATCAAAAAATGGTCTCAAGGAACCCCTGCAAACATCATTATATCTCAACACTGGTCTGCCCTTTGGCCTCTATCCGTCCTTAAGCTCACTAAACAATATTATATATTTACATAAATATAAAGGCTTGCCATATATCTATCTATTGTCCTTTCGAGCCAAAGACAGCACATAGGGCAGAACCACAATCTCAAAAACAGAAACCTTGCGCGACAAAATGGCACATATTGCAGAGATCACAGCTCTAAAAGGTTTTGGCATTGTTTAGGACTGTACTGGATCACTGTCAATTCTTTGGAGGGTGCTGTGAAGTTGCTCCTCTTTAGTCTTCCTTTTCCAAAGCTGATTATTCTTTGGTGCATGGGGTGGTTGGGAAGCCTTTTGTATTTCTCAACTTGTTGCATTACTTTAGTTTTCCAAAGGTTGTAAGAATATGAAATTGGTTATATTTTTCCTTGATCATCAGTGTATTTCAGGATGCTGTAGTCAGTATCACAAAAAGCTATCAATTGTTTGCAGAGAAAATCCCTGGCATTAATATTCAGAGGCTGAATGAAAGCTAAAGTAAGAAAAAAAAGTCCAGCCACAATATGGAGCTGAGCTACTTAATTAATCAGTAGATTTGTACACAACATGACAATATAAATAACACATTTTATTAACATCAGACATTTGTGAATTATGTATCTTCCAAACCACAGCTTAGCAAAATAAATGGAACACAAAACCAGGCTGCATGTATCATCACAAGTGCTATGAAATCTACAGCTATGGAGACTCTTGAAACAGTAACAGCCCTACAACCTTTGGAAAACTAAAGTAATGCAACAAGTTGAGAAATACAAAAGGCTCCCTAACCACCCCATGCGCCAAAGAATAATCAGCTTTGGAAAAGGAAGACTAAAGAGGAGCAACTTCACAGCTACCTCCAATGAATTGACAGTGATCCAGTACTGTCCTAAACAATGCCAAAACCCATATGCCCATCCTGTATGACTTCCCATGACAAATATATAAAATACCAGAACTTTAGGAAGACATAATAGGAATCATGAATGAAAAAAGGCACACAAACAGACACAGAGAGAAAGCACAGAGCAGAAAAACACATAAACGACAACTACCCACAGGACTCCTGGTCACACATATACACGGATGGCTCTGCTACAAACGCCACCAGAAATGGAGGAGGAGGTATTTTCTTGAGGCTGAATAACCAGGAAAAGATCACCAAAGTCAATAGCTACTAAAAAATTCTCAAACAACTATAAAGCAAAAACTGAAGCCCTCAAAGATGCTGCAAAACTGGCTATTCAACACAAAAATAACATGCACAAGAAATTGGTGATACTGACTGATGCACTGTCAGTCCTAACAGCTCTAAAAACCTCCAGGAACAGTGAGCTAGTTGACTTGAGAACAACCCTAGACCAACTGTGCAATAGCTTCCAGAGAATGGTCATCCAGTGGATACCATCACATTGTGATATACAAGGAAATGAATGTGCAGACAAACTAGCTAATGAGGGAGGGAGATTACCACAAGAGAACCATCTGGTCAGCTATGATGAAGCAAAATTCATCATCAAAGGAGAGTGTCATGAAAAATGGAAACAAGAACACAAAATATACTTCCTCCAAATATCAAGGAGGGATCAAGTCATCATACTTCACCAAAGCACTGGCCACAACAGAAAGAGAAACCACATGTTCACCAAAGGTCAATGTGGCCCACAACCACCTCCCTGGAAGAGAAACTCTATGGGGCAACTGAATCACTGAAAAAGACAGCTACCTTCTGGAGTCCAGTCTGAATGACCTATGATCGCAGAAGAAGAAGAATTGTGTATCTACCTGCAAAGTTCCAAAACTCGACCAAACGCTGAGCTTTCCGCTTTCTTTTCTCTGCTATTCTGTCTGGATCTGAAAGAGACAATTTACAGGTAATGTGTAAGAGAAATGTTTTAGTCTACCTTACTTTTTCTCTGAAGATAATCATCATTTCTATTTTATTTTTTTCAGAATAGATATCATTAGATCCAACTTGATGTACAGCTATGTTGTAATGGGAAATTAAAGACATAATTATTAAATAGAAGAAAACAATATTTTTGTTCATCTGTTACTTTGTTACTACATTATTTGCATGTAAGTAGCAGACTACTGTCATGTGTAAGTAAAAAAAAGTAAAGTACCCCCGTCACGCCAAGTGGCGTATAAGGAAATATGGTGTTAGTGACCCTATATTTTACAGACCTTCAGCACATGATTTTTGGGGTAATGTGGTCGGTATTACGCCCGTGCTGCTTTACTTTCCCAGAAAAAAATCCGGTACCCATTTAAGGCTGGGTGAACCCGGAAGCCGTCGGTTGGGATCGAACCCTACCCCATGTCCTCTGTAGTCCAGTTCACTAACCACTGAGCTATCGCGGCTCCCACTGTCATGTGTGACAAAACATAATTTGTGAATATAGGTATCATATACACACCTGGATCATCTGGCATGTATGTGAAAGGTATACTCTCACTTGTCTCCCCATCTGACGGTCGTTGAAGCTGCATGTGAACTTCAACAGGTTTTGTGATGTCTTGACTGTGGTAGGCAGGTGTCCGAAATACAATGGCATACTGGAACAACAATGTCCAAAAAAACTTAACATCTTTCATAAACAGACAAGCGATTAAAAGATAAGTTACTCCTATCAGTAGGTTAAGTAAAAAAACTAAAGTGCCCCCCGTCACGCCAAGTAGCGTATAGGAAATATGGTGTTAGTGACCATATATTTTACAGGCCTTCGGCACATGATTTTTGGGGTAATTTTATGCCTGTGTCGCTTTACTTTCCCAGAAAAAAATCTGGTACCCATTAAAGGCTGGGTGAACCCAGAAGCCATCAGTTGAGATCTAACCCTACCTCTTGTCCTTTGTAGTCCAGTTCACTAACCACTGAGCTATCGCAGCTCCCCAGTAGATTAAGGAATAATTATAAAACACTTTTCTTCTGAAGTAGATAACTGCTAAATCTGTACTGCATTACTGAATGGCAGATGTTTGCCATCAACACAGCTTGTCACAACAAGACAATCAGGATTTTAAAATCATGTTCAGGTTATTGAGTTATTTAGGAGTCATCATCATTGCACTCCAGAGAAGCGATAGCTCAGTGGTTAGTGAACTGGACAACAAAGGACAAGAGATAGGGTTCGATCCTGACGGCTTCCGGGTTCACCCAGCCTTTAATGGGTACCGGATTTTTTTTCTGGAAAAGTAAAACGGCATGGGTGTAATACCAACCACATTACCCCAAAAATCATGTGCCAAAGGTCTGTAAAATGTATGGTCACTAACACTATATTCCCTATACGCCACTTGGCGTGGCAGGGGCACTTCACTTTTTTTTTTTATATCAATGCACTCTGATGTCCATAGGTGTTCAGATCCCCTTCCCAGCAAGCTCAGGTAAGTGCATTTAAACAAAACCTGCTTTTCAGTATGGTACTGAATGAGTCTTACAGTACTGCAGTTAACAAGATACGGTTAAACTAAAAATAACATACCACAACACTTGCAGGCTACCCTACCTAAAAGAACATGCATGAATCTAACCATAAGTCTACTTTAATACCAGCAATGAAAGAGGAGATTTAGAGAGCTGAACACAGAAAAAAAAAAATTGGAAATCATTTGGCACCTATAAAACTTAACAATATATTATGATACCATAGTAAAAATTACAGCATCAAAACACAAGTTCTTCAAAATATGACAGTTTGCGGTGTCGAACACACGCACCCCCCCCCCCCCTCCCCACACATGGTGTAGCTTCCTAATTACTACTTCCAGTTACCCCTGGGTGTTGGATTTGTTTCTATCGATGTAGAATCCCCCCACCGCCCAAACACAAGACAGAATACATTGTCAAAGATGGAACTAGGCCCAAACCTTAAGGCACAGTGCCTGGTACTTGCCTGAAACTTACAGCACATTATCACATCTCCTATGGAGGTCAAGCCAGCTGTGGTTTGTTATAAGCTGCTGTCCTTTATTAGTTCAGCTGCTGCATTTTGGCTCTCACCTCAAATACTGACTTATACTTTTCTCTCTTTGTGTATTCCACTAACAAAAATTCCACACAAACCAAAACAATGTGATGTGTGTTTTTAAATTACCTGTCGATGAACATCTCCTTGCCCAAAGTCACCAAAATCCTCCCAAATGGTCATTGCTTGGTCATTCTCCTCAAAAAGTCTGATTTTGATGTCCTCTGTATAGAGAAAAGTCAACACATATAAATGACTACTATCTATAAAATATAATGAATAAAATTAATAATGTTACTAGTTTAGAATGTAAAGCAACAGGTCCTAGACTGGTACTAATAATGATGCCTGCCTATAATACTTATGCAGTCTCTTCAAATATTCCTAATTATATGTTATCAAGAACAAGTATTTTGTTTACTGTCATCTGGTGCTAACCAAGCTACTGTGTCCAAATCCTCAATGTCATTGAAATAGTTTTCTATTGCTCATAACTATAAGTAGCAATACATGAAGGTCATTAACATATTGCTCCAACTCAACATCTAAGCATGACTATCATCATGTGTCATTTTACATCATTTCTTGCTCTGATGGTACACTATGCCATTGCTTTATCAGTCCATTTCAGCTTCTTCATAGTACATCTTGAATTTTTACTTTAAAAATATCTTCAATTGTGCTACCTTTGTTTATAAGTCCAACTTATTTATTTTGCTTCAACTATATTTTATATTTCTATATTAACCTTAAACTGCTTTAAGACTTCATTACTTATCTTCCTCTTTATCCAACAAATTCTTCCAATTATTCTATAAATCCACATTTCTATGGCTTGATTTTTTTTTCCTGTGATAAAATGTAATTTCCATGTTTCACTTCCATACAAAACAGTACTAAGTGTATCTAAATAACTTAAAACATTTTTCAATTATTTAATACATAAAGCATGCACTATAAGATACCTTTGTTGACTTTGTCACATAACAAGAAGACTTCATCACCTCCTCTGGCCTTCCCTGAACTTTTGTCTACTCGGCAGATAACAAGATCTTTTGAGGACTCTACAGAAAGATGAAGCAGTAGTTAGTTATTACATCAAAAGAAAAGAAGCTCTTCCACACTCCCAAATTCAGTCAGGCACAATTTGTTTTCATTATTTCTTTTTATATGATCAAGATGGAGTTGAACCAGTGTTCACTTTAACACCAAGCTAGTGTGCTGATATTATACCACTGAACCTTTCAAAAATTTACAAATAACATTATTTTATAGTTTCATCAGAACATCACTCTACTGATCTATGAACAAATCTGCGGTTGGAAAAGTGATTGTCTTGTTAATGGATGGCCAGTGACCAACAAGTTTGCATCATAAAGGTTAAGTATAGGTGCACATCTACATACTTGTTCAAATCTATTCACAAATCATTACATTTGTTATCGTGATGGCTTCCAGTAATAGCAAGAAAAGCATGTGATTATCACATGAAAATAAAGAGATGATACAGAAAGTGGATAAAAAATGGGAAATAAAAGATATCCAGGAACATGATATTCCCTCAAGCACAATAAATAAAATCCTGAAGGAAAGAAACAACATTGTGTTGGCATTTACGAGCGGTGGTTTTGGGCAGTATAAAAAGAAAATTAGGATGGCGATTATGAAAATGTTGACTGCGCTTTGCATACATGGTTTCAGCAGGCTAGGAGCAAGAATACCCCATTTTCAGAACTCATCTTCAATGAAAAGGGAAATGAACTTGCTGAGAGTCTAGGTCAAGTCAACTTCACAAGTATGGACTGGCTGAACTGATTCAAAGTGCGACATGGAATTGCAATAAAAGTAGTCTGTAGTGAGACTGGGTCAATTTTAAGAGAAACAACTGATAAGTAGAAGCAAAAGTTAACTGCAGGAAATTCTTAAACAATTTAAATAAAAGAATAAATAACAATGCAGACGAGACAAGTTTCTTTTGTAAGTGTGTCCCAAACCACACACTTGCTGAAAAAAAGAGAAGTGGTTACAAGATTCAAAAGCCAATCTCTATTTTGATCACTGACAACTTGAATGGTGACAAGCTGCCCCTGCTTACAACAGAAAAATTTGTGAAGCCACGTTGCTTTAAAAATAGAAGAACATTGCCGACAGAGTTCAAACTTAACCAAAAATCGTGGACGCCAGAGTCAATATTTAAACAATGGGTTCGCAATCTGGATAAGAAATTATTGTTGCAGGGAAGAAATATCGCACTTAGTGTGGACAAATGCTCAGCTCAACCACATTTAACATATTTAAGAACTATTTCTTTGTTTACAAAGTACATTTCTCCTATTATCAAACATAAATTGAATTGAGTTATATAAATTGAATATAACAAGACACAGCGATGACATAAACATTTTGATGGTCCCATGTAACAGTAAGCTAGTGAAAGCATGGGGCTACTGCACATGCTATGTGGTGGTTTGGGTTCGATTCTCGGCTGAGGGAAAATTAGTTTCTGACTAACATTGGCTTTGAGGTTAACTCATGTTCTGAAAAATATGTATCAAATATATTCTCACATTTAATCTTGACAACATCTATAAATGTACCAATGGTCATGACAAAAGAAGGATATTATCCCATAATTCCTGCATGTCAATGGTATGATTTGCACTCTTTACATCTATTTTAATTCATTCATGGTCCACGTTAGATATCATGTTCCACCATAACCCTCAATTTTGTGAGTTGTGTATATGTTCAGCTGCTCATCTATTCCAATGCCATGCCATCAAGCCATCCAGTATCTTTTCCTTTTGTCTACCATTATCTCTCTAGCCCTCTATTTTTCCTGTTTTTTTTTCTGTTGCTCCTAAGTATTTCATCATGCTTATTCTCCTCATGTGCCTCACAAATCTGGATTGCCTTTTACTAATTTGTTTAATAATCTTCCCTCTTCATCAGCCTCTTTTAGTACCGTTATTATGAGGATTTTTTTGGCTGTCCATGGCACTTTAAGCATTCTTGAAAAAAACATCTCAAAAGATTCTATTTAGCATTGTATTTCTATGTTTAATGTCCATGATTTGCAATCATGAAACAGCACCAGTTCAATGTTGCACTGCATAAACTCTCTTTCTATCTTTCAATGATAATGACATGTTGCACATGTTTCTCATTTTATAAAATATATCCATAGTCTGTGCAATTCTATTTGACATTATAAAATATTTATTTACTTTCTAGCAACATCTCATGAAACAAATTAAAGCTCTTCCTTACAATACATTAAATGCAGATATAGCATGAGACGACCTAATTCACTAACAAGAGCTGTTATGTCTCACTCTTTAATATTCTGGAAACAGATTCATTTATCTTAAAATTGATACACTGATTGTCAAAATCTTTTAAAAATGAAGCAAATAGTTGAATCTGTGCATAAACAATAAAAGAATCATGAGCAAACAAATTCACCAAACCCAGCTTTTCAACAAAGTATTTGATAAATCACAACAGAAATTACAGGACTGTAGAGACCTAATAAGAAAAAATTATAAATGAGATCATAAGAGAAATGGTCACTAAAGAATAAATCTAGAACTACATTTAGAGGTAGCAAGAAAATGATTTGTCCATATTTAAATAATACCTTGTAATCCAATGTGAATCAAAGATACTGATAAAGTAGAGGAGAAAGCTGAGCCTGAGACAGACCTTGAATAAGATGGAGTGACAATGTCAAGGAAACTATAACAAGATCAAAGGACTGTGGCTACTAAAAAAAGTAAGGACAAAAACTTTGTATCACAATACCTGATGGTATATAAAAGAAAGTGAAGAAGGAAAAGAAAAGATATTTATAAACGATTTCCCTAAAACATAGACTTTAATAGGACATCATTATCCGGTCGCATGCCCTCCCATAGAAGGTTACATTCACCACAGTCCATCTGAAAGAATCTAGTCAGATCTTCCATTTCTTCTGTTGTCCTGTTCGATATCTCTTCAATGTTTTGATGAAACCACCTTCTTCTTGCTCCACCTCTGTCCAATCAATCATCCTGGAACCATACCTTCCATTATTTTCTTTTCAGCCCACTGTGTCTTCTGATGTGACCATAGTATTTGAATTTCCTTTTAGAATTGAGTTTATAAGTCAATTCTTTGTAATCTACATGATATGCATGGGAAAAATCTTGCAGTAAGGAGTTTAAAACTGCAGTTTTTCTAGTTAATGATTCAGAGTTTGTTGAGTCTTGAATTAAGCTGCTTGTTTGCGTTCGCCCGATGACTAAAGTATTCTAGAGTATTCTGGTAGACTAGAATGTTCCTCTTCATCATCTGCCATTAAAAGGACGTTAAGTGGGCGTGTCTGAATTAAGCTAAACATTACTAACTTTTGTCATGGATGGGTTGTGAGACTACAGGAGGAACAACTCTGGTGACTTTGCCTTGTTCATTTGGTAAGAACACTTGAAAACACAGACGAACAACATTTAGGTCAATGTTGGACTGGGCATGGTCGAAACCAGCTGAAATTAGATGCATGTAAAAAATTAGGTCAAGATCATTCAGATTTAGAGACTAATTTAAAAAATCAATTTTTTGGTTCTTGTTTTGTCTGAATAGAGCATCTGCTGTGTTGTAGTTTACAGCTAAGATATTTGCCATTTTTGTCCTAATACATGAGACTTCACTACTATATATTTTTGGGAGATAGGTGCAAATAAACAATATCATGTGGAGCCTCTGTAAAGCCGGATGAAAAGTAGAAAATTAATATAAAATTGCATATAGCAGTTTTACTAAAAAGAGACAGTATATCAATGTTTTAGTCACATGACTATGTCTGTATGACAAGACACCAACAACAACATAAAAAAAAAATTGATGCTAAGTATAAATTTATTTATGCAACCGTGTCATGTTTATTTTGTTGTTGTAGTCATGTTATACTTACAAAGGCATGTGGCCAAAATATTTATAACTTTGTACTGTCCTCTTTTTCAGCAAAGCTGCTTTATTCTTCTTCTTTCTTTTGGCTCCCTGTGGAGCACAGGTCTCGAACAATCACTTTCCAAGCCGTTCTGTTTCTTGCCATTCTTTTCAGATTACTCCATGTTTTCCTCATCCTTTTTATCCCTGCTTCCATCTGTCTTCCCCAAGTATATTTTGGTCTTCCTCTGTCTTTTCTTTAGGGGATTCCAAAAAGGGCCTGTCGTGTAATACTCAGTTGGCTTCCATAGTGTGTCTTATCCAGCGCCATCATTGTATCACTTTGTCCACTGGTATTAGACTGATACTTTCCCATAATTCTACATTAGTGATGTTGTCCTGTCATTTCCCTCTTTTTAATCTGTGCAAGCACCCAGTAATGAAGGTCTGAAACTTTGTGATTGTCATTTTTGTTATTCTCCATGTTTCACAGTCACATAATAGGACTGATTTAACATTGGAGTTGAACATTTTAATTTTTGTAATTTAACTTAATTTCTTTGGATTTCCATATTTCCTAGTGCAACGAAGGCTCCTCTTGCTGTTTGTATCTTTGTTTTATCATTCTCTGTTCTTCCTTCTTTGTCTATATTACTACCCAGATATATGTAAAATTTTGTAGAGGTATTTCTCCTATTGTTATTTGGTTATTAACAATTGCATTAATTCTCATCATTTTGATTTTATCTTTATTTTCAAAACATATTTAAAGCTGCATTATACAATTTTATATTTATTTTTAATTATTTTTGGGAACACTTTCGCCTTTTCGTCTTCAATCGCTACACTCTTGGATCAAACTGAGTAGTCTGTATTCTGGACCACCACTTGGAAGTTGAGTATGAAATTAGTCAACTTTCATTTGCTGATCTAGTTTCCTGCAGTCAGCTATGAGTAGTTAACTTCTTTTCAGACATACTTTATACAGAGGGTTAAAAAAAAAAAAAAAAACAGAAACAATAACATTAGACACATGGTTTTGCAAATCCTAGAACTATCAGCATCATAATTTATTCTATTTCTAGGGTCTGCCATGGTGTCTGTAGGGCTGCAGAATAAAGGCAGTATGCTCAGTATAGTCGCCACAAGGTGTTTGTGTGTTTTAATAATACAAGGGAAAAAAAAGGGAAGTAATAGATTATCAAAAGATTCAAACCACATTTACCTTGAACTGTCCTGTAAGAAAAATTAGCAAGTACAATTCTTGCAGCAACGCTATGTTCTGGATCTCAGGGCAGGTCTTTACTTTAAGTTTTATTTTGCTGTTTGGTATTTGGGGCGCTTATAAGAATATTTGTCCATGATAGTTATTTCATTTTTTATGACTCAGTCTGATCAAATTTATCGAAATAATTAGGTTACTTAAATGAAGACTTTAACATTTAGTTATGTAAACACATTTTTATAGCTTTCAAAAGTTTACATCTAAATGACATTCTCACCAAGTGATTCACAAATTAATAAAAACTGTTTTCAACAAAGATTGAAAAAAAAAATGAACTGAAAATAATGACAATGAGGTTACAAATGAGATAGTAGTACTGTAACTACAGGATAGCTCAGTGGTTAGTGAACTGGACTACAAAAGACAAGAGGTTGGGTTCGATCCTGATCGACGGCTTCCGGGTTCACCCAGCCTTAAGTGGGTACCAGATTTTTTCTTGGAAAGTAAAGCGGCATGTGCATAATACCGACCATATTACCCCAAAAATTATGTGCCGAAGGTCTATAAAAATTATGGTCACTAACACCATATTCCCTATACGCCAGTTTGCGTAACGGGATTCTTTAATTTTTTTATTTTACTGTAACTACCACAAAATAATAATAATTACACATCCAATTAAGCCAAACTTACTCTGAAATGGATCAACATTGATTTCTTTTCTTAACTTCAGGGCACCTTCAACATCTTTCTTTTTAGCACACTGAATACCAATTTGTGGAAATCTGGAACAACCAATATTTTATTGTGTTATAGTTTTATAGAAAAATATGAAAAATATCTTATGCAACAAATCTATGTCAATCAAAATGAGAAAGAGAGTTCATCGGTGCTATATAGAACCAATTCTGACCTATGAAAGCGAATCATTGACAGTAGACAAACAAATGAAAAGACAATTAGAGGCCACAGAGATGGGATTTCTCAGAAAAATGTTGAAAGTTCCCTGGACAGCTAAAAAGACCAATGAGGAAGTTCTCAAAGAGGCCAACACAAAAGGGAGCTCTTAAAAAACATCAGAAAGAAGCAATCAACATTTTTCGGGCACATCATGAGAAGAGGAAAGTTGGAATACTTGGTTACAACTGGCAAAATAAAAGGAAAGAGAGATCGCGGACGACAAAAACAGAAAATACTGGATAGCTTGGTGTCATGGCATGGAAAACAGTCAACAACAGAACTGATACGATGTACTGTAGATAGAAGATTGTGGAGGGACATGATCGCCTACGCCAACCGGTATGGCACATGATGATGATATTTACACTGTAATCAATTTGCAATCCATACAGTGCATAAACAAAATTAAATGTATTTTATAGTACTAGAAAAGTATGTAAAAAAAAATTGTCACACAACACAGGGCATAACTAAACAAACAATGAATTCCAAAATAGCACGAATAAGCATATGTTATGAAAGTTATAAACACAACACCTTCATCATTTTCATCTGGTCACGTACATCTATTTCAGATATGGAATCTTCTACCTCATTGCTGTTATCTTCTTCTGTAAACTTTAACTCTTTTGATCCTGCGAACTTGACTTTTTGTCCTGTTTCATGGTGGAGGGGTAGAAACAACATCATAACACAATATGAGTTGGTCATATTGTCAGTACTCATATGAACATGTGTGTCTTGATTTTTCCCCTAATCCTATGTTGTGACTGGGAGCTGCGATTGCTCAGTGGTTAGTGAAATGGACTACAAAAGACAAGAGGTCTGGTTTGATGGCTTCCAGGTTAATCCAGCCTTAAATGGGTGCCAGATTTTTTCTGGGAAAGTAAAGCGATACGGGCGTAATACCTACCACATTACCCCAAAAATCATGTGCCGAAGTTCTATAAATAATGATGGTCACTAACACCATATACCCTACTTGGCCTGATAGGGCTCTTTACTTTACTACTTTTTTTATGCTGTGGCTGATACACTCCATTTTCAGCAGGCTGGACCATTGCTGTTATATATATTGTTGTTATTGTTATTACTAGCAAGAAAGAAGCTTCTCCACTTTTATTTCACCAAATTATTTATCTCCTTGTTCTTTTTAGTGTGTGTTAGAATGGAAGTTGCTAGGCACATAGTGTTTAACACATAGTGTTTGCTAATAGACTTTGAATGTAGTGATGGTGGCCCTAAGACAAAGACATTTGTGATGATGAACAAGTACAAAGTTTAATATTCTGACAACAGAACATCTTCAATGTACAGTTAATGAGGATGAAATAATTTCTTTATATTCGTATGGCAATTGAGCAATTACTGTCTACATTATTCTAAAAAGGAATGTTGGCTGTAAAAAAGCTACAACAAAGTATTGTCCAGCTAGATAGTGCAGAGTATAGAAATCAAACCAAAAACACTGCCTGTATTGACAATTTACCCAGAGTGGTGTATATGTGTGTGGTGGTGTGGTTTGTGTTGTGTGTGTGGGGGGGGGGGGGGGGGGGGGAGAGGCTGGAAAATGAAAAATGAAGGCTGCAAAGTTCCACTGCAGCTGCCCTGCAGTGCCTTGGTCTGAGTTTTCATTTAACCCTGAGAGGTAAAAGTTATGAACCCTACCCAGAATTGAATCCATGGTATGCTGATTGGAAAATGGCAGGTCCAAAAGAGGTACCAAAAAAATGTTACTCTTCACAATGTCAGATCCTACGCAACCTGAATGTGGAAAATGCCATGCCAGAGATTTTTTTTTTGTTACCTTTTACAATGTCAGAACTCATGATGTCAAACTGAGTGGAAATTGGCAGGTCCAAAAAAGATTTTTTATTTTTAAATTGTTACCTTTCACAATGTCAGAACCAATGTCAAACTAGTTGGAAAATGGTAGGTCCAAAAAAGAAACCAAAAAAGTTACCATTCACAGAATGTCAACAAAAATTAAGAAATAAAGAAATCAAACCAGATAAAATCACTGTTAAGCGTAAGTGCAATCACAGAATTAACAAAACAACCAGACTCAATGTAATTAATTAAAACACATGACAATAGTTTCACAATACCATTACAATATGGACACAATTTCATTATAATATTAACACAAACCCATCATAAAAATGTGAACGAATGATTTCTTTGATGAAAGTATTCACTTACACAATTTTGTCACTGGTGTCTTTTACTCGAACAGTACAAACTCCTTTCTTGCAGTCTCTTCCCACGATGGCGTGTGGATGGGGCTTACAATGAGGGGGGTTCTCTTTTGTCACACATGACACTACAATAATAGCTGAACCAGTGTACCCATGTATCTGACAGATGAAATGCGAAACACAAGAAAATAATACAATGTTCTATTCAGAAATTGTTATACATGATATTTAACTTTCAATAGAAAACAAAATTATCTTAAAATTTATAAGACTGACACAATTTTAGGAAATAAATGTTTTTTGTAAGGGTAGTAAATGTAATATATAATTCTAATATTAACCCTAGATTACGATACCTACCTATAACTCTCGCAGTTACAATACCAAAGTAAAAATAACTACCACTTAAATGTTACATTAGGTGTTAAAAAACAGCAATTTCTCTGAACTCTTGACACAGTTCAGTGCACTAGGCAAAACACAGCTACTCAAAATTCCTAGCTCAGGTTGATTTATGACCTGAGTTTGACCTCATCTATCTATTCTATTGACCTTTTGAGCTGTAGCCAGCCCATAGGGCGTAGACCAAGATACTCCCTCTCTTATCTGAATTTTTGTTCCAGCAGTTTTCAATTCTTTTAAAGATATTTTATCAAATCTCGCCATTTGTCTCTGTTCTGTGCAAGCAGCTCTATCTCATTGAGGGAGCCGAATCCTGCTGCTCTTGCCTCTCTCATCAATGTTCTTCTCAGTGTCTTCCTCTTTTCCTCTTACCTGTTGTTTCCCATATGAGGGCTTGCTTTGCTATTCGGTTATTATCTCTTCTCATCACATGTCCAACATATGACCATCATCTTTTCTTTATTACTGAAGATATTAGTGGTTGATTGCAGATTTCTCTAATTTCCTCGTTTGTTTTGAATTCGTTCCACGCTATACCAAGCATTTTCCTTAGACATTTATTTTCAAATGCGTTCAACTTTCTATATCCCTTGTTGTTTTCCAGCTTTCACACGCATACGTAAGGGTTGATAGTACATTTGATTTGAATAAATGTAAAAATCTTTTGTACTTAACTTCATCGACTTCAAAAAAGCATTTGACAGTATTCATAGAGATTTTTGTGGAAAATTCTGAAGCAATATGGCTTGCCATCAAAAATCATAAATATTATCAAAGACATGTATGATGGTTACACATGTGCAGTTCAAACAGAGGAAGGACTGAGCGAATGTTTCCCAATAGAAACTGGGGTTAAACAAGGATGTATTTTATTGCCCTTGTTATTTGGAATTGTTATGGACTTCATAATGAAGAAATGCTGCACTGGTAATAAAGGCATCGAATGGATACAAGGAGACCATTTGGAGGACCTCGACTTTGCTGATGACATAGTTCTCATCAGCAGCCAGATAAAAACGATCCAGGAAAACACAAATGAACTATCATCAATAACCAGCAAAATTGGGCTTGAGATCAATCATGAAAAGACTAAAGTCATGAAAAGTTTAATTCCAACAGACGACAAAATATACATGGAAAACAAACCAGTAGAAGAGATAGATTATTTTACCTATCTTAGAAGTCACATTGATCGAGAAGGGGATACAAGCAAAGAAATTTGACCTCATGGACAGGACATATTACAATGTCTATTAGTAGGGTCGCTGTAAGTCTGTTAGTATGTATGGCGACATAGATACATAGCATTATTCGCTGTGTTTCGCACAAAGTGTTGTTTGAGGTGTGCAGAGGGCCAGGAAATTTTCATGATCACAGCAAATAAAGAAGAAAAATGAAAGAAAGGAAGAATGGCCAATTTCTTTAAAATAAGCAATTTTTTTTCCCACAATAAACAATGTATCTCTCGATCTCAAAAAAAAAAAAAAAAATTGTTTAAATTAAAAATTCCAATATCAATAGAAACAAATTAAACACTCAAGGGTCGCCAAAAGTGGTAATTAGTGAGGTACAGGAAGAGGGTGGAGTGGGTGTGTATAATGCTTGAATACGGAAAAATGTCAAATTTTGAGGAATTTGTGTTTTGATGCAGTATATTTGGCTAAGATATCATAATCTGGGATTAATGACATATGGCACTAAGAGTAATCAACTAAAGAAGAAATATAGTGCATTCACAAATGTTTGCCATTGTTTAAAAATGTATATCTCAGTATCGGTCGGTGAAGTAAAAATTGTTGAAAATACATATTTATATTTACATCAATGTCAAACCTATGTCACAATTTGTTTCCCTCCTGTCAGGTAATTAGGAAAAAAATTTTCCTTCTTCAAGATATAAAAATATATTGTAATCCTTGCTTGGATACTATTTATGAGTTTAACAGACCATATTTAGATGTGCTGAAAATTTATGTTCATTATGTGCAAGTTTGTTGAGGATGTTACTAATAGAAACCTGAAATGCACATTTTGAATAGCTGGGTGGTTGCTATCACAATATGGTCTGTAAAACTCATAAATAGTAACTAAGGGAGGATTACGATATATTTTTATATCTCGAAGAAGCAAAAATCCAGTCTAAATTACCTGACAGGAGGGGAAAAAATTGTGACATATGGTTGACGATGATATAGATATAAATATGTATTTTCAACAATGTTTATTTCACCAATACTGAGTAATAAATTTGTAAACAAAGGCAAACATTTGTGAATGCATTATAGATATTTTAACACAATTTTGCTACTTGTGGTAAGGTTCAATGAATTACTAGCTCTATTTTGTGATAACAAGTGCCCAGAAAGAATGTTATGAATTTTAAATGATTTATTTTAATCAGGAAAGCCAGTTAATTATAAAATAAAGTTCACATGAATAATGATGCACAGTTTACACTAATGTAAATGAGAGACAGACTATTTAGAGCAAACCTTAATTGTTGGATAAGTTCTGTGTTCATTTGTGCTATTCTCTCCAGGCACGCTTCCTGCTGATCTCCCTTCACATTCGTACCGAAACCTAAGCCCCCTTGACTTGGGTTGTTCTGTGATTTCCACCCATGGGTTTTCTTGTGGAGGAACATGAGGTGGTGGAATCCTGTTCATGGCACCAAAATTGTTGGGATGCCTCTCCATACCCTGATTATATGCAGAATTGATTCCTGGCGTGAAAAGTGTTGAATGCCCCTGCTGCTGAGATTCCTGGACTGAGTGGCCTGCTGGTATCAAACAAATGTTCAAGTTGTCATAGCAAGTGATAAGTTCTTGCAATGAAAGCATGACAGATAATATCAATATTTAAAATCAATCAAATTTATTAAAGCACTTGCTTACAGTAACAAAGATCAAAAGTATGTTCCATACACCAATGATATAGGAGAAATTAAATAAGGAAATCTTTCAAGAAATTTGCATCATGAGAACAATGTCAACAGTGGGGGAGACAGCAAATAGATAACTCCAAGGATGCATCAACCAAAAGATTCCATATTACAATCAAAGTTGTAAGCAGCTAAAGAGATCAGATGGGTGAGATATTTTCTCTAATTTTGCAAGCACTGAGGGGGACATTTGGTGTTTTGAGCAAAAATATTTCAGATTCAAAGCTCTTATGTAGCATTCAAATTTTAATGCAGTTTATTACATTGTCAATAAAAATACTTCTGAGTTGGGTATTTTATGAAAATGTATCATAGACTACAAGCACAAATCTTTACTGTTTTAGCAAACAATTCTATGTGAATTAAAGAACTTTTAACCAGCAGTGCCAATCTTAAAACAAAACTAACACAGACTGAATAATTAAACAGGAAACTGTTCACCACAACATAAGGTGTAACATAATGGAAACTCATGTAAGCTAATGCATGTTTCAGACAGTCAAAACTCCAGGCTAAGGATTCAAGCACAGATCAGTAATAAATACATTCAAGCTTATTTAAAGACAAGTATACAGAATAAATCATGACAATTTGAAGAAAAAAGCATAATTAAACCACCAAACATCTTGAGACTTGAAAAAATCCCTTTCCTTATTAAGGTACTTATGTTTTCAATAGTTTCTGAAATTCATAAAAATCAGTTCTAGGAGGACAAAAAAATCACACACATAGGTAACGTTACTACGGTGCTCAGCTTTGACTGAGTTTTCCTAGAAGATATGAGGTGGTTATGTTATTATTAAGATCTCAGTGACCAATAGATTAGAACGCTCACCACTGACCCAGAGGTTCCAGGTTAAATTCCATCATTTCTTGTTGGACTGATGAGGTGTGAACGTCATTCTTACAAATTGAGCAAGCTCTCTATCTTTTTGTAAATGCTTCTTTACACTTTATTTTTGACACTATGACATAAATTTTGCTTAATGTAATAGCAGCCTAAAAAACCATCAGTTTAAATATATTATCACTACTGTCCATCCACTGTTGACAACCAAATGGCTTTTCATAAATAGTCACTGATAATGGAAATGCATGTGCTGGATTGACATATTATTTGTTTAATTGGAAAACATCCAGAGTAAGCAATGAATATTCATTTGTCCCTAAAGCAGGCCTATCTTCATGTCAAGGAATTTATAAATTACGTACATGGCAAAGGCAGCAGGAATCGGCTCCCTCAATGAAATCAAGATGCTTGCACAGAACAGAGACAAATGGTGGGATTTTATAAAAGATCTTTGCAAGGATTGAAAACTGCTAGAAAGAAAATTTCAAGACAGGGAAAGAGAAACTGAGTTTATGCCCTATGGGCCGGTTACAGCTCAAAAGGTCAATAGATAGTAAATGTACAGCAGCCAAAATAATAGTATTTTGTCAATTAAAAATTAGCTGTAACATTTTTACATTTGTGTGGCACCAACACAGGGATTGCATGGCAGTGCAGATAAGAGGAAACAACGAGCGGCAGTCAGATTCATTAAAGAAAACTGTCTAACTGTGAACTCTAAGATTAGTACACAAGAGGAAAAGAACAATGATAAACTGAATGAAAAGAAGATAGTATTTTTATTTACATTGGATATAAAAACTTGAAAAAAGGACATCAGGAATGCCTAGTAATAATAGGGAAGATTAAGGGAAAGAAAAGGTGTGAAAGACAAAAAGGAGGAATGGTAAAGACACAATTGGAAATACAAAAATAGTTTGTTTTTTTTAAAACTATCTATATGATGTTGTCCCATTTCTAGGGGACATGCTGGGGAGACTTATCTATCTATCTATCTATCTATCTATTGTCCTTTCGAGTTGAAGACGGCACATAGGGCAGAACCACAATCTCAAAAACAGAAACCTTGCATGCCAAAATAGCACATATTGCGGAGATCACTGCTTCTAAAATCTATGGCTCTGTTTCCATAACAACACGTTTTACAATGACAGCTTGTCAAGCCATTGATCAACCTCCTTAGTCGCCTCTTACGACATGCCTGGAAGGTCACAGTGTCACTATTCTTTACTTCCCTCATAATGAAGCCCTGGTAACACACGGAGACTTATAGGACCAGATAATAAAAGGTGCTTGTCCAGTGCAGTCGCTGTGAGGATTTTGGATCTGAGTTTTTATTTCACCCCCAATAGAAAAAAAACACTTTTGACCCCACCATGATTTGAACCAAAAATTTCCAATAATTATTCACAAAAATAGTGAAGTAGAGAAACTCTCACAAGACGGTTGCTGGAATAAATTATTTTAAATATCACAAGGTAAAAGCACACTGACAATGACTGTAAACTGACCATTAATTAAGATTGCATGAAAGAGAGGGAGAGAAAGAGAGTTAGCTTATAATTTAAATAATCATTTAACAGATACACAGAACATTAAAATATGTTATGCTGTACTGTAAATGTGAAGATAATTCTAAACAAAGAATTACAACAGGAAATAATTGTTCATCAGCAGAAGCAACAAACAACAAAAATGATTTTAATTATCACTTGTCATCCTGGGGGAAGGAATTTACTGTGGGACTGGGAATCAGTGCTTTATGTCCAGTTCAAACACTTCATGGTATGCAAATTATAATTTATCATCTCAGCCAACAGTTGGAAAAAAGATCCCTTTCCTCAACCATGAATAAGACAATCACTTCACAGACAACAATTTAATCCATTCATTTAGTTCTTCGTTCGTTCGCTTTCGTCAGCTTTGACCTCTGACGAAGTCCCACCCACTCAATTTTGTGGGACTGAATTTTGCGTGTAAAGTCTGTTTTATCCCATTATAGGATGCCCCTCGCCATGCAGGCAGATTTACTCCGACTTCAGAGGTACTAATTTTAGGGAATTAGTAAAACCAGGTGTCCTCGCCAGGGTACGAACCCCGGCTGTTGCCGTGGTAAGCCAACCGCATATCGATTGCGCTAACCGGACACCCATTTAGTTCTTCATTGTATCTTTTGGAAACAAGCTTATTTATTACATTTTTGTATTAGATGTTGCCCTTCTTAATAGTATCAGTGATTGAGTAGTTAGTGCACTCGATACTGACCATAAGGATTAGGGTTCAATGTCTCAGATGACAATTTTGGGCAGCACAACTTCAACAATATCTGTTGTTCTTGAATAAAGAATGTAAAATAAATAACCTGAGAATAAGCACTGAAAAATCTGAAGCTATATCAAAAGGAAGACAAATGAAGACATTAACCCCCAATTACGATACCTACCTGTAACTCTCCCATTACGATATCCCTAGTAAAAATTACTACCGCTTAAATGTAACATTAGGTACTCCAAAAAAAGTATTTTCTCTGAACTTTTGACACACAGCCATGTGTTCACACTAGGAAAATCATGGGGACTCGGAATTCCTGGCTCAGGTTGATTTATCACCTGAGTTTCACCTCATGGACCGGGTGTGTTATATCGGTATGGTCACTGTAAGTTCACATTATACTCATCTACCTCACAGCATTATTCACCGTGTTTCCAGAGTCACAATGGGTTGATAAAAAATATAATATAAATATAAAATAAAAGAGAAACAACCAATCGCTTACAAATTCGTGATTTTTTTCTCGCAAAAATGATGTATCTCACAAGATGGAAAAAAATCCTACATCAATAGAAACAAATCCAACAGGCAGTGGTCACTGGAAATAGTAATTAGGAAGGTGCATTTAAAGGAAGGGGAGAAGGTAGGGGGAGTTGGTTATGTCTGACCATGGCAAAATGTCAAATTTTGAAGAATTTGCGTTTTGATGCGGTAATTTTTACTACGGTATTGTAATCTAGGGTTAAACATAGCTATAACGTTACAAGTATAAAAACATGTAACAAACTTTAAATATTTCGGAACAACATTCTCTGAAATTGCAAAATCGATAAAGAAATAGACATATGATGCAACAAGTATTAAGAGATCAATGACAACTTGAATCCAAAGAAGACAGACACAAAAGTAACTAAGTCATTGGGAAAGGGGGGGGGGGGGGGGGGAGGGAGATCTGGAAACAACAGTGATGATAAAGAAAAGAACGGAAAAGATATAAAGTAAGAAAAGTTAAGGAAGGTGGAGGCGATAGTTTAGGTGGAATGGAGTAGTGATTGAGAAACACTCAACATAGTTAAGGTCATAAAAACAATTTATAATTAATGTCACAGTTTAAAACACACAAAGATGGACATGTCTTTGGTGTAATTAATTTAAAGCAAAATACTAAAATAAAAAGGAGTACCCAAAACAAAGTAATGAAGATAAATCAATGTACTTTCAACAGTGAAAATAAAATACTTATATAGAAAATTTAAAACAAAACAACTTGAAATAAAATACATCAAACAAACACCTATTTAAAATGCAAAACAAAACACTTAAACTATTTAAAATACTTAAAACAAAATACCTGAACTATTATTTAGAATGCCTGAAACAAAATACTTGACTAAAACACCTGAAACAAAGATACTTGACTAAAACACATAAACAAAATACTTGACTAAAACAAAATACTTGACTAAAACACCTAAAAACAAAATACTTGACTAAAACACCTAAAACAAAATACTTGACTAAAACACCTAAAACAAAATACTTGACTAAAACACCTAAAACAAAATACTTGACTAAAACACCTAAAACAAAATACTTTATTAAAATACCTTAAACAAAATATTTAAAACAAACTTACTATGAACATGTGGGTCTTGAATATTTTGTAAATTATGCTGCTGCTGCTGCATTTGCATCAGCAGCTGATTCGCAGTATCATCATTCATCGTCTGCACAAAGCGTATCAACTCACTGGAACTAATCTCTCCAAAGTCAAAGTCTGTGAGAAGAGTGATATTACTTGCATCACTATGTGATATTGTCCTATAACATATAATGTAGATGGGCAAAGAAGCACTAAATTTAACTACAACGGGCCACAAAATTCTAGCATTACATACCTTAACCCAGTGAGCCCGATACTGAATCGTTTTCAGTCACATTGACTGAAAAGTGTGAACAGGACATGCAGTTATTATTGATAACATGCTTGCTTAGTAAAAATAATTTTAAAAACACACGGGAGACTGGTTGGTCTCGAGGCAAGACACCAGCCTCAAGACAGAGAGGTTGTGGGTTCAGATCCTGGCTGCACCAGTTGGGATTTTTATCTATGATTTCTCTCTGCGGCAACCACCCCTGGTCTCAGCAGCGAGGCCCGGCTTGAAATGTAAATTACTCATCAACGGAAAAAATATAAGTACCTCCGAAGACGGAGTTATCTTCCTGTGCGGCGAGGGATGTGCACAAGGCTGCCAGGGAAAAATGGATTAACACGCAAAATTCAGTTCCTAGTCTCTAGGGACTTCGTCAGAGGTCAAAGCTGGTGAACGGAAAAAATTTTTTTTGGAACACAAATGCTTCATCACAATCTATATAGGCAGCTAAGCAAATATGAGTGAAAACTCACATGCTAAGATGCCAATTCAAGTCTCATTCTTTACCTTTAATAAAAATGTGGAAAATTGGTGTTTTCTACAAGACATTTATGAAATCTAAATTATAATGAAAGAGAAACTATATTTATAGAGTGGGTGGACAAGTATTTTGAAACCTTTTGTTGGCCAGCCAGTTGGATGTGGATTTGAATTCTGTTGGTGCGAAAAAAAAAAAAAAAAGACTTTTCCTATCCAAACGAAAGAAACACTATGACCTACAAATCATGTGACAACTAAACTGGGAACAGACAGTCTTTACTTTTCAGTCCCCACAAACCACTCCACTCGATTCCCCAGTAGATTCCAGAAGTGGAATAAATACTATTAAGAAAGTTGTTTTTAAAATAATTTACAGTAAACTAAATATATAACACTTAATAATACTCATAATACTTAAAATCATCATTATGTTTCTCTCAAAATCGTATTGTTGATAGTCTTCAACAACTTTCTAATTCAGATGTCCTTTGTTTTTCCATTATCTTTATTTTCCTTATCTATATTTCAATTTCTCCTGTTGTATGCAAATTTTTCATCCCTTAGTTCAAATATATGCTCAATGAGTTTTACCCATCTTTCTATTTTAGGTACTTTACTTCCTCTACCTCTGTTGACTTTTAGTATTGAATGCAACTGTAGTGTTTGGGTATATGTAGTGTTTCTCTTGCATAGTATTGATCATGTCTATAATTTTATGTCCATATGTGCTCAGATCCCCTCCTCATAAAGTCCCCAGCGTCCAGCGACTGATGACTCCAGTTTTGTGTTGGTTGATAAGTCTTCGTATATGCCCACTGAGTTTATCGTTTCTGGCTGTGCCCATCTTAACTCCCATCTCTTTCATCCGAAGGAGTGACGCACTCATGGTTGTCAAAGTTCTGTGATTTTGCCACATCTCGTATGGCATCGATGACATCCGCCCGATCCATTGGTTGACCGTGACAGACACAGCTAGCCAACCTGTCCGCTCTTTCATTTCCCTGTACTCCCGCATGTCCAGGGACATAGACAAAGGTCCAGATACCATCACTGTTTTACTCTCTCTTATTGTCACATTCAGTATTTTCTTCAGGCATCTCATCCCTCCTGAGAATGTTTTTTTAAATTTCCTCAACTGATAATCTCTAAGTTGTCATCGGTAACTTATTATTTAATACAAAATTTGATTTGGGTTGGGGGGGGGGGGGGGGGGGGGGGGGAGAGATCAGTTTTAGAGTTCAATCAGTATATAAAAAAAAAATACAGATTTCACTTTTTGTTAAATACACGCATATTCATTATTTTAAAATCAGTAAAGTAAATGCATTGTGCTTGCTTTAGAAACTAAATATAAAGAAATATATCTTTTGATTGTAGTTTAATCAAATGTGTTCTTTCAACTATCAAACAGTAAAGACTGAGGGAATTCCTATGTCTCCCAGCTCAATAGTCAGTGTTCTTATTATAGATTCCCTTGAAGCTAACATGTCTAATCAGTCTATCATAACCTTGACCTTCTGTATATGCAAGATAGTAAGTCTATACTATTTATACCTATACCAATAAATATTCTCCCCCCCCCCAATAAAAACAATAATAAATAAAATTAGACTATATTACTATTATAATACTACTTTATTTTCCCACTGAATTTTAATGAGTTTGATATGAATTGACTTTATTATTTCAAATTTATGGTACTGTACATATCTATCTATCTATTGACCTTTCGAGCCGTAGCCGCCCATAGGGTGTAGACCAAGATACTCCCTCTCTTTTATGAATTTTTGTTCTAGCAGTTTTCAATTCTTTTAAAGATATTTTATCAAATCTTGCCATTGTCTTTGTATATATAACAATGTAATTATTATTATTATAAGAGAGAGAGAGTAAATTGAATAAGTGATTACTTTTTTAGATTTATTTTGTAACATTCTTATTAGATCATAAATAAATCCATCAGTCTCTCTGCAGTGATATGTGTAGCAGCGTTTACAAGTACCTTAGTCATATTTTATTGGTTACAATAACAGAAAAATTAAAATGTTTTCATTGCTGCAAATTATTATTTCAGAATAGTAAAATTTGTAACTAGCACACTGACAAACTGTCATAAACTCACTCTGGACCTGTTTATGTTCACAGTTATACTGTAAGAGTCTCAGTACAGTGAAGTATATGCTTAGCTAGACTAGTCGACTTTAACTTAAGGCACAGTAGACTACTGAGTAGTAGCTCATTTTTATGATAAAATAATTATAGATATACTATACTATTATATTATTATTATACCCTACACACACTCCTGTGTGTTACCGGGGCCTCATTATATGGAATGTAAAGAATAGTGACACTGTGACCTTCCAGACATGTCGTAAGAGGCGACTAAGGAGGTTGATCGATGGCTTGACAAGCTGTCATTGTAAAAAGCATTGTTATGGAAACAGACCATAGATTTTAGAAGCAGTGATCCTGCAATATATGCCATTTTGGCACGCAAGGTTTCTGTTTTTGAGATTGTGGTTCTGCCCTATGTGCCGTCTTCGGCTTGAAAGGACAATAGATAGATAGATACTTATACTATAAATAATAAAGATAAATTATGAGTTTAGTGTTGTAAATTAAAGTTAACTCCACTAGAACAAAACTTCAGTGTGTCTCCTAAAATACTAATAATTATCGTTATGTTCATCACTAAAACATTTTATTTTATTATTTGGATTAGGTAACTTAGGACTTTATACCCTCACGTTGTTTCTCTTAGGGACAATAACTTTAATTTATGATGTTAAACTCGTAAATTATCATAATAAATAATAAGTAATTTATGGGTAAGTTGATCAACATACCATGATTAAAAGATCACTAACACTATAAATATAACATAACTGGTGTAACAATTAATTATTATTATAAATTAATTAAGAATTACATCATACATGTTAGCTTACATAATTAATTTTGAGAACATCAATTCATCAAGATGTCAAGTAAGTTAGTAAATACTACTAAATATAAAATACCAAACTGAACAACAGATAATATATATATATATATTTATTATTAAATTTAATGATTGTTTATTTTATATATTTATAAATTATTGTTATGACATATATGATCATATATGACAGTACTATTATTTACTATAATATTGAATGATCATTATGATGACACCAGTTGAGTTGAAAATAACATTAAAAATTATTTAATTTAATTTAACTATAGTAGTAGTTACTATACTTAACTATACTACCACAGCAACTACTTACGAAGTTAGTACTTAATTACTTTACTACTTAATTATTACTTAATACTACTCTACTTCTAATCCATCTCTACTGGTCACTCTTGATACTTGATGAGTCTATACTCCTACTCCTACACTATTTATTTATTATTAGTATTTATTATTACTAATCATAAAAATACCACTTCACTACTCACTACTCACATGGTCACAAGTCCCCCACCTGAACAAGTTTAGCCCGGCCACACTCACTAACCTCTAACCTACTAGTAATGAAACAAACTAAAACAAAATACTCAAGTCAAAGGCCTGCTGGTATCTGCTAGTATTTAAGTTCAAGTAGTTGTAATCATTAGTAGTCAAGTTGTAGAGTGTAGTATTCTCAATATAGCCAATAAAAAACTCAATACTCAATGGAAGGAATGCATCATCCTCATGCATCATGATCCTCATTAATGATCTTAATATGAAATATGCCGCCTACTTTTACTATAACTTTAACTGGTGCCACTTTTGTTGCAAACATTTACTTCATACACTGGTCTGCAGCATTTGTGACATAATGAAATGAATATATATTTATACGGAATACTACTGTTCGTGGTTTTATACTTTATTAAAATTATTAGGACAGGGAAAAACATGGCGGTTTTCTGTTTCACTGTTATGTTTGGGGGACGACACATTTCTGCAAATTTCTGCTGTGTCTACCTACAAATTTGTTATACTTTTTTGATAACACAATCACGACATGCATTCAATCTTCTTAATTCCCCTTCCAATTACCACAATAAATTATTACCTTCTGGTAATCCGTTTGAAGACAGAGCCATGGTTTTATAGAAAGATCGAAACAAAATTTGGTCGCACTGGTGACAGGAATAAAATTCACAAAGTTTTACGCCATCTTGATGAAATAAGAGCGAGAATCCCCTTGAAGTTATATATCTAAATTTACGTTTCGGGATAACTTAATAAATAGAAACAATTGATTGGACTACTTCACTCACTAGATGTCACAACTAGTTTCCGACGAATTTTAGCGACACTTTTATTGGTAGAAATGTGTGGAGTACAGTTTGGATGGTGTAGCGGAGATTTGCATGCGAGTTATGACGTGATGGTTTATATATAGTGGCAGGACTTTCCAGGTAGAGCTGTCAAAGGCCTCCATGCTATATTTAGTGAAAGATAACGGCATGGGAAAAACCTAGCAACTTCCCGGGCCCATGTCATTCCAAAATTTAAAATAAAAAGTTATTATTAAAGTCTATTATGTCGTTTCGAGGTGCGCCGATTATAAACTTAAAGAAAGTAACCATAGATTTCAAGCATGTCATTTGCAGCAGGTCTAGGTTTAACCTATTTTGCTGGTGTAGGTTGGTTAGTAAAAGGTTCATACCTGTAAATTAACAGTACATACCTTGTAAGGGTAGAGTAAGACCAGACAGGACCAGCACTTGACCGATAGGTGCAAAAGATAGTGCACAGTGGGTCACGCAATCCCCAATAGGAAGACGGGCTCAAATGATGCACGAACTAAACAACAAAATTTAGCACAGTGTGGCACCTGCCGCAAGGCTGCTTCTGTTGCAGAAGTAAGATACCCCAACGTGCAGTTAGTAGCGCGAAAGAAGCATATAGCAGCTTCAGGTCTGCAGGAGTGTGTGTAGTAAATACCACAATCAGAGAAGTTGTTTGCTAATATAAACACATTTGGTGATCTTTAAAAAAACGTATATTTATAATATCTATTTTCTGCATTTTTTTCTTATTTAACAGGAAACGGTAGCCGTGAAGACTGATATAGTTTCATACAATCCTGTCTGGGAAAAATTATCCCAATATTTTAGTCAAACAAAATCTGCATCCGAGATTTGCTCAACGGGTAGGCCTATTACTACGATGTGATGACAGAGGGATGGAGCGTCCATATATAGGAAGAACAATATCATCACTTCCAGGTTCTGGACACAGGAGAGAAAGCGAAAGGCAGGCTAACTAAAGACACTACCGACATCATAATATGGAATTCCATAGTTAGCTGAGTGGCAGTGTTCCCTGCGTTTGGCTTTTCGTGGCAAGGCGCTGTGCCACTGAGTACGGGTTCGATCCTGATTCGGTCCATATATTGTTCTTTGTGTTTCTTTTTTCTGTTGTTGATTATTTGTCATTTTTCCGAGTGCTGTAAACATACCTTTCCTCTGAATTAATTAACTAAAGACAATCTGTAGGTTTAAATAGTGGAGGCGACGATGCACAGCATGAGTAATACTTAGGGCACCACAAGTAATATGCCCATAGATCGAGCATTTGGAGATGCTTAGTAGATTCGTACATAGGCGTGCTGAGAGTGGTGTCTATGTATAGAGACGATGTGTGTTACACTGAGGTGGTGTACGTAATGAGACGATGTGTGTACACTGAGGTGGTGTTTGCGTAATGAGACGATGTGTATACACTGAGGTGGTGTTTGCGTAATGAGACGATGGTATACACTAAGGTGGTGTTTACGTAATGAGACGATGTGTATACACTAAGGTGGTGTTTACGTAATGAGACGATGTGTATACACTGAGGTGGTGTTTACGTAATGAGACGATGTGTATACACTGAGGTGGTATTTACGTAATGAGACGATGTGTATACACTGAGGTGGTGTTTGCGTAATGAGACGATGTGTATACATAAGGTGGTGTTTACGTAATGAGATTATGTGTATACACTGATGTGGTGTTTACGTATAGAGACGATGTGTATACACTGAGGTGGTGTTTACGTAATGAGGACGAGTGTTATACACTGAGGTGGTGTTTACGTAATGAGACGATGTGTTACACTGAGGTGGTGTTTACGTAATGAGACGATGTGTACATGAGGTGGTTTTTAGTAATGAGATTATGGTGTTACATGATGTGGTGTTACGTATAGAGGACGATATATATACATTGAGTGGTGTTACGTGTATGATGAACTACCGATATCATGATAAGGGAACCCATCAAAATAGTTTCCTCACCTCAGGACCTTATCATCTACACGGATGGTTATGCATACCGGGACACCGGCAGCGATTGGGGTTTTGTGGCTTACCAACATGGCAGAGAAGTGGCTAGGAAATCTAGCAAATGAAGCATTACGGCGTCCAGCATGAGGAATGTAGATCGGAGGTCATAATATAAATAATCTAAGGGATGCTTATGTATGAGTCTTAATCGCTAAGAGTGAAAACGAGTTACAAGAAATGTTAGACATTATAGTGAAAGAAAGCAAAAATAAGGACTCAAGACTAGCAGAAAGACAGAAGAAATGGTAGCAACAAAGAAAAAGACATCACTTCAATGCAAAATAAAGACAAGTGGAAACAAGATTAAAGCAGGTACATGAATTTAAATATTTGAGAAACTTTGTAACCTCAGACGGAAGATGTACAAACAGAGGTGAGATGAAGAACGACTCAGGCAAAAGCAATTTTCCAAAAAATGAGGGACGATACTATGCAATCCATTTTTGACAATAGAAACAAGAAAAAGAGTTCTTAAATGTTATGTAGAGCCAGCCTCAACATAATGGATGTGAATCATGGACAATAGGACAACAGACAAGAAAATCACGGGAGTCTGTAGAAATGTGGTTTTACAGAAGAATGTTGAGAATACCACGGACAGCTAAGAAGAGTAATGAAAATGTTCTGAAAGAGGCCAAAGCACAAAATAGAGCTAATTCCAATATTAGGAAGGAAACAATCATAATTCTTGGCCATGCAATGAGAAGAGAACAGCTAGAATATATTTGTAACACTGGGAAAATTGAGGGGACGAAGAGATAGAGGGGAAGCAAAGAGAAAAGATACCAGACAACTTAAGAGAATGGACTTGGCAGAAGGTCAACAACAGAAATAATAAATAACTGTCGTGATAGAAAGTTGTGGAGAGACATGATCACCTACGTCAACAGGCCCGGTACGTGATGATGTGATGATGATAATGATGATGTTGATGATGATGAGAATGTAGAAAGAAAGTAGCAACGGCGGCGCGAAAACAAAGCATGGCTGGTTACAGAACGTGGATCATGCAGCTTTGGTGGCGGACTCGAAATGTGAGCTACAGATGATGACAGATAGTCTCTGCGGTAGGAGTGGCTGCAGCTCTTGGAGGGCTCTAAAATGAGCGAACCTCTAAACCTGGATGTACTGTCCAGGGCAACAATGAAATAGCCGACACACTCGCTGGCAGCTCTGGCACGGAGAATGGCCTTATCTGCATCTGTCTGGTCGAACCTTTTGTTAACCAAGGGCCAAGCACAACGACTTGCATGGTCCTAGGCCATTATACGTACAGACAGACAGACAGACAGACAGACAGACAGACAGACAGACAGACAGACAGACAGACAGACAGACGGACGGACGGACGGACGGATGGATGGATGGATGGATGGGTCGGTAGGTAGGAAGGTAGGTATAAAGAGGTAGGTAGATAGAGAGAAAGAGAGATCTACAGAAATATTATATCAAAGAAATGCGCAGTTGTAAAATTCGTTTGAATCACTAGTGTAGTCGAAAGTGTTATCATCTGTCACATTTCATGAAGTAGGGGCTACATTGCTACACTGAGTGTTCTTTATCGCAGGAACTATAGAACCTTCAGAAAAGATTGACTTCTTTGCCAAATACCCACAATTATAAAATTATGCTGTTGAATTATCTTCTATTAATTAAAACCGTTGAATAGGCATGTCTTCTTTTTCTTCTTCCATTCAACTCCATGTGGAGCATAGGTCATTAACAAACACTTTCAATTCCCTGTGGTGCATAGGTCTTCAACAAACACTTTCCATTCCCTGTGGAGCATAGGTCTTCAACAAACACTTTCCATTCCCTGTGGAGCATAGGTCATTAACAAACACTTTCCATTCCCTGTGGAGCATAGGTCTTCAACAAACACTTTCCATTCCCTGTGGAGCATAGGTCTTCAACAAACACTTTCCATTCCCTGTGGAGCATAGGTCTTCAACAAACACTTTCCATTCCCTGTGGAGCATAGGTCTTCAACAAACACTTTCCATTCCCTGTGGAGCATAGGTCTTCAACAAACACTTTCCATTCCCTGTGGAGCATAGGTCTTCAACAAACACTTTCCATTCCCTGTGGAGCATAGGTCTTCAACAAACACTTTCGATTCCCTGTGGAGCATAGGTCTTCAACAAACACTTTCGATTCCCTGTGGAGCATAGGTCTTCAACAAACACTTTCAAATCGGTTCTGTTTCTTACGATCACTCCATGTCTTTCCCATCATCTTCATCTCTGCTTCCATCTGTCTTCTCCAAGAATATTTTGGTCTCCATCTTTGTCTTTGTCTCTGGGGATTCCAAAAAAGAGACTATGTGTAATACTTTAGTTGGCTTCCACAATGTGTGCTCTGTCCAGCGTCATCGTCTTCGATCTCTCTATCCACTGGTATTTGACTGGTACTTTTCCATAATTCTCTGTCAGTGATTTTGTCCTGCCATTCCCATCCTTTTATTCTGCGCAAGCACCCATTAATGAAGGTCTGTATCTTCATGACTGTTATTTTTGTTGTTATCCATGTTTCACGGTTATAAAATAAGACTGACTTAACATTGGAACTGAAAATTTTAATTTTACATTTAACCTTTTTTTTTTTATTTCCATGTTTCCTAGTGCGAGGAATGCTCCTCTTGCTTTTTGTATCCTTATTTTGGTATCATTTTCTATTCCTCATTCTTTATCTAAATTACGACCAAGATATATGTAAGAGTGTACGTCTAGTAGAGGTATTTCTCCTAATGTTATGTGGTTATTCTCAAGTGCATTAATTCTCATAATGTTGGTTCTATCTCTATTTTATTATTTATTTTCAATCCCAGCTGCTGTGATCTCCCATCAAGTATGCTCATTTTATCTTGCTTCTGTTAATGATTATGTGATAGGAGAGCTATGTCATCAGCAAAGTCTAAGTCATTAAGTTGCTTGGTTAGTGACCACTGGATTGCATTTATGTTCTGAGTTATTTTCTTAATCCAATCCGTTACCAGCAGAAAGAGAAAGGAAGATAGAAAGCATCCTTGCCGTACTGTTCTTATTTCAAGTGCTTCTGTAAGTTTCCCTTCATGCACAATACTACATTTCATTCCATCACACATTCCTTCATCATCATCATCATCATCATCATGGGCCATACCGGTTGGCATAGGCGATGTCCTTCCACAATCTTCTGTCTATCGTGCATCGTAGCAGTTCTGTTGTTGACTGTTTTCCATGTTGTAACACCAAGATATCCAGTATTTTCTCTCTTTGTCGTCCGCGATCTCTCTTCCCTTTTATTTTGCTAGTTGTAACCAAGTATTCAATCTCCCCTCTTCTCATGTGTGCCCGAAAAAATGTTGATTGTTTCTTTCTGATGTTTTTTGAGAGCTCCCTTTTTTGAGTTGGCCTCTGAGAATTTCCTCATTGTTCTTTTTAGCTGTCCAGGGAACTTTCAACATTCTTCTGAGAAATCCAATCTCTGTAGCCTCTAACCGTCTTTTCATTTGTTTGTCTACTGTCCATGATTCGCTTCCTTAGGTCAGAATTGGCTCTATATAGCACAGATGATTCCCTTCCTCATTTCTATTGACATAGATTTGTTGCATAAGATGTTTTTTTTTCATTTTCTGAGATGCTATTTTAGCCTGAGCTATTCTGCTTGTTTATTTCTGTGGTGCATCTTTTGTGGTAGATTTCTTCATATCAGTCACATTAATAAACTTCATGGAATTCGTAATGACTCAGCATTTCCAAAGCATTCCTCTGTCTAAACTATCAAATGCCTTTTCGTAATCAATGAATCCGATATTAAGTGGGGACTGTAGTTCTAAGCGTTGTTCAACTAATTATACGTGAGGTAGCTATTTGATCAACGCATGATTTATTTTTTCCCCCTAAAACCTGCTGTTCACGTCTAAAATTTTTCTCTATGGCCTATTTAGTCTCTCAGAATGATTCTGCTTAATATTTTTCCTGGCACTGATAGTAGCATAATTCCCTTATAAGTTGTGCACTCCTGTAACTTCCTTTCTTTGTAGTTTTGATCATATCCTTCTTTCCAGTCCTTTTAGTATTTGTTTCCTCTTCCATATATTATCTAGTAGATTATGGTCGCATCATGGTAGAGGTGTTAATATCTACTTTGATGGCTTCTGAAAGGATTTTTCATCTGGCCCTGTGGCTTTAACCATTTTAATAGCTTTATTATAGCTTTCATTATTTTGAAGAGGCTTGTGGGACACAAAAATAGTCTCGAGGGCCACGAGTGGTCCGTGGGTCATGGTTTGGACTATCTATTATCTATTGTCTTTTCGAGCCGAAGACGGACATAGGGCAGAACCACAGTCTCAAAAACAGAAACCTTGCGTGCCAAAGTGGCACATATTGCAGAGATCACTGCTCTAAAATATATGGCGCTGTTTCCATACCAATACTTTTTACATGACAGCTATGGTGCTCTGGAAAAGGATGGCATCGCCAGGTTTGTACTTCACTCTGTAGAGATGAAAGAATGGGTGGGACAATGATGTATACATTGAGAGACTGAGGAATCTAAAGATAGAAAAGGAGTCTGGTAGATCCGGAGTTCTTATTGGGTACAAGAGACGTATCTGGAACCAACACCCTACAGGACAGTCAATCTTCATAAGCTTCGACAAATGCTGGGCCTGGGTACGGGTATGAGGTCCCTTGATTGTAACGACCTGATTCCTAATGGAATATAATAAATAGACACATTTAAAACAAAGTAATCGAAACGGTTGCTAACGAATCCCTGGGGAAAAAAAAAACTGGTGACATGCAGCCTTTTGCATTGTCGTTTGTGACGTCAGCAAGGTCGAAATCCAGTGCGTGCAAAGTCGACTGCCAGAGCAACAATTTCAAACATCACCGAAAAGAGTGTTCACAGTCATTTCCAACTTCATTCACTCGAATAAATCGATTTAAAAAACCAACATAAAAAGTCAAACACCGAAACACGGTTTTAGTGATGGCGGTCTCTAAAAAAACCCGCGAGCATGGTCGCCATCTTCGCGTACTAATTGTGTTGTTGCTGTGTCCTTTAAGGTCGCAACGTCAGTGCTATTTGGTGTTGTCCTTCTGTATCGTAAAGCTGAATCTATGCTTTCTTCTAACCACTTTATTCTCTATTTGAACGTAATCATGTACCAAGTGGTGAAGTTGTAGTAAATACCATCAACAGTGATAAAACATAGATGGCTGAAGAAAACAAACATTAAGATAAAACATCATCATCATCATGAGTGCCGTCTCCGCAACGAAGGTTGGCTACCATGGAGCGCCATTTGCTCTATCTCTTGCTTTGATGGTGCAGGTTTCATCGTTGATTTGTCCATCTTTTGATGTTACTCGTCCATGTTAATCTTGGTCTGCCTCTGCCTCTTTTACCTTGTATTTTCCCCTCCAGGATCACTTTCAGTGGCTGTTGTGTCTTTTAACATGGCCTAAGAATCGCATTTGTCTTGTTCTAATTGTGTTCAGAAGTTCTCTTTTTCATTTTTAGTTGTTTAAGACTTTGTCATTTGTTTCTTTTCCTTCCATCCTTCTACCTATTCTTCTATATATCCACATTTCAAAGCTTCAATTCTCTGTTCTGTTTTCTTGTCTAATGTCCATGTTCAGCACCATATAGGAATATTGAGAAGATGTAAATTTTTGCTATTCTTAGTTTAGCTCTGGTGTTATTTGTTTTGATGTTAGTATGTCCTTCATGACATTAAATTACTTTTTGCCATTCCTATTCTTTTGTTTATTTCAGTTGTACATTTTCCATCACTGGTTATAGTATGTCCAAGTAGTTTAGTTCTGAACTGTCTCAAGGTCTATTCCTTCAATTTTGATATCCACTTGTGGGTTTTGGGTATTTTCTTTGTTTATGATCATAGTTTTAGTCTTTTGATATTCATATCTAGTCCATATTTTTGCTTGTCGTGTTTATTTCATTAAGTATTGTTGTAGGTCTTTAGGATTTTCTGCTAGTAGTACAGTATCGTCAGCATATCTTAGGTTATGATTTCTTCCATTAATTTGTAGGCCTGGCATCTCTATGATGTTTTAAAGATTTGCTCAGTGTATAGATTGAACAAGCTTGGTGATAGGATGCATCCTTGTCTTACTCCTCTTTTTATATCAATGGGTGTAGAGAACTCTTTGTTGTATTTTATTATTGCTGTTTGCTCCCCAGTATAGATTGCATATTAGTCGTATATCCATGTCATCTAGATGTATCTCCTTTAGGCATTCTATAGTTGTTTGTGTGTACTCTATCAAAAGCTTGGTGTAGTCTATGAAGCAGGCATATATGGTTTGTTTACTTCTGTGTATTTTTCGATTATGTTCTCATGCAGAATATGGCTTCTTTTGTCCCGCTATTTTTCCTAAATCCAAATTGCTGCTCATCTAATTCAGTATTGATTTTATTCTGAATCCTTCCTTGTATAACTTTTAGCAAGATTTTTGTAACATGGCTCATTAGGCTTATTGTTCTAAAGTCACTGCATTCAACTGCACCATTCTTTTTAGGCAATGCAATGAAAGTTGATGTTTTTAGTTCATTTGGTATGTATCCTGTGTGGTATATGTCGTTGCATATGTCTGTAATCACTTCAATGCCAAAATCTTCAAGTGCCTGTATCATCTCTATCTGTATGCTTTCAGGTCCTGCTGCTTTTCCCCTTTCATTGTTTTTATAGCTTCTTCCACCTCAGATTTTAAGATTTTATAGCCTGATGTACATTTTAAACTGGTTTCTTGTCCCTTTGATCATGAAATAGTTCTGTTATATATTCCTGCCATCTATCTATGATATCCTTATTGTCTGTTAGCATTTTTCCTTTTTTTTGTCTGCAATGCATCCACCTTCTGTGGCTTTTTTTATTTTTATTAGTCATTCTCTTCATTTCTGTGTGCATTCCTCTTAGGTCTTGTTTGCTTTCGATAGTTTCTATTTCTCTACATTTTTTGGCTGAGCCAGTCTTCTTTGCTTTTTTGCACATTTTGCGTATCTCATTATCTATTTTATTGTATTGGGCAGTGTTCTTCGCTGTCTCCTTTCTTCCATTTTTTCTAAGATGGTGTTTTTATCCATTTTTGTTTTTTGTTCTTTTCCTCTTTTGGGTAAGTGTCGCAGGCTTTTTGTATGCTTTTCTTTATGCATTGCCATTTGGTTGTTACTTTTTCATCAGGATTTTCTCTTCTGTATTGTTCAATTCCTTCCTCTAGCAGCTTTTGGTATGTGTTCTTTACTTGTATTGTATAGGTATCTTAATATCTTTTTGATTTAAAGCTGTTATGTCGAGTGGGTTTGTTGATGAATCAGATTTTTGCTTGTTTCTCTTTAGTTTGATTTTCATTTTAATCATTACAGGATTGTGATCAGAATTAATATCTGCTCCTGGGTAGGTTTTGGCTTTCTTTACGCTGTTACGGAACCTTTCTTTTATCATTATGTAATCTATTGATTCCTCTTCCTATCTCCAGGGCTTTTCCATGTGTAATAGTTTCCTTTTCTTGCTCAAAGTAGGTGTTACATATTATCAGCCTGTTTTCTTCACAGAATTGTATTAATCTTTCTCCTCTGTCATTTCTTTTTCCTAAACCATGATTTCCTATAATTGTCTTATATCTACCTTTTCCTACTTTAGCGTTCATGTCACCCATTACAATCAAGATGTCTGAAGATTTCACTTGCTTCATAACTTTATTTAGGTCTTCATAGTATGCCTCTATTTGTTCATCTGTGTAGTCTTGAGTAGGTGCATATGTCTGTATTATTGCTATGTCGAATGGTTTTGCTTTCAACTTGAGTAGTATAATCCTATCACTGTATGTCCAGTGGGTACTTATATATTTTTGTAGCTCTCTTTTTATCAGTATTCCTACCCCCCTTTGATGTTCTGTTGTGTTTCCTGAGTATATAAATGTATTTTTTCGTCTTCAATGTACCCACATTCCTTCCATCTAGTCTCTGATATGCCTAAAATATCTATATTTATTCGTTCTGCTTCTTGAATTAGATTTTCCAATTTCCCTTGTTGATATAGAGTCCTAACATTCCAAGTACTTATTTTAAGATCTTTCCTCCGACATAAGTTCGAATTTCTCCGACTCTCCATGGCTTCCTCTGGACTGGTACGTGATGAGGCTCCAATCTCTTTCACGGTGGTCAGCCATGTTCGTCTTTCGTGTTCTGAACATGCCTCTTGTGTACCACACACTTTGCTGTTTTCGCTTTCTGGGCCGTTGATCATTCTTGATTCCTCCGCCTCCATCCACCGTCACAGACTTTTCACATAAGGGTTGAACATACCCGTTTTTCCGTTGACATTTTTGTCAAACCATGTGCTTGCCTATCGAACCGCGAACACACAACACAAAGAAGAATAAATCATATTCCACTTAAATATCGGCAATCACAGTCCATCCCCACGTTAGAAGTAAAACATACACCAAACGGGAGAATAGCAACACATAATTTCACAACTAGACTGTCGCGTAAATCATTTAAATATATCAGCAAGAGCCGAATTATAAAAATCGACTACACGAAGCCGCCATGACACCGGACCGGAAGATAAAGCAAGTAACGCAAATTTAACTTACATGGCTCATCAAATCAAAAAATGATTAATTATCAAATACTGAGATAGCCGCATCCAAGTACTGATGATTTCAACATCCGCTTTGAAAGGTAGAAATAATAAGAGACAGAAAACAGGAGAAACGAATACAAATATTAATTTTCTAGACAAGGAGGATGATAAACCGATTTAACAAACGCAGGACATTTCATCAACGAGGTCGTGTCTCTGTCTCAAGGGACATGCACACTAAAATGAACACGGAAGTTCATGACCAATTTGCTGGCAACAATGCAGACCATTGTGGAACACTGCGGAAGCCAACTGAGAGCATTACACAACAGGCCCTTTTCTGGAATCCTCAAAGGAACGACAAAGAAGAAGATCAAATTATTCTTGGAGAAGACATGGGAGTAGAGATGAAGATGATGGAGAAGACATGGGAGTAGAGATGAAGATGATGGAGAAGACATGGGAGTAGAGATGAAGATGATGGAGAAGACATGGGAGTAGAGATGAAGATGATGGAGAAGACATGGGAGTAGAGATGAAGATGATGGAGAAGACATGGGAGTAGAGATGAAGATGATGGAGAAGACATGGGAGTAGAGATGAAGATGATGGAGAAGACATGGGAGTAGAGATGAAGATGATGGAGAAGACATGGGAGTAGAGATGAAGATGATGGAGAAGACATGGGAGTAGAGATGAAGATGATGGAGAAGACATTGGAGTAGAGATGAAGATGATGGAGAAGACATGGGAGTAGAGATGAAGATGATGGAGAAGACATAGGAGTAGAGATGAAGATGATGGAGAGACATGGGAGTAGAGATGAAGATGATGGAGAAGACATGGGAGTAGAGATGAAGATGATGGAGAAGACATGGGAGTAGAGATGAAGATGATGGAGAAGACATGGGAGTAGAGATGAAGATGATGGAGAAGACATGGGAGTAGAGATGAAGATGATGGAGAAGACATGGGAGCAGAGATGAAGATGATGGAGAAGACATGGGAGTAGAGATGAAGATGATGGAGAAGACATGGGAGTAGAGATGAAGATGATGGAGAAGACATGGAATGAACTTAAAAGAATGGCAAAAAACAGAACGGCCTGGAAAGTATTTGTTGAAGACCTATGCTCCACAGGGAACTGAAATGTAGAAGAAGAATGCAGATAATTGAAGTTGGAAATAAATATGGAATACACCGTCAGGGAAAGTAAAGCCATCTTGTGTGATTGGTGTTACAAACTGGACAAATGTACTATGCTCACTAACCATCTTTATGACATCATCAATGCGCATGACAACAAGATTAATTCGGTGATTGAGGAAAGTTTCAACAAAACGGGGATTCCAAAAGGCACAAGAAGATATTTAAAAAATCGTACCCAATGTAAGAACCACACGAGTTTTGCTCACATGAGGGCTTGCTTTGATATTCGGTTATTATCTCATCTCATCACATGTCCAACATATGACCATCGTCTTTTCTTTATTACTGAAGATATTAGTGGTTGATTGGCGATTTCTCTAATTTTCTCGTTTGTTTTGAATTCGTTCCACGCGATACCAAGTATTTTCCTTAGACATTTATTTTCGAATGTGTTCAACTTTGTTTCTATGTCTCTTGTTGTTTTCCAGCTTTCACACGCATATGTAAGGGTTGACAGTACATTTGATTTGAATAGTCTAAGTTTTGTGTTTGTGCTGATGAGTTTCGATGTCCACAACTTTTCAAGGCTTCTGAAAGACATTGCTGCTTTAACTATTCTAATTCTAATTTCTTTATTTGTTTTCTTTTCTCGATCAATGCGAGTTCCAAGATAGATAAAGATCTCTTCTACTGGTTTGTTTTCCATGTATATTCTGTCGTCTGTTGGAATCAAGCTTTTCATGACCTTAGTCTTTTTATGATTGATCTCAAGCCCAATTTTGCTGGCTATATTTTGATGGTTGGAGCCGCGATAGCTTTGTGGTTAGTGAACTGGACTACAAAGAACAAGAGGTAGGGTTCGATCCCAACCGACGGCTTCCGGGTTGACCCAGCCTTAAATGAGTACCGGATTTTTTTCTGGGAAAGTAAAGCGGCACGGGCCTAATACCGACAAAATTACCCCCAAAATCATGTGCTGAAGATCTGTAAAATATATGGTCACTAACACCATATTTTCCTATACGCCACTTGGCGTGACGGGGGTACTTTACTTTTACTTTTATTGATGATAGTTCATTTGTGAATGTGAGTGTAAATTACTGATGGCAGAAAAAGACACATACATTTAATTTTAACAGAGAAAAATGTAATCTAACTCATAGAAAGTGAAAGAATAAGCTTACATTTATAGCAGGGCCAAATTTAGGCATGGGCTCATTTAAAAAAAAAATCTTTTAGTTCGTCAACTTTGATCTCTGACGAAGTTCTTAGGGACTAGGAACTGAATTTTGAGTGTTAAATCCGTTTTTTCCCTTGCCAGCCGTGAGCACATGGGTCCCTCGCCGCACAGGCAGATAACTCCGACTTCGAGGTACTCATATTTTTTTCCGTCGATGAGTAATTGACGTTTCAAGCCGGGCTTCGCTGCTGCGACCAGGGGGTGGTTGCTACAGAGATAAATCATAAATAAAAATTCCAACTGGTACAGCAGGGATTTGAACCCACAACCTCTCTGTCTCGAGGCCGGCGTCCTGCCTCGAGACCAACCAGTCCCCCGGCTCTGGCTAAATAAACTATAAATATGCCGCCCCCCCCCAACCTCCGCTCCGACATGGCTTTAGATTTCTTTATATTGTAATATATGATAGAGATATAGTGTTCATTTTTTACCTTGGGGCCTCAAAGTTTCAAGGGCATCACCAAGTCCGACGCTGAATCATTTCAACAAATGGAAGAGAAAAGAGACAGCAGAGCTTAACAACAAAAGGAACAACTATTAAACTGAATGATCGTTCTATATACCGGTAAATAAATGGTTCTTTAAAAGGGCAGACTTTGTGTACCAACTTTGGGCAATCCATAAAAGTCACACAGAAGGCCGATCCAATTCATTCTTATACACAATAACATCAATTAACATTATGTGATAATATGGAGGGGAAAAAAGGAGAATCATTATGTTAATCCCCTGATAAATATACCTGGTATTTTTTTCAGAATCTTCTTCTTCTACCTTTCAGCTCCCAGTGGAGCATAGGTCTTCAACAAACACTTTCCAAGTCGTTCTGTTTTTTGCAATTCTTTTAAGATCATTCCATGTCTTCCCCATCATCTTCATCTCTGCTTCGATCTGTCTTCTCCAAGAATTCCTTGGTCTTCCTCTTTGTCTTTTCCCCTTGGGATTCCAAAAAGGGCCTGTTGTGTAAAACTCTCAGTTGGCTTCCGTAGTGTGTGTCCTATCCATCGCCATCGTCTTCGCTGTATCTCTTTATCCACTGGTATTTGACCGGTACATTTCCATAATTCCACGTTAGTGACTTTGTCCTGCCATTTCCATCCCTTTATTCTGCGCAAGCATCCATTAATGAAAGTCTGTACCTTCGTGATTGTCAATTTTGTTATTCTCCATGTTTCACAGTCATATAATAAGACTGACTTAATTTTTTCAGAATGAGTAACAATAAAAAGTGCCAATATCAATCACATGGAATAAATGTTAATCAAAGGAGCTCACCTAAACTTATGAATACATTTTCTCAATTTCTTTCATTTCTATTCTATCCGTAGAACCAGTTTAATTGCAGTCATGAATTCCCGATATTCCCACAACTTGTCCCAGCATTCACAGCATGTCTCAAAATGCATTGACAATTTCCGTTGACAAAGTCGCTCCGTGCACGTCCTTCCTAACTACACAGGCAACGATTCAAAACTTCTTAGTCGCCTCTTAAAGACATATGTGGCAGGTAACAGTAGCTCTATTCGTTTCTCCCCTCATTGTGGAAACCCCAGTAGCCAATCAAGGCCGATGTTCTTGAAGTGTTTCCAGGACATTTCTTCTCCACATAATCTTGGGATGTGTTCGTCTCCCCTTTCCCTGTGAGTCCCATGACAGTGACTGTCTTGCTATGTCATAAGGTTTCAGTAGTGTTCAATCCATTTCCAGTTTCTATTCATAATCTGTTGCTCAAATCGATGGCACTGCAATTCCTATGTAGGTCAATGATAACAATTTTACTTACTAGAAGGGTGGCTAAACAAAAAGGCATCACACTGGACGGAGAAATAACTTCTTCTTCTTCTTCTTTTCCTTCTTCTTCTTCTTCTTCTTCTTTTCCTTCTTCTTCTTTTCCTTCTTCTTCTTCTTCTTCTTCTTCTTCTTCTTCTTCTTCTTCTTCTTCTTCTTTTCCTTCTTCTTCTTCTTCTTTTCCTTCTTCTTCTTTTCCTTCTTCTTCTTCTTCCCAAGACCCAATGCAATGGTGGTTGGGGCACCGTTGACAGACGTCGTTAACTTTCTCCATGAATACTGTACCCATCAGATTATTCTTTTAGCTGCTCTTTCTGTAGACAAAAAAACAAACAACTTCGAATCGACTTACACTAAGAAAACACGACGTGAATACTCGTCATCACCAGCTATTAAAAAGACGTTAAATGAACGTAGGCATTGTGGTGTGGTAAACAGCAAGCCAGGAAATATCTGTGCATTTCGACCCAATATATTCGACTTCAGCACGACGTTTTATGGTGCCAAGTTGCCTTCCCTCTTTGATCCCTACTCTCTTGGCTATTAAATCAGCTTCATAGCCCACCACATGGAGGCGGAGTAGGAAGGACTTTGATAAGTTATGGTTCACTCATCCTGATGCAAACAGTCAGCTTTGGGTCGCCGATTACATTCATGTTCGACCCAGGTGCAATGCAGCAATTCTCAACTATCTCAAGCAGCGAAAATTTCGTTTATGTGTTTATTCCCTGATCTTTGTTCACATTTCAGTACGCCACTTGAGCTCTAATGACAAAAATCTTGTAAAATTTAACGTATGGTTTTATTAATGCTGCACTCGGACTATTACATTCCTCTGATTCTGATAACTGATATTGTATGAAAGTGGTTCCAATTTGTTGTATCAAAAATATGATATTATTTTCATTTTAATTAATCCTGTGCTGGTGTTTAAAGAGATCAATTCTCACGGAATCATCATCATCGAGTGCCGTCTCCGCATCGAAGGTTGGCTACCATGGAGCGCCATTCCACTGTCTCTAGCTTTGATGGTGCAGATTGTCATAGATTGACTTGTCCATCTTTTGATGTTACTCGTCCATGTTAGTCTTGGTCTGCCTCTGCCTCTTTTACCTTGTATTTTCCCTTCCATTATTACTTTTATTAGGTTATTGTTAAGATGCCTCAAAAATTTCATTTGTCTTGCTCTAATTGTGTTTAGTAGTTCTCTTTTCATTTTTAGTTGTTTTAAAACTTAAAAGTTTCTTTTCTTTTCTTTCCATCCAATTCTACCTATTCTTCTATAAATCCACATTTCAAAGGCTTCAATTTTCTGTTTTGTTTTCTTGTCTAATGTCCATGTTTCTGCACCATACTGGTATATAGGTGAGGAATGTTGCCTCGTATATGAGTTTAGATGCTTGAGGCGACACTATACAGAAATATCCGAACATTTCTGGATAGGCGACCGAGCACATTTGGGTGTAAACTCGCGTGCTAAGACGCCGGTTCAAGTCTCGTACTTTACCTTTACCTTTACTGGAATATGGAGAAGAAGTAACATTTTGTTATTCTTAGTTTTAGCCCTGATGTTATTTGCCTAAAACAATAGATATAATTTCTCTCCATGGCTTTCTTTGGAATGTTACATGATGAGGCTTCAATCTCTTTCACGGTGGTCTGCCATATTCGACTTCCGTGTCATGAATATGCCTCATGTGTACTATACACATTGCTGTTTTCGCTTTCTAGGCCGTTGATCATTTCTGGCTCTTCCGCCACATCCACCGTCACAGACTTTTCACGTTCGGGTCGAACATACCCGTCCGGCGCCATTGTTGTCGAAAACTATGTGTTTGCCTGTCGAACCGCAAACACACGACACAAAGAAGAATAAATCATATTCCACTTCAATATTGTAAAGTTGACAGTCTCACGGGATGGAGAAATCTAATATTTAATTAATTTGACACTTTTGGCATCTTCTTCCTCGGTCAGCTTTTTTGCTCTTCCTCTAGACGATTAGACCGGTATCGGTGACGTCACAATAGTACCTTTAAGGTCTTCGCCGGTTTTCTTTCAAAATAAACTTCAGAGCAATTACAGAAATCCACACAATAAATTCCTTGCCAACTTACTAGGTCTGTAGGGAACAGGATATAGGGAACAGGCTGTAGGGAACATGCTGTAGGGAACTGACTGTAGGGAACAGGATATAGGGAACAGGCTGTAGGGAACATGATATAGGGAACTGACTGTAGGGAACAGGCTGTAGGGAACAGGATATAGGGAACAGGCTGTAGAGAACATGCTGTAGGGAACTGACTGTAGGGAACAGGCTGTAGGGAACAGGATATAGGGAACAGGCTGTAGGGAACATGCTGTAGGGAACTGATTGTAGGGAACAGGCTGTAGGGAACAGGCTATAGGGAACAGGCTGTAGGGAACATGCTGTAGGGAACTGACTGTAGGGAACAGACTGTAGGGAACAGGATATAGGGAACAGGCTGTAGGGAACATGCTGTAGGGAACTGACTGTAGGGAACAGGCTGTAGGGAACAAGCTGTAGGGAACAGGCTGTAGGGAACTGACTGTAGGGAACTGATTGTAGGGAACAGGCTGTAGGGAACAGGCTGTAAGGAACTGACTGTAGGGAACTGACTGTAGGGAACAGGCTGTAGGGAACTGACTGTAGGGAACTGACTGTAGGGAACTGACTGTAGGGAACAAGCTGTAGGGAACAGGCTGTAGGGAACAAGCTGTAGGGACAGGCTGTAGGGAACTGCAGTGCTGCGGTAAAGCTGGTAGCAAGGAGCCAGTAATGGGGTGTGATGTACACTCCAAGGTAGGGTGACAGCTTTACAAAAACGAACACAACAAAATAATGACGTTTCGGCCTAACGCCTTCTTCAGAAGACGGGAACAACGGCAATATACGGTGAGGCACAAATACCTATAGGTACATGTCGCATGAAGGGAGCTGTGATAGCTCAGTGGTTACTGAACTGGACTACAAAGGACAAGAGGTAGGGTTCGATCCTGACCGACGGCTTCTAGGTTCACCTGCTTTTAATGGATACCGGATTTTTTCTGGTAAAGTAAACCGGCACGGGCGTAATACCGACCACATTACCCCAAAAATCATGTGCTGAAGGTCTGTACAATTGATAGTCATTAACACCATATTCCCTGAATAATTGACTTGGCGTGACGGGGGCACTTTACCTTTTTTTACATGTCGGATGATGAAGTTGGGGAGAGGTGGACAGAGGGATGAGAGATGGGATGATAAAGAGATGTGTCACATGTTAGAAGATAGGTGACGTGTATTTCTGTTTTCTAAGACCGCGGCGAGTAAAGGTAAAGATAAAGCACGAGACTTGATTCGGCGTCTTAGCACGCGAGTTTTCACCCACATGTGCTCGGCCGCCTATCCAGAAGTGTTCGGAGACTTCTGGATAGTGTCGCTTCAAGCATCGAAACTCACGATGCGAGGCGACATTCCTCACCTTCCCAGAGTAATACCGTGGTACTCATTTCTGCCAACGGCTGGGTCGACCGTGGGGGTATTTTTTTTCCCAACCACGAGTACAATTCACACTGCTTCCAGCGGGACTCGAACACGGGTTGTCCGAACGTCGGTAGCCCAGTCGAGTGGTTTTCCCAACTAGGCTATCGAGGTCCCCGCGAGGTGAGTAGACAAGAGTTACCTAAGGAAGCTGTGATATCTAGGGAAGATACATGTGCTCTAGGTCTGTGCTGAGATCACTTCTATTCTGTGAATATAATTTAGAATATAATTAGAGTAAATATTATCCAAGGAAAATACTTGGTGTAGCGTGGACCGAATTCAAAACAAACAAGGAAATTAGAGAAATGCCAATCAAATGCCAATATCTTCAGTAATCAAGAAAAGACGATGGTCATATTTTGGACATGTGATGAGAAGAGATAATAACCGAATAGCAAAGCAAGCCCTCATGTGGGAAACAACAGGTAAAAGGAAAAGAGGAAGACCCAGAGAGACACTGAGAAGAACATTGATGAGAGAGGCAAGAGCAGCAGGAATCGGCTCCCTCAATGAGATAGGGCTGCTTGCACAGAACAGAGACAAATGGCGAGATTTGATAAGATATCTTTACAAGAATTGAAAACTGCTAGAACAAAAATTTAGATAAGAGAAGGAGCATCCTGGTCTACGCCCTATGGGCCGGCTACGGCTCGAAAGGTCAATAGATAGATAGAAATATTCTCCGGTTCCACAAGTTACCTCGACAGACCCCAGTAGTAGGAAAATGCCATAAAGGAAGTTTCTTTTTTTTTTTTTTTCAATTAGAATAAAAGACATCTGCGAGAACTAAAACATTTCTATTTTGACAACGACCCCCTAAAAAAAAAAAAAAAAAAAAAAAAAGCACCCATGAACGACATTAAAAGAAAAGTAGTGACCAAATAAAACAAGCACTATAACATCCGCAGTCATACGATTACATTATACATTTCTCTTTTCTCCTGTAACACTTCAATGAGAAAACAAACACACAAAACGAAAACGGGTCCACTTGTGGGCCGTATTTTCCTTCTCAGGGTGACTTACTGGTGTGTAATATTCAGTTTCATCACTAGAAAAGACAATATGCTACAATTTCTTCTAAATTAACTAGAACACACTAAACATATTATCCAAATAAGGTAATTTAACTAACTACAATGACAAGAAATGTAGTTTTCTCTATATTATCTATCATCATCATCAATGAGCCTGCTGGCGTAGGTGATCATGTCTCTCTACAACATTCGATCTCGACAGTTATTTATCATTTCTATCGTTGACCTCCTGCCAAGCCATTCTTAAGCTGTCTGGTATTTTTTCTCTCTATCTCTTCGTCCCTCAATTTTTCCAGTTGTTACAATATATACCAGCTGTTCTCTTCTCTTTACATGACCAAAAAACATGATGATTGTTTCTTCCTAATATTGGAAATTAGCTCTCTTTTTGCTTTGACCTCTTTCAGGACATTTTCATTACTCTTCTTAGCAGATTATTATCTATATTTCTCTATTATTATAATCTATATTTTTCTATTTTATTATCTATATTTCCCTATATTTCCCTATATTTCTTTATATTATTCTCTATATTTCCCTTTTATTCTCTATATTTCTCTTTTATTCTCTATATTTCTCTGTTATTCTCTATATTTCTTTTTTATTCTAGATATTTCTCTATATTATTATCTATATTTCTCTATATTATTATCTATATTTCTCTATATTTCTTTATGTTCTCTAAATTTCTCTTTTATCCTCTATATTTCTCTGTTATTCTCCATATTTCTCTTTTATTCTCTATATTTCTCTTCATTATTATCTACATTTCTCTATATTTTTTATATTATTCTCTATATTTCTCTTTTATTCTCTATATTTCTCTATATTATTATCTACATTATTCTCTGTATTTCTCTATATATTCTTTAAATTTCATTATATATTATTGTCTACATATTCTCTATAATTCTCTATATTTTCTCTATATTATTCTCTATATTTCTATATATTATTCTTTATATTATTCTTTATATTATTCTATAATATTCTCTTTGTTTCTCTACATTATTCTTTAAATTATTCTCTACATTTCTTTATATTATTCTCTATATTTATTTATATTATTCTCTATATCATTATCTACATTATTATCTATATTTCTCTGTATTATTCTGTATATTATTCTCTATATTTCTCTATATTATTCTCTGTATTTTTCTTTAAAACATTCTCTTTGTTCTCTATATTATTTTCTATATTATTGTTTATTTTTCTCTAGACTAGTCTCTTTATTTTCTATATTATTCTCTATATTTCTATGTGTTATTATCTATACTATTCTCTATGTTTCTCTATATTATCCTCTATATTTCTATGTGTTATTATCTATACTATTCTCTATGTTTCTCTATATTATCCTCTATATTTCTATGTGTTATTATCTATATTATTCTCCATGTTTCTCTATATTTTATTCTCTATATTTCTTTAATATTAACTTCGATGTTTATAATGTAAGCTAGAAATATAGACTGAAGGTGGAAGTATCGTGCCTCACCAAGAAGAATGCAGAAACCCTGAACCAGACCAATGTACTATAGAATCATATACAATATATATCTCTGGCGTAGCTTAGGGGGGAGCCTGAAAGATGGGTGCCCAGGGAGCAAAGTTCTTAGGGGCGTAACATTTCAGTAGAGGGTAGTAAGAAATACATAAATTGCGTTCTCATCTCCGCATAAAAAAAAAAATCTTCATGTTAGATTATGCAACATAGCTTTTCAACACGATGAGCGTCAACGCTGGGAAGGGATACAGAGAATGCTAAGGGTCCACCAGTTAGGGGACGTAATACCAATCTTGTCCCGGGCGTTGTCAACCTGTACCGCTTTCTTCCTCCCCCCTCCCCCCCCCCCCCCGGGAAAATAACAAATGAGCAAGACGTCTAAAATAAGAGTAACAAACGCTCAAAAGGGAGCCGCGATAGCTCAGTGGTTAGTGAACTGGACTACAAAAGACAAGGGGTAGGGTTCGATCCCAACCGACGGCTTCCGGGTTCACCCAGCCGTTAATGGGTACCTGATTTTTTTTTTCTGGGAAAGTGAAGCGGCATGGGCGTAATACCGACCACATTGCCCCAAAAATCATGTGCCGAAGGTCTGTAAAATGTATGGTCACTAACACCATATTCCCTATACGCCACTTGGCGTGACGGGGTACTTTAAGAAGAAGAAGAAACGCTCAAAAACAAACACTCACCAAACATTTCGATTTTGTAATTCTCTAAAATTGTAACTTTTAAAAATAAAAAGTCAAACCAGAAATAAAACCCAGTTGAAACCTTGCAAGATAGATATATAACGGTGAAAAGAACAATGTTAAACAGAACTGCGGAACATGAACTTAGGGAGCTTAGCAATAGTTGACACCGGGTGAGTTCGGCGGCGCTTGTGGAGACAAAACACGTTTTAGCAATCAATATAAATGTTTGAAAAATGTGGAGCGGAAAAAAAGCTGGAGTCCCCAGATTGTCGTTGACAATATTAAGGTTGCATTCCGATCTGATGACAAATCTTGAATAATCGATCGGTAGCTTCCTTTTCCTGAGTAGTAGGTGCAACTAAAAATCTATTTTACATGAGTAATGACAAAAGGCTGTAATCAAGAATTATTGCACAATCAAAATAATGTCGTTTTACTTTATGACTACTGATGTTAACTCATAAGTTCCTGTACTGTAGAATATGTGCCCCGCCAACAAAAATAAAATAAAATAAAAAGATTTGACTAGAGGTATCATCGGCCACTTAGAATGACAAATTCATGGCCAGTAGAAAGAGAAATGGAGTTAGAAGGCATCCCGGTTGCACCGGTTGGTATTTTTATTTATTGTTTCTCTCTGCGGCAACCACCCCTGGTCTCAGCAGCCAGGCCCGGCTTGAAACGTCAATTACTCATCTTCTTCTTCTTCTATCCTTCCTCCATTGCCGTTGTCGTCGAGGGGAGATACAATCTGCGATTCTTTGCTCTTCTGTTGGCCTCTTCTGATGTTATCCCTCCTAGTGACTCTAGTATTCCTTTCTCGGTCTTCCTCTTAATCTGGCGCTTTCGTAGCGTTTGTTTATGGCTCTTTGAGTCATTGTTAGTTCTTTTTGTCTTGTTATGTGGCCGAACAAATTTATCTGTTATTTCTTTATGTATTCGATGGCTGGTTCAATTTCGAGTTTCTTCCTCAGGCCGGGATTCCGTAATGACCCAGCAACTTCCAGAGCATTCCTCTGTCTAAACTTTCAAATGCCTTTTGTTTTTTGTTGTTTTAAATGTTGCCATTATTAGTTTTGGCCCTACTGCTTCTCTTCTATCCGTGTTTTCCGTGCTTCCCTTTGACAGCATTATAGCTACTCCTTCACTATGTTGTGCTCCAGTTTCCTGGCGCGCCCGTGCGCTACCGGGGCTCGAAAGCGGAGTAAAGAATTGTAGCACTGTTCCCTACCAGGCATGTTTGTAAGAGGCAACTAAGGAGGGATAGGCATGGTATTGGCTATCCTGTTCTGTAAAAAAAATAATAAGCCGCAAAAACTCCACAAACATGGACAAGGCAAAGAAAATGGGGAAAAAAAAGTAAATCCACCATTCAGGAAATATGAGCTCTCTGTCTAAGAGATGTGTGACGTATTACGGAGAAAGCAGCAAGGAGTTCAGGTCACCGACTCACCTTTTATCTACCAGGAAAACCCCCAGAATTGACATCTGGAATGTACATACTCTAGATGAACAAGGAAAAGATGCACAAGTACCAGCAGAAATGGCAAACTACAAAAAAAGTTATTCTAGGAATGCGCGAAACAAGATGGTTAGGAACAGAAAGGATAAAAAAAGTACTTATTTTAAAAAGTTAAAAAAGAGCCCCCGCCACGCCAAGTGGCGTATAGGGAATATGGTGTTAGTGACCATAAATTTTACAGACCGTCAGCACATGATTATTTTTAGGGTAATGTGGTCGGTATTACGCCCGTGCCGTTTTACTTTCCCAGAAAAAATCCGGTACCCATTTAAGGCTGGGTGAACCCGAAGCCGTCGATTGGGATCGAACCCTATCTTTTGTTCTTTGTAGTCCAGTTCACTAACCACTGAGCTATCGAGGCTCCCCAGAGTACTTATTTACAACTTTAAAAATACAGGGAAATAGAGATCGCGGACGGCAATGAAAAAATATAAGAAATAACTTGGTATAGTTGCACGGTTAACAGTCAACAACAGAATTGATACAATGTACCGCGAACAGACAATTGTGGAAGGACATGACAACCGGTATGGCACATGATGATTATCTTCTCCAATAAACACGTAATTCATTGCGGCAACGACTAACGTTATGAAAAATGTAACAAAGGAATATGTATGCATAATATAGAGAAAAATACAGATTTACTGCTTCACACTCCGTCTAGTACAGGTTGTTATAGTCAACAAGAAGTTACTGAACTGGAGGGACATCAGCAGACAAAATAACTGCTTGAGCATTCTTTAGTGGTGAGATAATATCAGCAACATGGCTCTTGCAAATATCTGCATTTTTGCTGTACCGAGTTGAAACGCAATTTCTTGGTCGATAATGTCACTGCATTCTACTGGTTTTTGTGGGACGAGGTATGCGTTAAATTCTGTCCAATCGTGTCATCAATAGCAGTCACGTGGGTTTGAGTATTTCAGGCCGTATTGATTGGTGAGAAACCTTGACCTTCATTACGGTGTCCGCTCGCTGTTGGTTCGTTGTTTGTTGTGGCGAGTGAGCTACGCTGTCAACCCGGGCATGACACGAGCGTTGAGCGAGATATATAAATAGGAATGACGGCGAGAGACAACCATTCTTCTGATGTCTCGCGCCACACCCAGCACGTGAAAAACGTCACTTCACGTCACACAGATCCACACGAGCACGCGTTTCTCTTACTGTCTCACGTTCCACTCAGAGCAACCAGGAAGTCGTTTTATATATAAACAACGCGGGACTTTTTATTTGTACTTGCTTTTTTTGTTTGATTTAACCTTTCTCATTCAGAAGATAACAATAACTTTAGAATTCAGTGGGCAATATCTGATAGGGCGAGAGAACATTTATTGTAACAGTGAATGGGCAATATTTGATAGGGCGAGAGAACTTTTATAGTAACAGTGAATGGGCAATATTTGATAAGGCGAGAGAACATTTATTGTAACAGTGAATGGGCAATATTTGATAGGGCGAGAGAACTTTTATTGTAACAGTGAATGGGCAATATCTGATAGGGCGAGAGAACATTTATTGTAACAGTGAATGGGCAATATTTGATAGGGCGAGAGAACTTTTATTGTAACAGTGAATGGGCAATATCTGATAGGGCGAGAGAACATTTATTGTAACAGTGAATGGGCAATATTTGATAGGGCGAGAGAACATTTATTGTAACAGTGAATGGGCAATATTTGATAGGGCGAGAGAACATTTATTGTAACAGTGAATGGGCAATATTTGATAAGGCGAGAGAACATTTATTGTAACAGTGAATGGGCAATATTTGATAGGGCGAGAGAACATTTATAGTAACAGTGAATGGGCAATATCTGATAGGGCGAGAGAACATTTATTGTAACAGTGAATGGGCAATATTTGATAGGGCGAGAGAACATTTATTGTAACAGTGAATGGGCAATATTTGATAGGGCGAGAGAACATTTATTGTAACAGTGAATGGGCAATATTTGATAGGGCGAGAGAACATTTATAGTAACAGTGAATGGGCAATATCTGATAGGGCGAGAGAACATTTATTGTAACAGTGAATGGGCAATATTTGATAGGGCGAGAGAACATTTATTGTAACAGTGAATGGGCAATATTTGATAGGGCGAGAGAACTTTTATAGTAACAGTGAATGGGCAATATTTGATAAGGCGAGAGAACATTTATTGTAACAGTGAATGGGCAATATTTGATAGGGCGAGAGAACATTTATTGTAACAGTGAATGGGCAATATTTGATAGGGCGAGAGAACATTTATTGTAACAGTGAATGGTCAATATTTGATAGGGCGAGAGAACATTTATTGTAACAGTGAATGGGCAATATTTGATAGGGCGAGAGAACTTTTATAGTAACAGTGAATGGGCAATATTTGATAAGGCGAGAGAACTTTTATAGTAACAGTGAATGGGCAATATCTGATAGGGTGAGAGAACATTTATAGTAACAGTTAATGGGCAATATTTGATAAGGCGAGAGAACTTTTATAGTAACAGTGAATGGGCAATATCTGATAGGGTGAGAGAACATTCACGAAAATAGCGGACAGTCTCTGGTATGATAATTGAACATTCATGGAAATAGCGGACAATCTCTGGTAGGATGATAGAACATTCATGGAATTAGCGGACAGTCTCTGGTATGATGATAGAACATTTATAGTAAAACCGGACAATCTCTGGTATTACGAGAGAACATTCACATATATAGTTATATAAAGCAGGCGGGGGTCTTCAACAATTTAAATAAAACTCAGAGCATCAAATAAATAAAGACAATCATGAAACAAGCCTGGAAAATAGAACTGAGAGAGCTATTTGGGAAAAATATGAGCCAGAACATGACAGCTTAAACAAATTCAGCAGACCTGAGCAGACCAAGACATTCAGATAAGGGACAGATCACTCTGAGTACACCTATAAAAGATAGGAATCGGTGATTTTGCATCTTGTGACTGTGGAGCATCCAGACAAACTGTAGAGAATATCCTACAGGACTGCAGCACTCTCAAAACTCTAAGAACACAAACATGGCCCACAGAAACAATCGTGCATGACAAGTTATGGGGAATAGGCGATTTACTCAAGTTGGTCTAAATGTCCAAACACATAGCAATAGTTGATCTTTGAAGAAAAAGAGCACGGAATTAGTTAATTATCATCATCATCATCATCATCATCATCATCATCATCATCATCATCATCATCATCATCAAGTATCATGTCTGCTGGTGTAGGTAATCATGTCTCTCCACAACTTTCGATCTCGACAGTTAATTATCATTTCTGTTGTTGACCTCCTACCTCCTGTTAAGTTATCTGGTATCTTTTCTCTTTGCATCCCATTATCTCTTTGTCCCTCAACTTTACCAGTTGTTACAATATATTCCAGCTGTTCCCTTCTCATTACATGGCCAAAATTATTATTGTTTCTTCTTAATATAGCAAATTAGCTCTCTTTTGCTTTGGCCTCTTTCAGAAAGTTTTCATTCTTCTTCTTAGCTGTCCATTGTATTCTCAACATTTCTGTAAAACCATATTTCTACAGCCATACACAAACATGTATATAGTGATAAGTTAATCAGTGACAGAGAGAGGTCAAAGTTAACAAACTACAAGAATAATGTGAGGACACAATCACTGACAAAGTGAGCGAACAATCATTGACAAAGGGAGCAAACAATCACTGACAAAGTGAGAGCACAATCACTGACAAAGTGAGCAAACAATCACTGACAAAGTGAGAGCACAATCACTGACAAAGTGAGAGCACAATCACTGACAAAGTGAGAGCACAATCACTGACAAAGTGAGAGCACAATCACTGACAAAGTGAGAGCACAATCACTGACAAAGTGAGAGCACAATCACTGACAAAGTGAGAGCACAATCACTGACAAAGTGAGAGCACAATCACTGACAAAGTGAGAGCACAATCACTGACACAGTGAGAGCACAATCACTGACAAAGTGAGAGCACAATCACTGACAAAGTGAGTGCACAATCACTGACAAAGTGAGAGCACAATCACTGACACAGTGAGAGCACAATCACTGACAAATTGAGAGCACAATAACTGACAAAGTGAGCGAACAATCACTGACAAAGTGAGTGAACATTCACTGTCAAAGTGAAAGCACAATCACTGACTAAGTGAGCGAACAATCACTGACAAAGTGAGAGCACAATCACTGACAAAGTGAGCGAACAATCACTGTCAAAGTTAGTGAACAATCACTGACAAAGTGAGCGAACAATCACTGTCAAAGTGAGCGAACAATCACTGACAAAGTGAGAGCACAATCACTGACAAAGTGAGAGCACAATCACTGACAAAGTGAGAGCACAATCACTGACAAAGTGAGAGCACAATCACTGACAAAGTGAGAGCACAATCACTGACAAAGTGAGAGCACAATCACTGACAAAGTGAGAGCACAATCACTGACACAGTGAGAGCACAATCACTGACAAAGTGAGCAAACAATCACTGACAAAGTGAGAGCACAATCACTGACAAAGTGAGCGAACAATCACTGACAAAGTGAGTGCACAATCACTGACAAAGTGAGAGCACAATCACTGACAAAGTGAGAGCACAATCACTGACAAATTGAGAGCACAATAACTGACAAAGTGAGCGAACAATCACTGACAAAGTGAGTGAACATTCACTGTCAAAGTGAAAGCACAATCACTGACTAAGTGAGCGAACAATCACTGACAAAGTGAGAGCACAATCACTGACAAAGTGAGAGCACAATCACTGACAAAGTGAGCGAACAATCACTGACAAAGTGAGTGAACAATCACTGACAAAGTGAGTGAACAATCACTGACAAAGTGAGCGAACAATCACTGACAAAGTGAGAGCACAATCACTGACAAAGTGAGCGAACAATCACTGTCAAAGTTAGTGAACAATCACTGACAAAGTGAGCGAACAATCACTGTCAAAGTGAGCGAACAATCACTGACAAAGTGAGAGCACAATCACTGACAAAGTGAGCGAACAATCACTGTCAAAGTGAGCGAACAATCACTGACAAAGTGAGAGCACAATCACTGACAAAGTGAGAGCACAATCACTGACAAAGTGAGAGCACAATCACTGACAAAGTGAGAGCCCAATCACTGACAAAGTGAGCGAACAATCACTGATAAAGTGAGCGAACAATCACTGACAAAGTGAGCGAACAATCACTGACAAAGTGAGCAAACAGTCACAAACAAAGTGAGCGAACAATCACTGACAAAGTGAGCAAACAGTCACAAACAAAGTGTGAGCACAATCACTGACACAGTAAGCGCCCACTGACTGATAAACAGAGCAGACAATCACCGACAAAGTGTCTACATAATCACTGAAAAGTGACTGCACAATCACTGACAAATTGGTCAGACAATCATCGACAAAGTGACTACACGACCACTGACAGAGTGAATGCATATCAACTGACATGTGATCGGACAACTACTGACAGAGAGAATGGGCATCCACTGAAATGTGATCGGACAAGTACTGACAGAGAGAGTGGGCATCCGCTGAAATGTGATCGGACAAGTACTGACAGAGAGAGTGAGCATCCACTGAAATGTGATCGGACAAGTACTGACAGAGAGAGTGGGCATCCACTGATATGTGATCGGACAAGTACTGACAGAGAGAGTGAGCATCCACTGAAATGTGATCGGACAATCATTGACAGAGAGAGTGGGCATCCACTGAAATGTGATCGGACAAGTACTGACAGAGAGAGTGAGCATCCACTGAAATGTGATCGGACAAGTACTGACAGAGAGAGTGGGCATCCACTGAAATTTGATCGGACAAGTACTGACAGAGAGAGTGAGCATCCACTGAAATGTGATCGGACAAGTACTGACAGAGAGAGTGAGCATCCACTGAAATGTGATCGGACAAGTACTGACAGAGAGAGTGGGCATCCACTGAAATGTGATCGGACAAGTACTGACAGAGAGAGTGAGCATCCACTGAAATGTGATCGGACAATCATTGACAGAGAGAGTGAGCATCCACTGAAATGTGATCGGACAATCATTGACAGAGAGAGTGGGCATCCACTGAAATGTGATCGGACAATCATTGACAGAGAGAGTGGGCATCCACTGAAATGTGATCGGACAAGTACTGACAGAGAGAGTGAGCATCCACCGAAATGTGATCGGACAATCACTGACAAAGAGAGTGGGCATCCACTGAAATGTGATCGGACAATCATTGACAGAGAGAGTGAGCATCCACTGAAATGTGATCGGACAATCATTGACAGAGAGAGTGAGCATCCACTGAAATGTGATCGGACAATCATTGACAGAGAGAGTGGGCATGCACTGAAATGTGATCGGACAACCACTGACAAAGAGAGTGGGCATGCACTGAAATGTGATCGAACAAACACTGACACGATGACTGAGCAATCACAAACAAAGAGTGAGCGGACACTGACTGGTAATGTGAAAGATACTTAATCATAAAGCAAAAACAGACAATATCTGATAAGGTAGTTAAAACGTCACCGAGAAAATAAAAGACAATTACAGGTAAGTGATAGGACATTGACAAAATAAGTGGACAATAACAGATAACGTATACAGATAATAACAAACAAAGTTAGTGGACCGGCAACAAAAACATGGCATATTGAGCAATAATTGAGAAAGTGAGCAGTCTGTGAATATCAGAGAAAGTAGTCAGTGACAACAAAAACATGGTTTCTTATTTGTAGAGAAAGTAAGAGGGAAATTAGACAGAAAGAAAGGGAATAATCATAGAGAGAGCGAAACATTACTTGTTAAGGTAGCGATGGTAAATGAAAAATCACAAAGAAAGCAAGCCAGCATATAACCGTAGAGAAAATTATCATCATTATCAAGTACTGTGCCTGCTGGCGTAAGTGATCATGTCTCTCCACAACTTTCGACCTCGACAGTTATTTATAAATTCCGTTGTTGACCTTCTGCCAAGCCATTCTATTAAGCTGTCTGGTGTCTTTTCTCTTTGCTTCCCTCTATCTCTTCGTCCCTCGATTTTTTTTCCAGTTGTTACAATATATTTCAGCTGTTACAATATGTTCCATTTGTTACAATATATTTCAGCTGTTACAATATGTTCCAGTTGTTACAATATATTTCAGCTGTTACAATATGTTCCAGTTGTTACAATATATTTCAGCTGTTACAATATGTTCCAGTTGTTACAATATATTTCAGCTGTTACAATATGTTCCATTTGTTACAATATATTTCAGCTGTTACAATATGTTCCAGTTGTTACAATATATTTCAGCTGTTACAATATGTTCCACTTGTTACAATATATTTCAGCTGTTCCCTTTTCATTAGATAGAGAAAATGACAAGAGACGAATAAACAAGTAAATGCAAAGCATGTAGTGATCAATTACACACACACACACACACACACGCACACACGCACGCACGCACACACGCACACACACACTATCAGACAAACACACACATGCAGACATACACACGCACACAGAAAGAGAAAGCTTTTTTTTCAACTTAGAGGAGGTAGTGGATTTGTTTAACTAATAGAGAGCAGTCATAATCTCACAAATGGGAAAGTAAATAACTACACATAACCCACACAGTTGATAAATATCGGACATTTAACAGTGACAGATCGGCGTAAAAGTAGCAAGAAGAAATAAAACGATTGCTGGATCTCTCCAGACACGAGCCATTCCATCATTGCTTATGAATTAGCGGTTCTACTCATGTGTGAAAGATCTTAACAGTTTTCACTACATGATAAGCTAGCAAACTTGATGGCAACTGGTTTCTCAATCACCGATACTATAATTATCTTCGCAGGAACTCACAGTTTTTTTTTTTTATAAAAAAAAGCTAAATTAGCGACCCCATGTTGTCGTCTAGCTTCAGTCTCAGCAATTATATCGCAGTTTTATTTTTTTTTTCAGCCACGTCGTGTTCTTTGAAAAAACTGTTTAATTAAAGAGGTACACTAACTCTACTTTTTCTCTTCAATTTATATTCTTTTTTTTTCCTCTCATGATTCTATTGATTTCATCTCATTTTCAGTGTGTTCACTGCTCCCTGTTACTGAAATGTTAGTTGTCTCGCAGAAATTTTCATCTATAATATATCATAGTTCATTACAAAAAGTGAATCAATCAATAAATAAAAGCCATTTAGGTCCCTTTTGGGAGCTAACCAGTGATTAGGGTTTCTACAGCCATCCATAGTGCTGGACATTTTCTCTATTTCCTTCTATCAACACAAATTTCCTTGACTGTTTCCATGACAACTGTTCTCCACTTATTCCATGATATTCCCTGTTTTCTCTATCCCTGTGGGTTCCATGACAAAGTCTATCTTGCTATGCTGACATCAGGTTCTCTTAATGTTTGTCCAGTCCAACTAAATTTTTAGAATATGACGGATAGGAGGCAGGAACCATTGAAGGCTATGTCTGAAAAGTATTCCTTGTTGCAGTTTCCTCATATTCCAAGTCCGGCTTGTTGCAGGAGCTATTGAGTTAAGTGCTCTGTGCACACCGTGAGCTGTGTGTCTCATCCGTTTTGATCCTGTTTCGATATCCCGCTTGTTTACGATGAATGATGATATCGTACGAAATGGAACAGTTGGCTGTGTTCACTTTTTGTGCGGTTTCGCCTTATGTCTTTTGGCGTGTGCTGAGACTGCTACGATGGGGACTACAGTTACCTTTCTTTGTTTGGGAGATGTGTTAGTAATTCGGATGATTCCACTGGCACGGGCGGTTGAGCAATTATGGATTTTAATTCGTTTGCAGTGATACCGGGACCTTCCATAACCAAATAACCAAATCATAAATAATATTTTAGTCAAAGATTGTGTTTTCATTCATGAATAACCCTCTATTGATTTACAATTTATTATATTTATATATATATATATATATATATATATATATGTATGTATGTATGTATGTATGTATGTATGTATGTATGTATATGTGTGTGTGCGTGTGTGTGTGTGTGTGTGTGTGTGTGTACATACATATGTGTGTTCTAGCCAGACCATCGCTTTAGTTACTGCCGTGATGTCCAAGGTCAAACTATTTGTAGTAACCGCGAAAGCACGCTATACTCAAAACTTCTCCAACACGGAAGTAAATACATGAGGTCTGGATACAGAGAAGTAAAATTACAGACGCCCGTTTCCGTAACGTTGAATGGTCAAAGCGGGAGAGGAATGCACTGTCAGAAAGGTTTGACAAAAACAAAACACGACACCAATATGGCAAAATCTGATACCTGTTCTACATTTTGCAATGGATTTTATCGTCAATTTCATCATCATTATTATCTAGTTTCGTGTCTTTTATGGAACGTTGGTTGCTATCATCGTAGGCCGTGGAATGAATCTCTCTTTCTAGCAGGATCTCCCACTCCCGCTATTATGAAGTTCAAAGTCTCTTTGATGTCTTGAAATTACACTCTTCTCTTCCGAAACCATAAAAGTAGTAAGTAAAGTACCCTGGTCACGCCAAGTGGCATATAGGGAATATGGTGTTAGTGACCATAAATTTTACAGACCTTCGGCACATGATTTTTGGGGTAATGTGTTCGGTATTACGCCCATGCCGCTTTACTTTCCCAGAAAAAAAATCCGGTACCCATTAAACGCTGGGTGAACCGGAACCCTACCTCTTGTCCTTTGTAGTCCAGTTCACTAACCACTGAGCTATCGCAGCTCCCTTCCCGAAACCATGCCTTCCATTATTCTGTGTTGTGATAATGCTATAACATATGGAAGGTGGTTGCAGCTACAAAGCTCTTGTCAACATCGTCTCCCATGGGCGGCTGTTATGATTCACAACTGTTTGCCACTGATGTTTCAGTTGTTTCACTGTCTCCTGCTTCTGAAATATAAATGTATATGTTTCTTATTTGGTACATTCAATTCATTAGAATCATTTAGATCTTAAATTTAAAAAAAAATGTCTACACACTGGAAGTTAATTTAAACATTGAACATTTCAGACTGGAAGTTGGTTTAAACATTGAACATTTCAGACTGGAAGTTGGTTTTAAACATTGAACATTTCACACTGGAAGTTGGTTTAAACATTGAACATTTCAGACTGGAAGTTAGTTTAAACATTGAACATTTCACTCTGGAAGTTGGTTTAAACATTGAACATTTCACACTGGAAGTTAGCTTAAACATTAAATATTTCACACTGGAAGTTGGTTTAAACATTGAACATTTCACACTGGAAGTTGGTTTAAACATTGAACATTTCAGACTGGAAGTTAGTTTAAACATTGAACATTTCACACTGGAAGTTGGTTTAAACATTAAATATTTCACACTGGAAGTTGGTTTAAACATTGAACATTTCAGACTGGAAGTTGGTTTAAACATTGAACATTTCACACTGGAAGTTGGTTTAAACATTGAACATTTCAGACTGGAAGTTAGTTTAAACATTGAACATTTCACTCTGGAAGTTGGTTTAAACATTGAACATTTCACACTGGAAGTTAGCTTAAACATTAAATATTTCACACTGGAAGTTGGTTTAAACATTGAACATTTCACACTGGAAGTTGGTTTAAACATTGAACATTTCAGACTGGAAGTTAGTTTAAACATTGAACATTTCACACTGGAAGTTGGTTTAAACATTAAATATTTCACACTGGAAGTTGGTTTAAACATTGAACATTTCAGACTGGAAGTTGGTTTAAACATTGAACATTTCACACTGGAAGTTGGTTTAAACATTGAACATTTCAGACTGGAAGTTAGTTTAAACATTGAACATTTCACTCTGGAAGTTGGTTTAAACATTGAACATTTCACACTGGAAGTTAGCTTAAACATTAAATATTTCACACTGGAAGTTGGTTTAAACATTGAACATTTCACACTGGAAGTTGGTTTAAACATTGAACATTTCAGACTGGAAGTTAGTTTAAACATTGAACATTTCACACTGGAAGTTGGTTTAAACATTAAATATTTCACACTGGAAGTTGGTTTAAACATTGAACATTTCAGACTGGAAGTTAGTTTAAACATTGAACATTTCACTCTGGAAGTTGGTTTAAACATTGAACATTTCACACTGGAAGTTAGTTTAAACATTAAATATTTCACACTGGAAGTTGGTTTAAACATTGAACATTTCACACTGGAAGTTGGTTTAAACATTGAACATTTCAGACTGGAAGTTAGTTTAAACATTGAACATTTCACACTGGAAGTTGGTTTAAACATTAAATATTTCACACTGGAAGTTGGTTTAAACATTAAACATTTCACACTGGAAGTTGGTTTAAACATTAAACATTTCACACTGGAAGTTGGTTTAAACATTGAACATTTCAGACTGGAAGTTAGTTTAAACATTGAACATTTCACACTGGAAGTTGGTTTAAACATTGAACATTTCACACTGGAAGTTAGTTTAAACATTAAACATTTCACACTGGAAGTTAGTTTAAACATTAAACATTTCACACTGGAAGTTAGTTTAAACATTTAACATTTCAGACTGGAAGTTAGTTTAAACATTGAACATTTCACACTGGAAGTTAGTTTAAACATTAAACATTTCACACTGGAAGTTAGTTTAAACATTAAACTTTTCAAACCAGAAGCTCTCAATATGTGTCCATTTCTGAATGTTTCTATTGTAGACATTCTTCCACTAAAATATCGTTTCCGCACACGTTAATTAAGCTAGGGATGCCCCATGCTTGTGTGGCGATACAAACTGGAACGACTTCTATAGTATAACATTTTAAGAATAATTAGACCGTTGTAAACCCAGGCCTCTTTTACCAACAAACGGGGTAACGTTAAAACAGAAAAAAAAGCTAAGATTAGCCCCCGCCATATAATATATAAGGAAACAACAGATACAATGGTTTGGCCACGTGACAAGGCAGAAAGATCAAAACACAACACAACGAACCACCAACGTTGTGAGAACATCAGATCCTCGGGTGGACCACGAAAAAGATGGGTCAATGGAATATTAGAAGCACTAGGAAATATACAGCACCAGAGGCGAACAGAAGAGTAAAAGACCGCAAATTATATCTCCCCTCGTCACTGGAAAGGCAGATGATGAAGGAAAGAAGAAGAAGAAGAAGAAGGAGGAACATTTTCAAGATGAGAGGTGAAATGCCACATTTTCAATAAAACAAACAGATGTCATCATTTTTCTTTCTATCCACATGTTTCCATAAAAATAGCATTTTGTTTCGTTACTTGTACAGTGTAGCGTACCGGAATTCACTTTTAGTAGTATCACATTTCTGTAATATTGTCTGTCCAGTTGATTCTCTATCTTCTTTGAGCCATGAAACTAGGTTGCCAGATTTCTAGGCGGATAATTGTAGTTGGCCAGGCGGCACATTTATGTTATGACGGAAACATTTTTGTTTATTTATTTTAAAACAAAATGTCTTAATAATGAAAGTCGATTGAACAAGCTCCGTGACGTCAGCGATTTATATTCTATCGATTCTTACTCACTCACGTGTGTTCTTTGTTTGGTCACCCCATCTTACCTCAACTAATCTCACATTACGTTATATTTTCTTTCCCTCAGCCTGTGCCTTGCCTTGAGTTGCCTTGTCTTACCCTACCTTGCCGTGTCTCACCTTGCCTTGTCGTGTCTTACCTTGCCTTGTCGTGTCTCACCATGCCTTGCATTACCTTGCATTGTCTTACTTTGCCTACCTTGCCTTGTCATGTCTCACCATGCCTTGCATTACCTTGCATTGTCTTACTTTGCCTACCTTGCCTTGTCATGTCTCACCATGCCTTGCATTACCTTGCATTGTCTTACTTTGCCTACCTTGCCTTGTCATGGCTCACCTTGCCTTGCATTACCTTGCATTGTCTTACTTTGCCTACCTTGCCTTGTCATGGCTCACCTTGCCTTGCATTACCTTGCCTTGTCTTACCTTGCCTTGTCTTGTCTTACCTTGCCTTTCTTCACTTTGCTCTGGCTGTGTTGCATTTCTGTGTCCAATGAAAAATAGATTGTTCAGATGATTACTCGGGCCTATTTAGTGTGTGTCGTGCACAGTGGTCATCGAGATGTCCGTTACCCCTTCTACTTGTCCCCTTACTTCTAATCTTTCTTTCTCAGGCATGATTTTTTTTCAAGCATCCCACCTCATACATGACGCTTTTATTTGTTCTTCCTCTTTGATAAAAATCGTATTTCACACTGATCTGATATCAGAGAGGTCTCTGTAATATTATATGTGTCAGCTAAGGTCTTGGCATTAGTCAGCTCTAACATTCTCGGCCAATCGTTCAGACATGGCACCATGCAACGTTATAATGCAGCAGATATTCTGTCATAAAATGAGGTTTTATGCATTAAAACTTCACCAGCAGTGCACCTGTATAAATGTGTTCCTCTGACATGCCCCCACCACAAAGTGATGGACGAGCCTGTGACCATATTCCCAAGACTTTAAAATGGATTGGCTTCTATGCAGGCGGGACATATCTGCTATACCTCCATTCCAGAAATCAAGAAAGTCTTCATCCTGATGGTTCATACTGTTCAACTGCACGTGTTGCGAGACTAATGATGCACACCTACGTGTAGTTATAACGGTCGTCGCCGACGGCACGATCTCCATACACCGGCATCGAATCCGAATGGACTTTGTGGTCAGTTAGTCTGCCACCAAAGCAAAGCTGTCCCAAAAAATGGAGTCAGGCATTCACTTCGATGAAACACTTGACTCGTCTGCAGTCCAGTTGATGGCAAATTTGAGGTCTAACACAGATTACACAACCTATTCCAGGATAAAACTAAGGCTTGGTACTGTTCCATTTCAGTCAATGTTTATTGAATGCAGCACGAATCTGCATGCGCTGTCGTCAAAATTGCGCTGACTCAGTGGTCAAGTGGATGAGATCGAACTACAGCCGTCTCCTCAAGTGAAAATCCAGACCAGAAAGAATCATTTGAAAACACCGCAGCAAAAAATGTCCATATTCCAAAGTGCTGCTCTAGTGGTAGCAATGCTATCGAGGGATCAACCAAGTCAGACAGGCCAAAAAGCTGGGACCAGAAAACCGAGGTGCAAAAATACTGAAATTGGACGTAGTGGGCTATAAGCTTAGCACAACAGTGCAAGGAAATTCTGCCCAAGCAGACGTCACAGTCTAGACGAAAGAGAAATGGCGCTCATTCCGTAGAGCCACGCTTGCCAGACGGCGAGACCGCTGGGCTCCCTGCATGGAATAGGTCAACAAATGCTGCTGGTGAAGAAGAAGGCTCTTGAGGCCATCACCGGTATCATAATGGGATATGCTGCATCAAAATGACACCAGCCTTGAGCTGACAAAGACATTCTTCGAACTTTTTAATATTGACGTCTAGAGGTGTACGCAGAAGAAGCTACTGTCTGATTGCCAGTTTAGCGTTTGTATATGTAAACAATGGCAGCAGTGGTATGCCTGTTTTAATGTTTCTATCAAACCTTACATCTTCTGTGAAAATGCTCTCATGGTACTTGAATTCTAAATTCTGCTCAACAGCTTGGCACCACATAACTGGATGCTAAGTGGGCCATCTGCTTTACCTGTTTCGTGGATCTGTTTTGGACGTGCTCGTCTTTCCGTTCCATAAATATAAATTTATTTAAAATATTATCCACAACGCAACGGTACAATTCAACATTGTTTATGTTACAATTTAAAGAACAACATATCATTTTGTTTACAGGTAATGATTTGTAATTATTCTTAAAAATAAATAATAATAAAGTATTATATATATATATATTCATATATAATTCAGCATTCGTGTTGAACTAGACTATGACAAAGTTAACATGTCTTTGGGAACGAAACAAATAGCCGAAAAGTGCACAATTTCACTGCAGCTTAAAAGCATACCTTACTAGTCAATTTCGCATCTACTTTTGCTAACAAAAATCAAGCCTTTCTATTTGTAAGTGAGAAGGGGAAACATGGAAGATACGAACAGATAAACAATTATTTACTCTCGGACACTGCTTTCACTTTCATTATTTTGACAAAGTCATTTAGTCTATGTCACTATTTCTCTAATGTTGACTGTTGTCTATGTACAAGGGAAGCCGTCCAACGAACACGTCAGTTATTTGTTGTATAATGTATCTCTCCCAGGATTGGTGTTTCTTTCTACACGAGGTAAAGCAGGTCAATGCCACAATAATTACGTTGTGTCTCTAGATTCTTGTGCTCTATTTTTTTGGGACTTCGGTGGATTCAGGTGGTTGAGTTCTTTCAAGAGCTGAGAATACACCAGAAAGATAAGGGCGTTGACAGGAAATGCCCTGAGGAGTGTAATGGTGGTCCCTCGAAACAAAACCTGTAGTCCCCCTCGCTTGACGCTCATGTAGGCACAGTGCCAGAAGCCTTTGTATCGTCCGCCGTGGTCAACCTGTGGGAAGTGAGAGAGTCAAAAAGCTCTTGGTTGGTAATGGGCGGGTCGTTTGTTTTGCCATGAGTTGCTGGTTGGTGTGTTATTTGGCTGTTGGTTTTATTATATAAGCGTATGTTGTTGGTGCCTGTGTGGTTATTGGTACAAGGTGGGCTGCCCGTGCATTGATGTTTAAATGAGTTCGTGTATCTTTGATGGATTATACACGAATGACTTGACAGATCGTTAGTATATGGGTGAGTAGGTTCTTTTCAAATGAATGGGTTGCTGCGAAGTGGAAATAATGTATACGCGGACTATCGATGGATGGAGGGGCGGACGGACGGATGGACGGACGGGACAGGAACAGGACAGGACCAGGACAGGACCAGACAGGACAGGACCAGACAGGACAGAACCAGACAGGACAGAACCAGACAGGACAGAACCAGACAGGATAGGACAGGACAGGACAGGACAGGACAGGACAGGACAGGACAGGGCAGGAACAGGACAGGACAGGACATGACAGGGACAGGGACATGAACAGGAACAGGACATAACCAGACAGACAGACAAGACAGACAGACAGACAGACAGACAGACAGGCAGGCAGGCAGGACAGGACAGGACAGAACCAGACAGGACAGGACAGAACCAGACAGACAGACAGATAGGACATAACCAGACAGACAGACAGGACAGAACCAGACAGACAGGACAGACAGACAGACAGGACAGACAGGACAGACAGGACAGACAGAACAGACAGAACAGACAGGACAGGACAGGACAGGACAGGACAGGACAGGACAGGACAGGACAGGACAGGACAGGACAGGACAGACAGACAGGCAGGCAGGCAGGCAGGCAGACCGAAAGACAGACAGATAGATAGATAGATAGATAGATAGATAGATAGATAGATAGATAAATAGATAGATAGATAGATAGATAGATAGATAGATAGATAGATAGATAGATAGATAGATAGATAGATAGATAGATAGATAGATAGATAGATAGATATGCTGTAGATATATGTTGGACTGTTGGTATAATGGTAGATTTAACTTTAGTTTATGAGAAGTATAGGTGAATTGATGCTGGATAATGATAGGTCAATATTGATATAGTTTAGTTATATTGTTTTGAGTTTACATTCATTGATTTGTCTTTGAGTGAGCTAAAACACTGTTCGTCACCCATGGTGCTCTCACAGTCTGCCATAGCAAATGCTGATTGCTGATAAGACAAAAAAAGAAGTTGAAAGATATGGAAAAGAAAATGATAATGATGCTGATGACGATGTTGAAGATCAAGAAGAGTGAACTGTAGTTGATGATCATCAATAAGTTTGTGTGAAATGATGTAGATGCAGCCCTAGCAATAATGAATAGTTGTATCTCGATGGAATATGTTGAAATATGGAATGTTGATATTTCAATGAGTTGTTGGTATAAATATGGGCTGTTGGTGTTTAAATGAGTTGTTGGTACAAGTATAAAATGGATGGTATTTAAATGAGTTATTGGTGCAAGTATAAAATGTTGGTATTTAAATGAGTTATTGGTGCAAGTATAGAATGTTGGTATTTAAATGAGTTATTGGTGCAAGTATAGAATGTTGATATTTAAATGAGTTGTTGGTACAAGTATAAAATGTTGGTATTTAAATGAGTTATTGGTACAAGTATAGAATGTTGGTATTTAAATGAGTTTTTGGTGCAAGTATAGAATGTTGGTATTTAAATGAATTATTACAAGTATGGGCTCTTCGTACATGAGTGGACAATTATTTTACTCCAGTTATTCCAATTACCACTACTATACTTTATATTATTAGAAATATTACTTGTACAATTACTATTTTAGCACTAACTGTTAACTGTGTTTTCACACTTGTAACTCTGTTATTACTCACATTACAGAGCTGCTTGTGCGTTCTTTAGGAAATTAGAATTAATATCAAAATAGCAGTTCAGCTAAATCAATCACATTCAAGTATTAATTTTTTCTGCAAAAATGTCTTTTTATGTTTAAATTTAACCCAGAGATTTTTCTTTCTTTACAAATTTAATACACAGATTTTTCTTTCTTTTCAAATTTTAATACACAGATTTTTATTTCTTTACAAATTTAATACATTAATTTTTTTTTCCTTTACAAATTTAATACAGAAATTCTTTTCCGTTACAAATTTAATACAGAGATTTTTTTCCTTTACAAATTTAATACAGAGATTTTTTTTTCTTTACAAATTTAATACAGAGATTTTTTTTCTTTACAAATTTAATACAGAGATTTTTTTTTCCTAATACGTTTCATTGTGAAGTAGAAGAATCAGTTGCGGATTATATTTCTTAGATTATAAATTATAATACATTATCGTATTGATATTATATTTATCGAATAAACATTAAAACAAGCAGTAAGTACTAAAAAAGTACACGTTCAGTACCTTTCTGGCTGACTTCAAGCCTTGAGTGTAACTAACGAATGCTATCCCGGGGCAGTTATTTAATCTAATTATTTAATCTAATTATTTAATCTAATTATTTAATCTGATTATTTAATCTAACTATTTAATCTAATTATTTAATCTAATTATTTACTCCACGTAAAACGTTTCTGCTGACTAGAACTACATGTTGTATACATGGAGCAGGACGCTGTAAATACCCGTGCTATTTGATTCTCATTCGCCTCTCTCACCCCTCCGCCCATTCCACTTTTGTTAAATAAGTTCGAGGAAAAGGGGGGACCCGTGCAAAACTGCCATATTGAGCAGGAGAAAACAACCGAGGAATTGCATAAATAATATTGATAAACAAAATAAAGGTAAAGTTAAAGGTCAAAGTAGAGTACGAGACTTGAATCGGCGTCTTAGTACACGAGTTTTCAACCATACGTGCTCAGCCGCCTATCCAGAAGTGTTCGGAGACTTCTGGTTAGTGTCGCTTAAGGCATCGAAACTCACGATACAAGGCGGCATTCCTCAACTTCCCAGAGCACTACTTGTACCCATTTCTGCCAGCGGCTGGGGCGACCACGAGGGTATATTTATTCCCACCACGAGAACAACTCACGCTGTTTCCAGCGGGAATCAAACACTGGTTCCCCGAACGTCGTTAGCCCAGTCGGGTGGTTTTCCCAGCTAGGCTAGAGAGACCCCCATTGATTAATAATTTACTGCACACTACTTTCTGATGCCGTCGAAAACAAATGCGTCAGGAGAGTACTTTGTATACTGTGGAATGTGTTCAAGAATATTCCAAAATAAGAGAAATTATAGAACATCCAAAAATATCTATGATCAAGAGAAGAAGATGGTCATAAGTTGGACATGTGGTGGGGGAAAAAAAAAAAGAATCTCAAAGCAAGTTCTCACGTGGGGGAAAAAGAGGCTAAAAGATTAAGAGACCGACTTAGAGAAGCAATAAAAATAACACTGTGGTGGAAAGCAATAACAGCAGGCATCAGATCCCTCGTCAAGACTGGGCGACTTGCCTAGCATATTAACGTATGGCGAGATACAATGCGGGCCCCGTGCAAGGTCTGACACTTGATACCAAAGAACGTCGGACTGAGAGTCGAGTATTTCTGCCCAAAAGCATAAAAGATAGACTGACCTTTCTGAACAGATTTTTGGTTGCCATTACATTTTTTTTTTTTTTTTACATTTAACCAAAGATTGCTTTTCGCCGCTTTCCCTTAAAGCGGCGTTAAATGAGTCCAATTGGGTTGTTTCATGGTTTATATATTTGTGACTTTCAGCCCACCCACCACACATCTAGCACACCATTTTGGTAGTGGGTTTGGCTTTTCTTCTTCATTTGTACTCGACTGGCCACCTGGGATACAAGGGCTAACTGACCGGCGTTGACCACTTAATACTGGATCAACATCGACTTGATTGGCCACACTAGTTACTCTGCTCCCACAGCATACTTGTCAGTTCGTTCGTTCGTTCGCTTTCGTCAGCTTTGACCTCTGACGAAGTCCCACCCACTCAATTTTGTGGGACTGAATTTTGCGTGTAAAGTCTGTTTTATCCCATTACAGGATGCCCCTCGCCATGCAGGCCGATTTACTCCGACTTCAGAGGTACTAATTTTTAGGGAATTAGTGAAACCCAGGTGTCCACAGTCAAGAAGTGAAGTAACATCTTGATCAGCTGTTGGTCGCTGATCCTGACGGAACCAGTCAGTTGCGTGTTCTTGACCTGCTTTGAGTTCATGCGCCACCCAAGACGTGACCCCAGCTTGTTAGTTCGGCGGCCATCGCCTCAAGGATCAATATGATGGGACCAGTGTGGGAAACCCCACCAACGATAAATTCCAGTCGCAATTTTCATTCACGTCCGCAGCCACTGGAATTCACAATCAATAACATAAGATATTAATAAATCAGTGTTTGCTGAGTTTGAACTCATTGACTCCTTATTCTAATCCTTTCACTTATCAACCTCCTCCTCCATGGTTTCTGCATTTGGGGGATGGGTACAGCATATATATATATATATATATATATATATATATATATATATATATATATATATTTTTTTTTTTTTTTTTTTTTTTTTTTTTTTTTTGTCACTCGGGTTCACCTGTTCTATTGTCATGTTTCCAGGTGTGTCTATTATTCCACCCATCCGTCTTTTTCATGCACGTCCGCTTTGTTTGTTGTTTTCGTTGCGTTTGTTGATAGCTATGTGCGATGTTTAGTTCAATATGTCTTAATATGTAGACAAACCGCTTGATTTCTTCCTCCTTTATGTATTCTGTTGCTGTTATGATAGGTAAATGTCTTAGTTCTTAACGTCTACGTTTGTTTCTCAATCTGGCTCGTGTAATACGCTGCCACATTTGATTCCGCTGGTATTTATCCTGATAATTGTTCTAGAATCTATCGTTCAGGTTCGGTATTGAAAGTACAACGTTGGGATGAAGAGTGCTGATGTTACTGATGGTGAAAGTGTGTTGAAAAGCGCTAATGCAACATATAGATGTGAATTATGGACAATCTGGCAAACAAAAATGATGAGAATGTGTTCATTGGAAAACAAAATTTACTGATATATTTGAGGATAACATGGGAAAGAACAAGAGCAATAGAAGAAATGAGAGATGTGACTAGAGACAGGGATTCTTTCAGGCGGGCTTTTAAGAGAGAGATGTTCTGTGGGAGATCTGTCAAGAGACAGAGGTTCTTTCAGACTGCCTGTTATGAGAGAAAGGTTCTGTGGAAGATCTGTCAAGAGACATGGATTTTTTTTTCAGACGGGCTGTGATGAGAAAAAGGTTCTGTAGAAGATCTGTCAAGAGACAGGGATTTCTTCAGACGTGCTGTAATGAGAGAAAGGTTCTGTGGGAGATCTGTCAGTCAGACTGTGAAGAGAGAAAGGTTATGTGGGAGATCTGTCAGTCAGACTGTGAAGAGAGAAAGGTTTTGTGGGAGATCTGTCAGTCAGGCTGTGAAGAGAGAAAGGTTATGTGGGAGATCTGTCAGTCAGACTGTGAAGAGAGAAAGGTTCTGTGGGAGATCTGTCAGTCAGACTGTGAAGAGAGAAAGGTTATGTGGGAGATCTGTCAGTCAGACTGTGAAGAGAGAAAGGTTATGTGGGAGATCTGTCAGTCAGACTGAAGAGAGAAAGGTTATGTGGGAGATCTGTCAGTCAGACTGTGAAGAGAGAAAGGTTCTGTGGGAGATCTGTCAGTCAGGCTGTGAAGAGAGAAAGGTTTTGCAAGAGATAAGACCCGATAGACCCATTTTCATAATTTGTGTGAACCCCAAAGCGGTGAAAAATAACCAATTGCTTCACCCTGTGGAATTGATCCAGGTCTTTGTGGTCAATCGTGAATGATCTAACCGCGTATCCGTCGTCGCTTCAATCATAGTATTAATAATGAGCATCATTGGGTGCCTTGCCGTAAGCGTAAATGATCACGAGGCTGTATACATATAATTCTATGAGGTGTTCTGGATATCTTTCTTTCCTCAATAGGTTTCTTTCAAAAGTCACAATGTTACAAAATTTTACCTACTCATATAATAAAAATAATCTTCTTCATCGTTTCCTTTTTCTTCTGCCTTTCCACTCCATTTGGTGCATTTGTCTTCAACAACCACTTTCAAAGCTGTCCTGTTTGTCGCCATTCTCTTAAGATCGTTTTACGTCTTCTGGGTCCTCATCCTCACTGCGTCCATCTGTCTTCCCCATCCTCTTCCTCACTGCGTCCACCTGTCTTCCCCATCCTCTTCCTCACTGCGTCCACCTGTCTTCCCTATCCTCTTCCTCACTGCCTCCACCTGTCTTCCCCATCCTCTTCCTCTCTACTTCCACCTGTCTTCCCCATCCCCTTCCTCTCTACTTCCACCTGTCTTCCCCATCCCCTTCCTCTCTACTTACGCCTGTCTTCCCCATCCTCTTCCTCTCTACTTCTACCTGTCTTCCCCATCCTCTTCCTCTCTACTTCCACCTGTCTTCCTCATCCCCTTCCTCTCTACTTCCACCTGCCTTCCCCATCCTCTTCCTCTCTACTTCAACCTGTCTTCCCCATCCCCTTCCTCTCTACTTCCGCCTGTCTTCCCCATCCTCTTCCTCTCTACTTCCGCCTGTCTTCCCCATCCTCTTCCTCTCTTCTTCCACCTGTCTTCCCCATCCCTTCCTCTCTTCTTCCACCTGTCTTTCCCATCCTCTTCCTCACTGCGTCCATCTGTCTTCCCCATCCTCTTTCTCACTGCCTCCACCTGTCTTCCCCATCCTCTTTCTCACTGCCTTCACCTGTCTTCCCCATCCTCTTTCTCACTGCCTCCACCTGTCTTCCCCATCCTCTTTCTCACTGCCTTCACCTGTCTTCCCCATCCTCTTTCTCACTGCCTCCACCTGTTTTCCCCATCCTCTTTCTCACTGCCTCCACCTGTTTTCCCCATCCTCTTCCTCACTGCTTCCACTTGTCTTCCCCATCCTCTTCCTCACTGCCTCCACCTGTCTTCCCCATCCTCTTCCTCACTGCTTCCACTTGTCTCCCCCATCCTCTTCCTCACTGCCTCCACATGTCTTCCCCATCCTCTTCCTCACTGCCTCCACCTTTTCTCTCCAAGTATATTTTAGTCTTCCCCTTTGTCTCTTCCCCTGTCGTCATCATCAGGTCGCATTCTTGTAGAGAACGTTGCATTAACCACAACTCGTCGGAAAGCATTTTTATCTCTAGCCAGACCTCCCACTTATTCTGTTGTCATATTCAAGGTCCCCTTGATGTTTTGAAACCACCTTATTATTGGTCTGCCTATGATGCGTCGTCCAGGAACCATGCTCTCCATTATTGTTCTTCCCAACCCGCTGTGTCTTTTGGCGTAGCCAATGTATTTTAATTTCCTCTGTAGAATGATGTTAATAAGCCACCCCTTATTGGTTATTGGTTATGGAAGGCCTCGGTATCACTGCAAACGAATTAAAATCCATAATTGCTCAACCGCCCGTGCCAGTGGAATCATCCGAATTACTAACTCATCTCCCAAACAAAGAAAGGTAACTGTAGTCTCCTTCGTAGCAGTCTCAGCACACGCCAAAAGACATAAGGCGAAACCGCGCAGAAAGTGAACACAGCCAACTGTTCCCTGTCATACGATATCATCATTCATCGTAAACAAGCGGGATATCAAAACAGGATCAAAACGGATGAGACACACATCTCACGGTGTGCACAGAGCACTTAACTCAGTAGCTCCTGCAACAAGCCGGACTTGGAATATGAGGAAACTGCAAGAAGGAACACTTTTCAGACATAGCCTTCAATGGTTCCTGCCGCCTATCCAACATATACCACGGGAGTTCACGTCCTCCCGAAAATGATGATCGTCGTAGCACTTGATGATGTTAGGCCATCGTTGATGACTCCAATTCCAAACATATAGACACACAGTGGTGGTAAGTTATCATTTCCAATCCAACAGAAGCCACATGACCTGTAGTTAGTAAAACCACAAAGAGAATATGATTTTGTGACCTTCACTGATTCACTCTTAGATGTGAATGTGTAGTTTACACAAGAGGAGAAGTTTTCAACTACAGTGATCCCATTTAAAGCAATTCTGAGATAGCAAGGCAAGTCTCCTTTATAGCAACAGAAATTGATGATGTTCTCTGCTCCCTTCTTGTAGCTGCTGCCACACGATTCTGCTGTCTCATTAACTTGGACATCATTCAAGAACAATGTAAGATTAACATTCCATAGATCTGGCTCTGCTGATGAAGTGCTTGGTGCAACAGTTGTATCAATCATACAGGAGGCTCCTGGTTTGTGGCCATTAATATCACAGACGGCATATGATGTTGTTATATTCAGTATTTCTTTCTGGGGTGTAAATATGTGGCACACACATGGAAAGTGGTTTGTGGTCACAGTAATCCCATTAAAGGCAATTCTAGGGTAGCATGGCATAGCTGTTTCAGAACAGCACAATCCTATGATGTTTTCTGTGTTCGCTATAAAGCTGCTGCTGCTACACAATCCTGACCAATTATAGGTGTGGACATTATTCACTTGCAATGACAAAACTGCTTTGTTTACATCATAAACCTCTGGAAGCGAATCATTTATGAGACTAATAGTACAATTTATTCTTCCATCGGGGATATCTTCCTCGAGTCCCCCCCCCCTCCCGCCCCCCCCCCCCCCAAAAAAAAGTATTTTGTTAAAAAGCACATATGCTTTTGAGTTAAACACAAAATGAGCCCACTTCATAGATTCAAAATGATCCTTGCCAATGCCATCCGTTTGCACAAGTTAGGTCCTTAGCTACCAAGGTCACAAACGAAGCCATCAAATTAAAGACTTTATCTACAGCGAAGGTTAACGAACTGTGAACAAACATTTATGTTCAAACCCTTGAATACATTTTCAAAAATTTCACCTCCATTATCATACTACTCATGGCCATAATGTATGCACCACTGTCTTCTTTGACTACTCTGCCTGCAGAGCACACTTTAAATGCCCATACACACCTTTGATGTCATAATACAGATCCGTCTGTACCCCTTTTTAATGTTGAAATCATTTAATATGTTTTCATTGCTCTTTTTCATTATCTCTTCTCCAGTGGATTCAACAAAGAGCTTGTCGTGTAATACTCTCGCTTGGATTTCTCAGTGAGTGTGTCCTACCCAAGGCCATCGTCTCTGTCTAATCTCTTTGTCCACCGGTATGAATCTGTTACTTTCTTAAAGTTTTAAGTTAGTAATTTTGTACTGCAATTTCCATCCTCTTATTCAACGCAAGTATCCGTTAATGAAAATGTGTATCTTGTCATAACGGGGTCAACAAATATGATCGTTTGCTCCAGATGTCATTTAATAATCATAATCTCTCCTCCCTCCCCTGCACAGAATTGGTGGACACTGTGCTACAATGGCAATCAGCAATAGAAGAGGCAGTACTAGATTGCATGAGCGTCATTACCCTTGTGTTATCGCTGTCAACTTCTTCTTTCCTTCCTCATTTGCCTTTCAGCTTCGAGGGGAGATATAATTTGCGGTCTTTAGCTTTTCTGTTCGCCTCTGTTGCTGTTATATTTCATAGTGCTTCTAATATTCCATCGATCCATCTTTTTCGTGGTCGGCCCTTAGGTCTGGTGTTCTCGTAACGTTTATTGAAGGCTCGTTGAGTTGTATTTTGATTTTTCTACCACTTTAAGTGGCCAAACCATTTTATCTGTCGTTTCTTAAGCCCATAACTTACAACTGACTCAGCAGGTTAGTAAAGCATAAACGCTTTATGCTCAAAAGAAATCACAGAAAATTGCTCTCAACGATCATACATTTAAAATGTACACTGACGCAGCCCTAGCATTCAATTACTTAAATTATATGTTTCTAGTAATAGTTGAAGTTTACAGGAAATCTTTTCGCATCGTCCCAAATAAAATTGTAAAATCCTGATATTACTATTACTACTTCTCCTTCTACTACTACTATTACTACTATTACTACTTCTCCTTCTACTACTACTATTACTACTTCTCCTTCTACTACTACTATTACTACTTCTCCTTCTACTACTACTATTACTACTTCTCCTTCTACTACTACTATTACTACTTCTCCTTCTACTACTACTATTACTACTATTACTACTTCTCCTTCTACTACTACTATTACTACTTCTCCTTCTACTACTACTATTACTACTTCTCCTTCTACTACTACTATTACTACTTCTCCTTCTACTACTACTATTACTACTTCTCCTTCTACTACTACTAATACTACTTCTCCTTCTACTACTACTAATATTACTTCTCCTTCTACTACTACTATTACTACTTCTCCTTCTACTACTACTATTACTACTTCTCCTTCTACTACTACTATTACTACTTCTCCTTCTACTACTACTATTACTACTTCTCCTTCTACTACTACTATTACTACTTCTCCTTCTACTACTACTATTACTACTTCTCCTTTTACTACTACTATTACTACTTCTCCTTCTACTACTACTATTACTACTTCTCCTTCTACTACTACTATTACTACTTCTCCTTTTACTACTACTATTACTACTTCTCCTTCTACTACTACTATTACTACTTCTCCTTCTACTACTACTATTACTACTTTTCCTTCTACTACTACTATTACTACTTCTCCTTCTACTACTACTATTACTACTTCTCCTTCTACTACTACTAATACTACTTCTCCTTCTACTACTATTATTACTACTTCTCCTTCTACTACTACTATTACTACTTCTCCTTCTACTACTACTATTACTACTTCTCCTTCTACTACTATTACTACTTCTCCTTCTACTACTACTATTACTATTTCTTCTTTTCCCCGTCTTCTTTTCCAACAACTACTGCATTTACTACGTCTACGAGTACTATTGCTATCGGCGGTGTACGGTGGGTTAACAACTTAAGGACTGGACGTAATACCGAACTTTTATGTTAACTGATAATTTTCGACATAAAGATTATTGTATTTTACGCTATGTAAAATAGTTCCGTCAGCTATTGCGCTAAATTATAATAATGACATAATAATATCTTAATATGTGCATTTGAGTTATATTTAAAAAAAAAAAAAAACTCGTTTTGCGCTTATTAGCATCTCTTACAGTTTCGTCGTTGACATTTTTAATAATAAGTCGTCGCACATAAATTTAATACGATTCCGTCGTAGAAATTAATGCCTAAAAAAAAAAAAAAAAAAATTCCTGAAATTTGACAGTGTACTTCGGGCAAACACATTCTCCTCCTTCCCGCCTTCTTTTCCCAATACCGTCATAATAACTACTTCCGGTGACCCATGCGTCTTGGAGCTGTTTTCTCTGATGTGTTTTTTTTTTCAAGTGCGTGGTAAACATTAGGATAATAATTTAGAAAGGGGACTTTTTTTTTTTTTTTTTTTTTTAAATATTCCTTTTTTTTTCATTTCTTTTTGTCATGACGGGAGACATTTTCTCGATCGTCGTCGACGAGACATGAAACAGACCTTTGCAACACGGGATAGGCAGCGAACAACGCTTTGAGGGAGCCGAACATACGGCTGGATTGACGGATTTACGGCGGCTGTATGAATAGACAATGTAGAATCTCCGGTTGCCACAGTGCGATGTTTTCGAATTTCATGCCATAAATCTAAGTAATCTAGGAAATAATAATTATAGCATCAGATTTTCGTTGTTTCTGCTTGGGTAAACACACAGATGTGTAAGAAAAGTTCAAAGAAAATACTATTTTTGAAATCAAAATGTAACATTTAAGTCGTAGTAATTTTTACGACGGTATCGCAAAAAACATCAGTCGCAGATATATTTAGTAATCTAAGGTGAAGATGTTAGTAAAACGTACCACCTGTCTGTGTATACTGTTATGTTAAGATAAATAAAAAAAACGCTATCTTGTTAATTAAACCACTATTGTCATGGCAGCCAGGTTAGTCATTGCAGAATTGGCTTATCTAGATCTAGATCTCATACACATTGCCCACTCGATAGATGTCGCTGTGTCTCAGTAGGTTTAATGTCTATAAACATTTAAGTCTATTAATAATAACAGCTCAAATTACGGCTATACATGGTAATGCAGTAACTAGTTGTACACTGATATTAAACCCGTTGAGCTGTCTTGTGACGATGTCACGTATTCAGATAAAATATTACAGTCGTGACTTCCGTTGCTTTCTATGAATACCCGCTGCTGGCTGATACAACAAATAATAACAATATGTATTGTACTATTTCTGTAGTAATTTTATTTTAATGAACAAAGGCAGGGTTTAGACGATGTCGGAACGGTCAACAGGAGAGAGGGGAGGGAAGGGATCTAGGGAAAACTCTAATTTGAAAGGATCAAAGCACGTGACATGCATGGAGAGTCCAGAATTTATTTCGGATTATTTTTGTTTATTTTTAATCACCCATAAAGGGTAGAAGACGACAGTCTGCAGCCGTGTTATGTCTGAAAGATTTGTCACGACTTAAATTTGCAATTTTCATTTTAGTTATATCCTTTTTTTTTTTTTTGGACGAAAACTAGGTCAGGAAATACGAGCTATGGATATGGCGAACAGTGGCGAATTGCTTGCAATTACTTTGTGGGTAACCACCAGCCCGTGCACAGCTGAAACGGTAATTCCCGATGTTGAGACGCTTATTATTTTTCCCTTCTTTAATGGGAAAGGTTTGGGTGGGATGGAGGTACTGAGGAAAATAGACGAGACCAAAGACATAAAAAAAAGGGCAGAAACTTAAAAGGAGCACGCACGGTTTTTTTTTTTTTTTTTTTTTTAAATACGTGCTACCGAGTTATTTATAAAGTGTAAAAAGAACGATAACCGAAAATTGAATCACAAAGATAGTGCATCCAAACGTGGGTTCGCAAAATATGGCTCATAGTGGGTATGATTAAAGCCAAGTGTGTCATTTAGCATGCAATAAACAGTTATAATAGAGCCAAGTGTGTCATTTAGCATGCAATAAACAGAATAGAGCCAAGTGTGTCCTTTAGCATGCAATGAACAGAATAGAGCCAAGTGTGTCCTTTAGCATGCAATAAACATAATAGAGCCAAGTGTGTCCTTTAGCATGCAATAAACAGAATAGAGCCAAGTGTGTCCTTTAGCATGAAATAAACAGAATAGAGCCAAGTGTGTCCTTTAGCATGCAATAAACAGAATAGAGCCAAGTGTGTCCTTTAGCATGCAATGAACAGAATAGAGCCAAGTGTGTCCTTTAGCATGCAATAAACAGAACAGAGCCAAGTGTGTCCTTTAGCATGCAATAAACAGAATAGAGCCAAGTGTGTCCTTTAGCATGCAATAAACAGAATAGAGCCAAGTGTGTCCTTTAGCATGCAATAAACAGGATAGAGCCAAGTGTGTCCTTTAGAATGCAATAAACAGAATAGAGCCAAATGTGTCCTTTAGCATGCAATAAACAGAATAGAGCCAAGTGTGTCCTTTAGCATGCAATGAACAGAATAGAGCCAAGTGTGTCCTTTAGCATGCAATAAACAGTTAAAACGATGGTCATATGTTGGACATGTCATGAGGAGAGATAATAACCGAATAACAAAGCAAGCCCTCATGTGGGAAACAACAGATAAGAGGAAAAGAGACCCAGAGAGACACTGAGAAGAACATGGATCAGAGAGGCAAGAGTAGCAGGAATCGGCTCCCTCAATGAGATATAATTGCTTGCACAGAACAGAGACAAAAGTGTGTCTAGAATGCAGTAAACAGTTAGAATAGAGCCAGGTGTTTCTAGAATGCAGTAAACAGTTAGAACAGAGCCAGGTGTGTCTAGAATGCAGTAAACAGTTAGAATAGAGCCAGGTGTGTCCTTTAGAATGCAGTAAACAGTTAGAATAGAGCCAGGTGTGTCCTTTAGAATGCAGTACACAGTTAGAATAGAGCCAGGTGTGTCCTTTAGAATGCAGTACACAGTTAGAATAGAGCCAGGTGTATCCTTTAGAATGCAGTAAACAGTTAGAATAGAGCCAGGTGTGTCCTTTAGAATGCAGTACACAGTTAGAATAGAGCCAGGTGTGTCCTTTAGAATGCAGTAACAGTTAGAATAGAGCCAGGTGTCTCCTTTAGAATGCAGTAAACAGTTAGAATAGAGCCAGGTGTGTCCTTTAGAATACAGTAAACAGTCAGAATAGAGCCAGGTGTGTCCTTTAGAATGCAGTAAACAGTCAGAATAGAGCCAGGTGTGTCCTTTAGAATGCAGTAAACAGTTAGAATAGAGCCAGGTGTGTCTAGAATGCAGTAAACAGTTAGAATAGAGCCAGGTGTGTCCTTTAGAATGCAGTAAACAGTCAGAATAAAGCCAGGTGTTTCTAGAATGCAGTAAACAGTTAGAATAGAGCCAGGTGTGTCCTTTAGAATGCAGTAAACAGTTAGAATAGAGCCATGTATGTCTAGAATGCAGTAAACAGTTAGAATAGAGCTAGGTGTGTCTAGAATGCAGTAAACAGTTAGAATAGAGCCAGGTGTGTCTAGAATGCAGTAAACAGTTAGAATAGAGCCAGGTGTGTCTAGAATGCAGTAAATAGTTAGAATAGAGCTAGGTGTGTCTAGAATGCAGTAAACAGTTAGAATAGAGCCAGGTATGTCTAGAATGCAGTAAACAGTTAGAATAGAGCTAGGTGTGTCTAGAATGCAGTAAACAGTTAGAATAGAGCCAGGTGTGTCTAGAATGCAGTAAACAGTTAGAATAGAGCTAGGTGTGTCTAGAATGCAGTAAACAGTTAGAATAGAGCCAGGTATGTCTAGAATGCAGTAAACAGTTAGAACTGTCTGTCATCATATCAGGCGGTCGTCGGACGTGGAATGTAGGATTTGGAAAGAGCTTTTAGCACAACCTTAAACAGAGAATGCGTTTTTGAAGAACTTGTTGTGAGCCGTTCGTAACTGTTTGTCACTGCTACTTTAGTTCATTTCCCAATTTATGCCATTCCATGAAGATAAAATACACTAGATTCTTCTACTATACATTCACAGTAATTAGAAGAAGTTGTGGTTTAAAAGCTGAATAGAGCAACCCAGAAACCACCCATGATGGTGGTTGTGATGATGATGATGATTGATGATGATGATAACAAGTACTCCAATATTTTTATCCAGCAACTTTGCTCTGCGTTGATAAATGCACCCATTTTCCGTAAGTCCATCATGAAAGTAAAGTAAAGTACCCCCGTCACACCAAGCAAGTGGCGTATATGGAAATATGGTGTTAGTGACCCTATATTTTACAGACCTTCAGCACATGATTTTTGGGGTAATGTGGTCAGTATTACGCCCGTGCAGCTTTACTTTCCCAGAAAAAAAATCCAGCACCCATTTAAGGCTGGGTGAACCCGGAAACCGTCGGTTGGGATCGAACCCTACCCCTTGTCCTTTGTAGTCCTGTTCACCAACCACTGAGCTACCTCCATCATGATAGGCTTGGGCTTATTTACGCTGTTTTTCAGGGAACTGGTTGGTCTCGAGGCAAGACGCCGGCCTCGAGACAGAGAGGTCGTGGGTTCAAATCCCGGCAAGTTGGTATTTTTATTTATGATTTCTCTCTGCGGCAACCACCCCTGGTCCCAGCAGCGAGGCCCGGCATGAAACGTCAATTACTCATGGACGGAAAAAAATATGAGTACCTCTGAAGACCGAGTTATCTGTCTCTGCGGCGTGGCACCCCTGTGCACACGGCTGCCAGGGACAAACGCAGTGACATGCAAAATTCAGTTCCTAGTCTCTAGGGACTTCGTCAGAGGTAACTTCTGGCGAACGCAAAAAAAAAAAAAAAAAAAAAAAAAAATGTACGCTGTTTTGTTTTGAGTTATTATTGTTATTTGCTGTTTTGTTTATTTTCATGAATGTTACTTCCGCTACTCCAGTTGTTTTTCCACATTCCCTTCCGCCATTTAATTCAACTAAAGTGTATTTTCACGCATGGAACTGTTTTTTTTTTTTTTTTTAAATGTTATCCGCTTTGTTTGACTTCCCCAATGTGGTGGTTTCCTGTTACTTTATTACAGAACTTGAAACGATCCAACGCAATAGTTTTCCCGGAAGTAGCATAAATATTGAAAATGCGGGTACCAGCAAAAGAGTTCCCTCCATTTCTAGCCCCCCCCCCCCACCAACCCACCACCAAAACGCCATTAATTCAAAATGGGAACATCAGACGCATGCGCCCTCTAGAAGACACTAGAAAATGCATTCAATCTATTTTGGGGGTGATAACTAGATAGACATGGAGTGCTTCAGTAGAGTTGACAAAAGGAAGGGGAGACAAGTGGAGTTAAATTATATGGATGCATACAATATACGAGTAAAATATTTGACTATCTGTTATTATTTGATTATTTTCAACGCTATGATGGATTGACTGTTTCAGAAAGCTGTCCATTTGACGTAGGATATAGAAAACGTTAGCGATAGCTCAGTGGTTAGTGAACTGGACTACAAAGGACAAAAGGTAGGGCTCGATCCCAACCGACGGTTTCCGGGTTTAGCCAGCCTTGAATAGATACCTTGGATTTTTTTCTGGGAAAGTAAAACAGCACGGGCGTAATACCGACCACATTACCCCAAAAATCATGTGCTGAAGGTCTGTAAAATATATGGTCACTAACACCATATTCCATATACACCACTTGGCTCTTTATTAAAGTAGCTGTCAAATGAGCCAGATTATAACAGCAACAATTTAGACGAAGGCGCTTCTACCTTTGTTGTTCCCCCTAGATTACATCTGTGTTTGTGTATTTCGCCAATGTTCCATCATAAGCTTTTAAGCCTTAACGCCAGGTTATTTTGTGTCTTCTACCTCTCCTCCCCCCATCCCCCCACCTAACCTGTACCCATATAATTGTCTTTCTACTTGTTCCTTTTTCCAGTCTAACCATGAGTGACCATCAACAACTGAAGAAATTTCTGAGTCATGCCATGCTGATGATTATGAAGAATACTTTATACCTGACGAGTATCAGTTATTTTTACACAGTTTGAGCATCACAGCAGAGCAGTGGTTTGCGAAATGATTTAATTTCGATAAAAGGGTATGTTGGATCTTACCGACTACTTCTAGGTTCACCCAGATTTAAATGAGTCTCGGATTTATTCTCTGGTGAAGAAATACGGCACTGGCGTAATACCGACCACTTTATAAAAATGTATCGATTGTTTCTAAAAATGGACTTCATTAAGTTCAGTCGACAGATCATTGTCATGGCACATCCCCTGAGTGTTCAGATCCCCTTGCCAGCATTCTCCCCGCGTGCAACACTGCTGGAACACGCCAGCACTCAAGATGGTTTCTAGTCGCTTGTATGAATTCTATAGCATAGGCTACATCGAGTCTCACTACATAGAAACGGGAAGATGGTAAAACCTAGACAACTAGATGGTACAACCAGATCACTGGTAAGTATGGTCACTGGTAAGTATGGTCACTGGTAAGTATGGTCACTGGTAAGTATGACCAATGGTAAGTATGACCAATGGTAAGTATGGTCACTGGTAAGTATGGTCACTGGTAAGTATGACCAATGGTAAGTATGACCAATGGTAAGTATGGTCACTGGTAAGTATGGTCACTGGTAAGTATGGTCACTGGTAAGTATGACCAATGGTAAGTATGACCAATGGTAAGTATGGTCACTGGTAAGTATGGTCACTGGTAAGTATGACCAATGGTAAGTATGACCAATGGTAAGTATGGTCACTGGTAAGTATGGTCACTGGTAAGTATGGTCACTGGTAAGTATGACCAATGGTAAGTATGACCAATGGTAAGTATGGTCACTGGTAAGTATGGTCACTGGTAAGTATGGTCACTGGTAAGTATAGTCACTGGTAAGTATGACCAATGGTAAGTATGATCACTGGTAAGTATGGTCACTGGTAAGTATAGTCACTGGTAAGTATGGTCACTGGTAAGTATGACCAATGGTAAGTATGACCAATGGTAAGTATGGTCACTGGTAAGTATGGTCACTGGTAAGTATAGTCACTGGTAAGTATGACCACTGGTAAGTATGACCAATGGTAAGTATGGTCACTGGTAAGTATGACCAATGATAAGTATGGTCACTGGTAAGTATGGTCACTGGTAAGTGTGGTCACTGGTAAGTATGATCACTGGTAAGTGTGGTCACTGGTAAGTACGGTCACTGGTAAGTACGATCACTGGTAAGTATGGTCACTGGTACGTACGGTCACTGGTAAGTATGGTCACTGATAAGCATGGTAACTGGTAAATATGGTAACTGGTAAATAGGGTCATTGGTAAGTATGACCACTAACACAAGGCGTTACGAACATTCATTCAAGGCACTTGTAAATATGATCACTAAAACAAGGCGTTAGGAACATTTATTTCAATGCTCCCCCCCCCCCTTTTTTTTTTCCCCCGCAACCGGATGAAGTGACCTGCGAGGAATGCTGGAAACACCTGAGAGTAAACACTTGTCAGCTAACGAGTTTGTTCGTTGTTCACAATCTGTTCAGTGCATGTTTGGTTGGCCAGTCAACCCCGTTTATAAAAAAAAAAAAAAAAAAAATCACATCCTCAAAATGAACTGCCCCAGGATTAACGGATCTACTAATGTACTTCGGGAGATGTCGAAAACAGAAATGTATATAGTCAGGGTTGATTTTTAGATTATCTAAACAAATCTTGCCGACTCTAAGAGTTTTCGTCCGATTTCGCCTGAGAACTAATTCTAGATAAACTAAATTGCTCTCGTGTTCAAATTAATCACAAGCGAATGAGGGTAATCCGACAAAAATTTAGATATACGAGTAGCTGGTGAAGTACGATTGTCGGTCAAGTAACACTTTACTAAGAAATCTTTAAGACAAAAGGGGAATTCTATGTACCATTGTAAAGATACACTATTGAGTGAAATTTTTGGCGAGTACATGACGCTGAGTGGGGGTGCCATGTGAAAGTGCAATAGGCGCAATTGTGTATGATGTGGCGTTTTAAGTCGGTCAGAAGTTTTAATATGAAAAACAACGGTTACAGTTTTGGAAAGCAATGGTTACAGATATGGAAACACAACAATTATAGATGTGGAAAACAACAATTATAGATGTGGAAAACAACAATTATAGATATGGAAAACAACAATTATAGATGTGGAAAACAACAATTATAGATATGGAAAACAACAATTATAGATATGGAAAACAACAATTAAAGATATGGAAAACAACAATTATAGATATGGAAAACAACAATTATAGATGTGGAAAACAACAATTATAGATGTGGAAAACAACAATTATAGATATGGAAAACAACAATTATAGATATGGAAAACAATAATTATAGATATGGAAAACAACAATTATAGATATGGAAAATAACAATTATAGATGTGGAAAACAATAATTATAGATATGGAAAATAACAATTATAGATATGGAAAACAACAATTATAGATGTGGAAAACAACAATTATAGATATGGAAAACAACAATTATAGATATGGAAAACAACAATTAAAGATATGGAAAACAACAATTATAGATATGGAAAACAACAATTATAGATGTGGAAAACAACAATTATAGATGTGGAAAACAACAATTATAGATATGGAAAACAACAATTATAGATATGGAAAACAATAATTATAGATATGGAAAACAACAATTATAGATATGGAAAATAACAATTATAGATGTGGAAAACAATAATTATAGATATGGAAAACAACAATTATAGATGTGGAAAACAACAATTATAGATATGGAAAACAACAATTATAGATGTGGAAAACAACAATTATAGATATGGAAAACAACAATTATAGATATGGAAAACAACAATTATAGATATGGAAAACAACAATTATAGATATGGAAAACAACAATTATAGATGTGGAAAACAACAATTATAGATATGGAAAACAACAATTATAGATATGGAAAACAACAATTATAGATGTGGAAAACAACAATTATAGATATGGAAAACAACAATTATAGATATGGAAAACAACAATTATAGATGTGGAAAACAACAATTATAGATGTGGAAAACAACAATTATAGATGTGGAAAACAACATTTATAGATATGGAAAACAACAATTATAGATATGGAAAACAACAATTATAGATATGGAAAACAACAATTATAGATATGGAAAACAACAATTATAGATATGGAAAACAACAATTATAGATGTGGAAAACGACGTTTACAAATATGAAAAATATCTGTTACCGATTAAAAAAAAACTGTTACAGATATGGAAAACAAGTGGTTGAAAATATAGAAAATATGGAGATACAGACGTGGAAAACAACGGTTATAGATTAAAATATAACGGCTAAAGTACGGGAAACATGGCCTGATGATATAACAAATAACAGTTGCAGATATAGAAAACTACAACTTTTTTTTTTTTGGGGGGGGGGGGTGTGGAGTGGAATGGCTACAGGATTAAAAAAAAAATAAGTAGGGTGGAAGATACCTGGGAAGTCGTAACCTAAATATCCATTAGCCAACTTCAGTTTTATCTAAAAGCTATGATTATTGTGTAATGCCCCACTCTGACTAGGGGCCGATAAGATAGAATCTACTTCCGAACAGAAACACTTTGCCCATGCCAAGATAGAGACTTCCTCGAAAATGGCGGCTAAAAATAACGGTACTAAAAATAATTGTAAAATTATGTTAGAAAAAAAAAAAACAACATATTTAGCACACAGAAAACAGATTATATTTAGAGGTGTAATGTTAGCTTGCGATGCCGATGTAAGATATTACAAGCAATAATAACAAGCAAAAAGCGTTAAGCAATAATACGGGGACATAGGTTATAAGATGTACACAAACAATAAATAATAATTTAATAAAAAATATTAGTGATAGACAAATATGTGGGTAGAATGTCGCAATGAAGGAATAATTAGAAGATAAATACAGTGGATAAAGGAAATTAAGTAAGGTTCTAGAAATTGGGGAGAAATATGGATACAAGGAATCGTGTAATGTACAGGGAGTTATTCAGTTACAGGGGATAGTGTAATGTACAGGTAGTAGGGAATAATGGAGATACATTGAATCGTGTAATGTTTAAGTTGTGAGGAATAATGAAGATATAGGGAATCGTGTAATGTACAAGTAGTAGGGAATAATGGAGACACAGGGAATCGTGTAATGTACAAGTAGTAGGGAATAATGGAGATACAGGGAATCGTATAATGTACAAGTAGTAGGGAATAATGGAGATACAGGGAATCGTGTAATGTACAAGTAGTAGGGAATAATGGAGATACAGGGAATCGTGTAATGTACAAGTAGTAGGGAATAATGGAGATACAGGGAATCGTGTAATGTACAAGTAGTAGGGAATAATGGAGATACAGGGAATCGTGTAATGTACAAGTAGTAGGGAATAATGGAGATACAGGGAATCGTATAATGTTAAAGTTGTGATGAATAATGAAGATACAGGAAATCGTGTAATGTTAAAGTTGTGATGAATAATGAAGATACAGGAAATCGTGTAATGTTAAAGTTGTGATGAATAATGAAGATACAGGAAATCGTGTAATGTTAAAGTTGTGATGAATAATGAAGATACAGGAAATCGTGTAATGTTAAAGTTGTGATGAATAATGAAGATACAGGAAATCGTGTAATGTTAAAGTTGTGATGAATAATGAAGATACAGGGAATCGTATAATGTTAAAGTTGTGATGAATAATGAAGATACAGGAAATCGTGTAATGTTAAAGTTGTGATGAATAATGGAGATACAGGAAATCGTGTAATGTTAAAGTTGTGATGAATAATGGAGATACAGGGAATCGTATAATGTTAAAGTTGTGATGAATAATGGAGATACAGGGAATCGTGTAATGTTAAAGTTGTGATGAATAATCAAAAATTAAAAATCATTTAATATTCGAATGGTTGTGGATAATGTACAATAGATGGAACAATATGAATATAGGGCAATGCACAAATAAATGAGAAGCAAGTGAATGCAATAAATTAAGCAATATATTTAAGAAAAGCAAGGGAGAATTTGATAAAATATTTCAAGCTATGGAGAAAAAATGTGCAATAGTGGCCATGAAGCAAGTGACAGTCCAAGCAGTCAGAAATTGAATGTTAAAAGAGTTTCATACTTTCTGGTCGAATCCTGACGTGCTGGTCTAGTGAAGAGACGAAGTATTGAGCTCATGATGATGATGTTGTTCATGATTGAGCAGGCAAGTAAAAACATGGCATCATAATGAAATGCAGTTAAGAGAAAATGCTATTTTGTATTGAGATATATGGTTCAAGGAGATAACGGTTGGATGATACACAGGTATAGGAGAGAGAGAGAGAGAGAGAGGAGACAGAGTAAAGAGGTAAAAAAGGAACAGGTTACCGGACTGAGTTAAAGAGGGATATAAATTAAAGATTAAAAGAGAAGCAACCGATAGATGGATGGATACAGAGACACACACATCCACACACACACACAGAGCGAGAGAGAGAGTTATAGAAGTCGAGCAGCTGCTGATTTATGATGGAGTATGTACAAGGGATCATTATAAAAACCTTTTATGTGAAATTTAAATATTTGTAAGAGACAGGCATTTTTCACAGTAAGAGCCCTCGTCACGCTAAGTGGCGTATAGGGAATATGGTGTTAGTGAGCATAATTTTTACAGACCTTCGGCACATGATTTTTGAGGTAATGTGGTCGGTATTACGCCCGTGCCGCTTTACTTTCCCAGAACAAAATCTGGTATCCATTTAAAGCTGGGCGAATCCGGATCCCCGTCGGTTGAGATCGAACCCTACCTTTTGTCCTTTGTAGTCCAGTTCACTAACCACTGAGCTATCGCGGCTCCCTTCATCATTTAAATACTTATGAATAATAATAATAGTAGTTATGGTTTGTGTGCTCGATTCTTAATCAGAATGGCACGGGTTCAATCCCAAGTGGCGGAATTTTTTTTTCAGACCGACAAGGTTCCAGGATTCACACAGGCTCTAAAAATGGGTACCAGAGATGTCTCTCGGAAGTAAAGCCGGCCTGGCGTGATACTGAACATATCACTCAAAAAGGGAGACTGGTTGGTCTCGAGGCAAGACGTCGGCTTTGAGACAGAGAGGTTGTGAGTTCAAATTGCGGCTGAACTAGTTGGGATTTTTATTTATAATTTCTCTCTGTGGTATTTATTAATTTCTATCTGCGGTAACCACCTCTGGTCTCAGCAGATAGACCCGGCTTGAATCGTCAATTACTCATTGAAAAAAATATGAGTACCTCCGAAGACGGATCTGCCTGTTCTGCGATGGACACGGGTGCCAGGAAAAAAATGGATTAACAGGCAAAATTCAGTTCCTAGTCTCTAGGAACTTCGCCAGAGATGAAAGAAGGCGAACGCAATATATATATATTCCATAGAAATTATATATATCAATATAATATAGCATATGTATACATATCATATATGAGTGATATATAATATAAATATAACATATTCCAATATATATATATATATATATATATATATATATATATATATATATATATCACTCAAAAATGTGCTGTTGTCATGGACAAATATAATCATTAGCATCATGTTCCACATAGGTCTAGTAAGGTAGGGGAAGGAACCTTTAATATAGCAGCGTGAACTACCTCCGAAGACGGAGTTATCTGCCTGTGCGGCGAGGGACTCTGTGCACACGGCTGCCAGGGAAAAACGGTTTAAACACGCAGCATTCAGTTCCTAGTCTCTAGGGACTTCGTCAGAGGTAAAAGCTGGCCAACGGGGAAAAAAACTAGCAGCGTGAAAGATACCATTCATAGTAGCCAGTTACATCTCTGTGGTCGCGTTGTGTCGACACGGTACTCAGTCTATCTATCTATTGTCCTTTCGAGCCGAAGACGGCACATAGGGCAGAACCACAATCTCAAAAACAGAAACCTTGCGTACCAAAATGGCACATATTGCAGAGATCACTGCTTCTAAAATCTATGGCGCTGTTTCCATAACAATACTTTTTACAATGACAGCTTGTCAAGCCATCGATCAACCTCCTTCGTCGCCTCTTACGACATGCCTGGAAGGTCACTGTGTCACTATTCTTTACTTCTCTCATAATGAGACCCCGGTAACACACGGGAGGGTACTCAGTAGCCAGTCACATTTATGTCCAACCAGATATGTCATCTATCTTAAGATTGTTATTTCGACCTTATAACAGGCTTATTTCGACCTTATAACAGGCTTATTTCGACCTTATAACAGGCTTAAAGGATTTATTATCCATTCAGACTTAGCGTGGGTAGATTGCAGTGTTTTTTCATGGTTTGCAGGAGGCTGGACCAGCGTGCAACTCCAAATTCAGTTTAGTACAGGAACATCAGGATTTCTCGTGATTAATGAGTGGGTGAGACAGATGAGTGGGTGAGGTAGATGAGTGGGTGAGGTAGATGAGTGGGTGAGATAGATGCGCGTTAAGAGGTTAATGTTTACCATTCATACCAACAGTATTACTTCAAAGAAACGTCAGTTCATGCTAATAACATTAGGTTATAACACATGACAACAGTACATAATTAGTCAGTGGGTGACTCACTCTGTTTAGAATAATCAAATTATGCTCACGTAGAAAATACACATGGTTCCTCTTTGGAGCCTCCAGCTACTAAAAATATAAACTCTCTTGTGACGTACTTCTATATCGACTCTTCTATACTTGTTGTCTTCTGTTCATTCACACAATGTTCTTACACATTTGGGCCTAATTGTTACACTTCAATTACTATGTTAATCATCTAGGTCACTTACTCAACTTCAGGTACTCTCTGCTTGTGACCATTTTCATTTACAAAGGTGAAAGGTCTCCATTGAATTACTCGTACTGATTCCTCTCGTCTAATGTAACAAGTGTTTCTCATAGTCGTCGTTCTTTCCTATAATTGTTTACACTATTCATCTTTGCTGAAAACACTTTCCTATAACAAATCGCATTAACTATCATTTCTGTCATCTTTTCACATTCTTTCACACCACCCTCGAATCTTAAAATCCCTGAGTCTAATCTCATTTCTTTCAATCTCCCTTCTGATCACCCAACCTAAACAGGTTGTGCACGATATTTTTGCCCAGCTTTGCTTTTCACCAACGCCGGATTTAAGTCTAGGCTAAAAATAAGCTACACCACTTTATGCCTCATAAATTTCACAATCAAATTAATTTATATTGTAATCTATAATAGAAATCCTTTGCTGTTAGTTTTTGTTTTTGTTTTTTTTTAAACAGGTAGCATCAAAGTTTCGTTTAGTTTAGCCATCGCAGGGCCACGTCAACACCCGACACGACTTTTGCTTCCTTTAAGAGAATTACTGAGACTAGGACCACCCGTGTTAACGTCTTTCTCCAACTGCATGCCCCTGCTGAAAACACTTTCCAATACAGATACATAATTTATTCCCGAGTTGTGATCGTAACCTTATGCTATAGTCATGACTACACCTGTGTGAGAAGACAGCACTAATGAGCCGTGTGCCCTAACCTTTTGGTTATAATATGGTGTTAGTGACCATACATTTTACAGACCTTCAGAACATGATTTTTGAGGTAATGTGGCCGGTATTACGCCCGTGCCGCTTTACTTTACCATTAAAAAAAAATCCGGTACCCATTTAAAGCTGGGTGAACCCGGAGGCCGTCGATTGGGATCGAACCCTACCTCCTGTCCTTTGTAGTCCAGTTCACTAACCACTGAGCTATCGCGGCTCCCAGCAAGTCGCTGTGCTGAAGGAGTATGGCTTCGATTCTGCTTTGGACTATCTATTGTTCTTTGGTTTTTTTTTTTGTTATTGGTTATTTGTCATTTTTTCACGAATGTTGTAAACGCTCCTCTTCATTTGACATTTGAAATGACTCGCCGTCCTTGACGTACTTCATTTATAGCTTCCCCTCTCTAGTTTCCCATCTGTCCATCTTTCAATTCCACTGTCCCACATTATAATAGAGAGAGAGAGTGAGAGAGAGAGAGAGAGAGAAAGAGAGAGAGAGAGAGAGAGAGAGAGAGAGAGAGAGAGAGAAAGAGAGAGAGAGAGAACAGAAAAAAAATTTAAGAAAAAAATAATAATACAATACGCAGACACAGATAGAGATCTGGTCCACTACCTGCTGTCTGCTCTTGATGACGTCGATGGGCATAATGGTCATCCAGGAAGCACAACCCGCCAGCCCTCCTGCCAATATGGCGGCTATCACCCCATTTGTGTCCGACCAGCCGTGACTGATTATGAACTTGTGCAGCACTTCGTAGCACAGCAGATACAGCCCGTAACCTGGGATGTCCCTGGAATATGTTAAAGTGTGTTTATGTTGACAGAGTAAGTCCTTAGGTCCAACAAAATGGAGAGCTCTTTCACAGAATTGTTTTTTGCGATTGCTCTTCAATGATATCTGGAAGGGATGTTTGTTGGGTCTGTATCTGTTGGGTCTGTGTCTGCTGGGTCTGTGTCTGCTGGGTCTGTGTCTGCTGGGTTTGTGTCTGTTGGGTCTGTGTCTGTTGGGTCTGTGTCTGCTGGGTCTGTGTCTGTTGGGTCTGTGTCTGCTGGGTCTGTGTCTGCTGGGTCTGTGTCTGTTGGGTCTGTGTCTGCTGGGTCTGTGTCTGCTGGGTCTGTGTCTGCTGGGTCTGTGTCTGCTGGGTCTGTATCTGTTGGGTCTGTGTCTGCTGGGTCTGTGTCTGCTGGGTCTGTGTCTGCTGGGTCTGTGTCTGTTGGGTCTGTGTCTGCTGGGTCTGTGTCTGCTGGGTCTGTGTCTGCTGGGTCTGTGTCTGCTGGGTCTGTGTCTGCTGGGTCTGTATCTGTTGGGTCTGTGTCTGCTGGGTCTGTGTCTGCTGGGTCTGTGACTGCTGGGTTTGTGTCTGTTGGGTCTGTGTCTGTTGGGTCTGTGTCTATTGGTACTGTATGTTGGGTCTGTGTCTATTGGTACTGTCTGTTGGATATGTGTCTGCTGGGTATGTGTCTATTGGTGCTGTCTGTGTCTATTTGGTCTGTGTCTGTTGGTACTGTCTGTTTAGTCTGTATCTGTTGGTACTGTGTCTGTTTGTACTCTCTGTTGGGTCTGTGTCTATTATTGATACTGTCTGCTGGACCTGTGTCTGTTGGGTTTGTGTCTGTTGGGTCTGTATCTGTTGGTACTGTATGTTGGGTCTGTGTCTGTTGGTACTCTCTGTTGGGTCTGTGTCTGTTGGTACTCTCTGTTGGGTCTGTATCTATTGGAACTGTCTGTTGGATCTGTGTTTGTTGGGTTTGTTTCTTTTGGGTATGTGTCTGTTTGTACTGTCTGTGTCTATTTGTACTATCTGTTGGAAATGTGTCTGCTGGGTCTGAGTCTGTTGGGTCTGTGTCTGTTGGTACTGTCTGTGTACATCGTCTTCGCTCTATCTCTTTGTCCACTTGTATTTGATTGGTACTTTTCCATAATTCTATGTTAGTGATCTTGTCTCACCATTTCCATCCTTTTATTCTGCATAACCATCCATTAATGAAGGTCTGTATCTTCATGATTGTCATTTTAGTTGTTCTCCATGTTTCACAGCCATATAATAGGACTGACCTAGCATTGAAGTTTTAAATTTCTATTTTTATATTTAACCTAATTCCTTTGGATTTACATGTTTCCCTGTGCAACTAAAGCTTCTCATGCTTTTGATAATCTTTATTTTTGTACAATTGGAATAATTTTGTTCCTACCTCTTTGTCTATATTACTGCCCAGATATATGTAAGATTGTACGTCTAGTAGAGGTATTTCTGCTACTGTTATTTTATTATTGTCAACTACATTAAATCTCTTAATTTTCGTCCTATCTCTTTTTTTATTTTAGTCCCTGATGTTGTGATCTCTCAAAAAGTATGCTCATTTTATCACTTCTGTTAATGATTATGTGATAGGAGAGTTGTGGCATCAGTAAAGTCTAAGTCATTAAGTTGCTTGGTTAGTGACCACTGGATTCCATTTCTTAGTATTATCTGCTGGGTGTTGATTAATTGGTTGATTGGCCTGGTAGATGCCACGTTACCTGCCATTACTTGGTAGATATTACCTGTTGGGTGTCGGTGTTACCTAGTCATCATCATCATCATCATGTACCATACCGGTTGGAGTAGGCGATCATGTCCTCCCACAATCTTCTATCTACAGTGCATCGTATCAGTTCTGTTGTTGACTGTTTTCTATGCCATGACACCACGCTATCGAGTATTTTCTATCTTTGTCGTCCACGGTCTCCCTATCCTTTTATTTTGCCAGTTGTAACCAAGTATTCTAACTTTCCTCTTCTCATGATGTGCCAGAAAAATGTTGAATGTTTCTTTCTGATGTTTTTTTTTAGGAATGTCCTTTTTGTGTTGGCCTCTTTGACAATGTCCTCATTGGTCTTTTTAGCTGTCCAGGGAACTTTCAACATTCTTCTGAGAAATTCCATCTCTGTGGCCTCTGCACTTGTTTCAGATTTGTTCTGTTTATTTTTATGCTGCATGATGATGATGATTGTTTCTTTGATATGACCATTACTTCTGTTTTCTTACTATTCAGACTGAGACCCTTTATGTTGCTTCATTTTACTATTACGTCTTTCAATTCTTGTAGTTCATTTTCTGTCTCTGATATTAAAATTGTATCATCCGGTGTTAACTAGTAGATGTTATATTACCTGTTTGGTGTTGATGTTATCTGGTAAATATGATATTACCTGTTTGGTGTTGATGTTACCTGGTAAATATGATATTACCTGTTTAGTGTTGATGTTATCTAGTAAATATGATATTACCTGTATGGTGTTGATGTTATCTAGTAAATATGATATTACCTGTTTGGTGTTGATGTTATCTAGTAAATATGATATTACCTGTTTGGTGTTGATGTTATCTAGTAAATATGATATTACCTGTTTGGTGTTGATGTTACCTGGTAAATGTGATATTACCTGTTTGATGTTGATGTTACCTGGTAAATGTGATATTACCTGTTTGGTGTTGATGTTGCCTGGTAAATATGATATTACCTGTTTGATGTTACCTGGTAAATATGATATTACCTGTTAGGTGTTGATGTTATCTAGTAAATATTATATTACCTGTTTGGTGTTGATGTTACCTGGTAAATGTGATATTACCTGTTTGGTGTTGATGTTACCTGGTAAATGTGATATTACCTGTTTGGTGTTGATGTTACCTGGTAAATGTGATATTACCTGTTTGATGTTACCTGGTAAATATGATATTACCTGTTTGGTGTTGATGTTATCTGGTAAATGTGATATTACCTGTTTGGTGTTGATGTTACCTGGTAAATGTGATATTACCTGTTTGGTGTTGATGTTATCTGGTAAATATTATATTACCTGTTTGGTGTTGATGTTACCTGGTAAATGTGATATTACCTGTTTGGTGTTGATGTTACCTGGTAAATGTGATATTACCTGTTTGATGTTACCTGGTAAATATGATATTACCTGTTTGATGTTACCTGGTAAATATGATATTACCTGTTTGGTGTTGATGTTATATGGTAAATATGATATTACCTGTTTGATGTTACCTGGTAAATGTGATATTACCTGTTTGGTGTTGATGTTACCTGGTAAATGTGATATTACCTGTTTGATGTTACCTGGTAAATATGATATTACCTGTTTGGTGTTGATGTTATCTGGTAAATGTGATATTACCTGTTTGATGTTACCTGGTAAATATGATATTACCTGTTTGGTGTTGATGTTATCTGGTAAATGTGATATTACCTGTTTGGTGTTGATGTTACCTGGTAAATGTGATATTACCTGTTTGGTGTTGATGTTATCTGGTAAATGTGATATTACCTGTTTGATGTTACCTGGTAAATATTATATTACCTGTTTGGTGTTGATGTTACCTGGTAAATGTTATATTACCTGTTTGATGTTACCTGGTAAATATGATATTACCTGTTTGGTGTTGATGTTATCTGGTAAATATGATATTACCTGTTTGGTGTTGATGTTATCTGGTAAATGTGATATTACCTGTTTGATGTTACCTGGTAAATATGATATTACCTGTTTGGTGTTGATGTTATCTGGTAAATATGATATTACCTGTTTGGTGTTGATGTTACCTGGCAAATGTGATATTACCTGTTTGGTGTTGATGTTACCTGGTAGATATGATATTACCTGTTTGGTGTTGATGTTACCTGGTAGATATGATATTACCTGTTTGGTGTTGATGTTACCTGGTAGATATGATATCACCTGCTTGGTGTTGATGTTACCTGGTAAATATGATATTACCTGCTTGGTGTTGATGTTACCTGGTAAATATGATATTACCTGATTGGTGTTGATGTTACCTGGTAAATATGATATTACCTGATTGGTGTTGATGTTACCTGGTAAATATGATATTACCTGCTTGGTGTTGATGTTACCTGGTAAATATGATATTACCTGATTGGTGTTGATGTTATCTGGTAAATATTATATTACCTGTTTGGTGTTGATGTTACTTAGTAGATATGATATTACCTGTTTGCTGTTGATGTTACCTGGTAAATATGATATTACCTGCTTGGTGTTGATGTTATCTGATAAATATGATATTACCTGTTTGATGTTGATGTTACCTGGTAAATATGATATTACCTGTTTGGTGTTGATGTTATCTGGTAAATATGATATTACCTGTTTGGTGTTGATGTTACCTGGTAAATATGATATTACCTGTTTGGTGTTGATGTTACTTGGTAGATATGATATTACCTGTTTGGTGTTGATGTTACCAGGTAGATGTTATACTACATGTTGGGTTTCGGTATTACCTGATAGATGTTATACTCAGTGGCGTATACTAGTTTTGGGGTCTGGGCTACCGCTGACATAATAAATAAAGACACACATTATATTAAGTAGGCTAACATGAAGTAATATTTGCTAAGGACATTACTACATTTTAAATTACTTATTTATATGTAAACTCTATCCGTCTTGTTTGGGACGAAAATGTCTCGATGACTTTGTCATTTAAAGTACTGTTGGGTTGGTTTCTAAGTTTATGAAGGAATGATTTCTCAATGGACATTATTGCCAAACCAGATAATCGTTCTTGTGTCTGAGTTGTGCAACAATAAGATTTGATTCTCTTGAGAAAGAGCAGAAAAAGTTCTTTCTACAGATGATGATGAGCATAACGTAGATATAAATAGGTTATGAAGTTCCGGTAATCAACATAGTTTCACTTTCACCTTGTGACGATTCTGTTTGGCTAGAGCTAAAAAATAACCCATGGAACCGCATTAGTATAAAGGTAGCTCTCGACCGTATAATTTTGACGGTAATTTTTGAATATCAAGGTCATTAATTCTAAGTCGGAGAGAAGAGAAATGTACCGCTGCTGATTAGCGGTTTCTTGTACTATTTCTTATAGTAGTTTCGGCTTCATTCACAAACGTTACAGTGGCCATAGGAAAACCTTGCTTTAATAAATGCAAATCAAAGCAAATAAATCACATTGGCCTACGAAATGTGTAATAGAATATTCGAAAATTTGTAATATAATTATGAAAAAAATATAATAAATTATCATTTCCTTTTGTATTTCTTTAATATGTTCAGGCTACCGGCGGTAGCATAGAGGATACGCCACTGGTTATACTACATGTTTAGTGTCGGTGTTACCTGATAGATGCTATACTACATGTCGGGTGTCAGTGTTACCTGGTAGATGTGATATTACCTGTTTGGTATTCCTATTATTTGGTTGGTATTTCTCTCTCTCTCTCTCTGCGTTCAGGACTCAATCAGAGTAAGGATTCCAGACTCTCATATGAAGTCAGCTGTCAGGCTAAGTGTGTTGATCGCCCCCACAGACAGTACATCACAATTAGAGTCTGTCAGATCCACTCTGACTGAACACCCGTTAATACGTTGCACTGTGTTCTGCGCCAGTGGCCCAGTGCATCCGATTTCAGCCAGCATTTTTTCAGGTTTGCTTTCCTTAGCCTTTGATTGTCCCCAATCTTCCTGCAAGGCAGCAGTTGATCTTTTCTGTCGGGGGATTCTGCCCTTAGATGGTCGGCCTTCCCAGGTTTACGAGCACCATCTGCCCGAGTCACTAGAGGTGACTAACACAGACATGCGACTTGTAATATGAGGAAACTGCAACAAGGAACACATTTCATGCGTAGCCTCCATTTGTTCCCGCCGCCTATCCCCATATACCGGTAAGTCACGTCCTCCCGAAAATGATGATCATCGTAGCACTTGATGATGTTAGGCCATCGTTGATGACTCCAATTCCGAACATATAGACACACAGTCAGTCGTCAATTTATTCTTGTTGCACATCAAACAGCAGACCGTAAGATTTGCGCACGGCCGGTTTAGGGAACCAATACGATGACGTAGGACACAATGTCGCCAAACTCATAATCTCGATACCTTTAGACTTATGTCTGATTACTCAAGTGTAAACAGTCTACGACGAACAATACACGAAGCAACTTCCCCAAAGAGACAAAACTGCGACTGACGAAGTAGTTTACATTAATGTGTAACGTGGAAATAACTTGCGTCAAAGAATCCCAATAACGGTCTTGAACAGCACTAATGTGACGTAAAGCACAGATGAAGTCTGGACGGTGGATGTCTCACTCACAACACTTGATTCGTCAAAAACGGACTGTTGTCGACCTACGACCTCGTCTTAGCGACACAGATGTATCAAGCATATCATCATTTTGACTTTTACGCAGAAAAGTGCAATGAAGATCCGAAATTAATCAGACCTTGGGTGCATTTTCTGCAGCGATCGAGAGGACGTGGACTAGATCCGCCATCTTGGAAACGGAAGTCCGGTTGGTATTTCTAATACACTGGGAATGTTGTTTCTCTGTTGATAATGTTTACCCATGGATGATTTTAATAACTGATAAATGTTGCTACTACTTTGTGAGTTTTGGATCAACTGTGTCATGCTCTTATATCATGTATGGTGCTATCAACTATGTCATGCTCTTATATCATGTATGGTGCTATCAACTGTGTCATGCTCTTATATCATGTATGGTGCTATCAACTGTTGGATACTACTTTCAGATGGTGAATATTATGAATATATAATCAATTACATTTTTTTTTTCTGGTGAGTTGTTTGATTGCTTTATTAATACTTTATTCAGTTTGACAAACAAGGATGCATATTGCTACAGCCTTTTGTAAGCTATAATAATAATAATATAAAAATATTAATAAGAATAATAACAATATTTCTTTCTTTCTAGTGTTCACCCAATGAGTCTTAAAGGAATGGACAGCTCTCTTTATCATCCGTTCGTAAAGAACGTTAAGTGAGCATGATTGCGTTGTACTGTAGTTTATCTGCGCCTTTTAGCCCAACACATCCGACTTCAGCGCGACATTTTTGAGTACCGTGTTGCCTTCCCTCTTCGACCCTTATTTACTTGGCCAGACTAGACTGGTTAGTCTGTTTCTGGAGGCACCACGAAGAGGTGGAGTAGGGTCTGGATGATTCTAATTCACCGATCAGGTGTAAGCCATCAGCTGTAGGTCGCTGACAGCTTCCCGCGTTGTTGCTGTCTGGCGCATTGTCTCCTTGGGAAATAATGCTCAGATCCCCTAATCTGTATATCCTTATAATCATCATCATTGAGTGCCGTCTCCGCATCGAAGTTTGGCTACCATGGAGCGCCATTACTTTTTAGTAGGCTGTTGTGGCTTTTACCGTGCCCCAAAAATGTCATTTGTCTTGTCTTAATTGTATTTAGTAGTTCTCTTTTTATTTGTAGTTGTTTTAAAACTTCATCGTTTGTTTTCTTTTCTTTCCATCCAATTCTACCTATTCTTCTATAAATCCACATTTCAAAAGCTTCAATTCTCTGTTCTGTTTTCTTGTCTAATGTCCATGTTTCTGCACCATACAGGATTATAGAGAAGATGTAACATTTTGCTATTCTTAGTTTTAGCCCTGCTGTTATTTGTTTTGATGTTAGTATATTTTTCGTGGCATTAAAATTACTTTTTGCCATACCTGTTCTTTATCCTTATAATAATAATAATAATAATAATAATAATAATAATAATAATAATAATGATAATAATAATAATAATAATAATAATAATAATAATAATAATAATAACAGGCCTTTCAATCTCGAGAACAAATCAATGTATCGCAGTGTGTCATTCAAGAACAAATCAATGTATCGCAGTGTGTCATTCAAGAACAAATCAATGTATCGCAGTGTGTCATTCAAGAACAAATCAATGTATCGCAGTGTGTCATTCAAGAACAAATCAATGTATCGCAATGTGTCATTCAAGAACAAATCAATGTATCGCAGTGTGTCATTCAAGAACAAGCATAGCAAGGAGATAGCCCTTCCATAACACAAGTCAGGAACAAGGTGTTTGGAGACTGTGTTGCTCATGGCTTCTGAATCCTACTTTCGGTCCCGTTGATCCATCCTAAAAGAATGCAGCTGTGCTACATTAGTACCGATCTGACTAGGAGATATCGGACAGGATCTGTAATAGATCATTAACCTCCATATGGTCTCCACTAAGGATTTTCTTTTTGAAGTTTTCTCATCTAAACTTTGGCTCTCCCAATACCTCGCACAAGTCAGCGGAGGAAAATCAACATATTAATGCTATGGTTATGTTATAAATATTGATATCAAATGATTGAAGGCAATGAGCCAGACAACAGTAGAGCTGGAAGCTCACCACCCATGGCTGCTGGCCTGCGCCAGGATAGGTGAACCTAAACTATCCAGACACACCTGATGCCTCTAGAAGCAGACTAACCGGTCTAGTCTGGCCTGCCGAGTAACAATCAAAGTGGAACTCCAACTCGGTGCTTACCATGCAATGCTGAGGTCGGATGTGCTGGGTCGAAAGCGCAAATATCACAGTTCTACTGCAAACCACAACACAACGCAACAACGCCCACTTAACGACCTCCTAAGGACGGATGACGAAGAGGTCAGTGAGTTCCTTTAGTAGTCTTCGCGTGAACGGCAGAAAGAAAGAAAGCAAGATATGATTAATCTTGTTATCGTCTCATGGATGTTATGACTGTCTGCTTGTTGTTACTGTGTTACCTGGTATACACTACTTTGTTGATATCAATAATTAAAACAGAAAGAACTAATCAATGACCAACCTGATAAACATGGCAAAGAGTCCTTTATAGAAGCCCTTAATGTTCTCGTGTTTGAATATTTGTACTGTGCATTCAATGGGCCCCTTGTAATACGTCCTTGGTACCACCCTTCTGTCACCAAACATCTCAGTCGCTGGTCAAAATAAAATGTAGCACCGTTAATGAACTTTTCCTACTTGGCAACATGAGTACATCTGCCTTGAATGTCATTTGACGTGCAAACATAATTATAATGATTTAAGTGGACACAATGAATCTATTCTACTTAATTGGCACAGTTTTATGTTGGCCTATATGAGTTTCCGGTTCTCGCATCTGAACTTAACAATAATCACCGTGACAACACATACGGTACAATTAATTCACTCTGTTAGACGCCATACATACGTACGTGTATGTGTTCACACATATAAAACTCAAAGAGACATATTTTTATTCGGAAAGGAGACATATGGATCCATACAATTAAGACACTGTGTCGGGTTAAGTTAGTGATTCTATTGGGGTACTGATCCCAAATGTCTCAGGAAAATACTTTGTATATCTGGGAGTGAATTCAAGACTAGTGCGAGAAAAGAATAACATACCATAAGAGAAGATAAGAGAAATAACAAAGCTTCCAATGATATCATCTATCATTAAGAAAAGGGGGGGGGGGGCGGACATATGTTGGCCATGGGACGAGAAGAGACAGAAGAATCTCAAAGCAGGTTCTGAAATTGGAAAGAGAGTAAAAGAAAAAAGAGGCCCACCTAGAGAAACACTAAAAGAACATTGAGGCACGAGGCAATAACAGCAGACATCAGCTTCCCTGCAGAGGCTGATATGCCTGATCAGAACAGGGGCGTGGTAAGTCATATGTCATGTGTGACAGCAAATAGCAAAGATCATTGGTGATGGAAAGTCTAGAACTTCTGCTCTATATGCCATTTTCAACTCGGAAGGACAATAGACAGACAGACATTTAGGCATGCAGACAGACAGACATGTAGGTAGACAGATAGGTAGGCAGGCAGACAGGGAACTTCTGCTCTATATGCCATCTTCAACTCAGAAGGACAATAGACAAACAGACAGGTAGGCAGGCAGACAGACAGACATGTAGGTAGACAGACAGGTAGGCAGGCAGACAGGTAGATAGACAGACAGGTAGGTTGACAGACAGGTAGGCAGGCAGACAGACAGACAGATAGGCAAACAGACAGACAAGTAGGCAGGAAAACAGATAGACGGGTAGGCAGGAAAACAGACAGACAGGTAGGCAGGAAAACAGACAGACGGGTAGACAGGTAAGCAGGCAAACAGACAGACTGGTAGGCAGGAAAACAGACAGACAGGTAGGCAGGCAAACAGACAGACAGATTCGATATTTGTGTTGAAATGTATATGTGCAACTAGTAACATTAAAAGCACGCAATGTTATTAGCGTATTTGAGATATAGGACTATACCTCGATGTCTGTACACATAAATTTCGCGTACATTTTGTCAATATGCTAGTGAGACCTAAGAGCCTCAGTGGTTAAGTGTTTAGTTGGCTTTCTACCGAGCAGAAGGTGCAGGTTCAATTCACAGGAATGGAGATATCAAAGTTCTTAAATGTCTTCGTTGCTCTCTTTCATTACCCAAGTAATCCTAATAATTTTTCTGTAGTGTTTTGTTTCGAATGAAACCAATTTTCTTCAATGCTGGTTGCGAGATTGTCCATGATTCACAACCTTATATTGCTTTCTGAAAAAAAATATATGCTCTTTGTAGTTTTAATTGTACTGCCTTGTTGGTACTATGTCATTTACGTTTTGTGTTTCTATAAAACATGGTCACTAACACCATACACATACAAGTAGTGTAGAGAGGGATACTTGACCTTTTGAATTAAAACCTATGTCTGTACTGTATAACATGTGTACTACACAGACACGATGAGAGCACGGTAAAACGTATATTACATAGACACGATGAGAGCACAGTAAACCATATACTACAAAAACCATGAGAGCATAGTAACACATATACTACAAAAGCCATGAGAGCATAGTAACATATATACTACAAAAACCATGAGAGCACAGTAACATATAAACTACAAAAACCATGGGAGCATGATAACATATATACTACAAAACCATGAGAGCACAGTAGCATATATACTACAAAAACCATGAGAGCATAGTACACATATACTACTAAGGCGATGAGAGCACAGTAACATATATACTACAAAAACCATGAGAGCATAGTAACATATATACTACAAAAACCATGAGAGCACAGTAACATATATACTACAAAAACCACGAGAGTATAGTAACATATAAACTACAAAAACCATGGGAGCATGATAACATATATACTACAAAAACCATGAGAGCACAGTAACATATATACTACAAAAACCATGAGAGCACAGTAACATATATACTACAAAAACCATGAGAGCACAGTAACAAATATACTACAAAAACCATGAGAGCACAGTAACATATATACTACAAAAACCATGAGAGCACAGTAACATATATACTACTAAGGCGATGAGAGCACAGTAACATATATACTACAAAAACCATGAGAGCATACTAACACATATACTACAAAAACCATGAGAGTACAGTAACATATGTACTACAAAAATCATGAGAACACATTAACGTGTATACTACATAAACCTTGAGAGCACAGTAACATATATACTACAAAAACCATGAGAGCACAGTAACATATATATTACAAAAACCATGAGAGCACAGTAACATATATACTACAAAAACCATGAGAGCACAGTAACAAATATACTACAAAAACCATGAGAGCACAGTAACATATATACTACAAAAACCATGAGAGCACAGTAACAAATATACTACAAAAACCATGAGAGCACAGTAACATATATACTACAAAAACCATGAGAGCACAGTAACATATATACTACAAAAGCCATGAGAGCAAAGTAACACATATACTACAAAACCATGAAAGCACAGTAACATATATACTACAAAACCATGAGAGCACAGTAACATATATACTACAAAAAACCATGAGAGCACAGTAACATATATACTACAAAAAACCATGAGAGCACAGTAACATATATACTACAAAAAACCATGAGAACACAGTAACATATATACTACAAAAAACCATGAGAGCACAGTAACATATATATTACAAAAAAAACATGATAGCACAGTAACATATATACTACAAAAAAAACCATGAGAGCATAGTAACATATTTACTACAAAAAAAAAAAAAAACCATGAGAGCATAGTAACACGAGCAAAAACTTACATTTCGGCATTGTCAGCGGAATCTGTGCTTGTAGCGTGCACTTGATGACCTCAACTGGACACGCGATCATCAACTGAAATGTCCCAGCTACACAGCCAGCAAAATACACCTATAAGGAGACAGTCAGTCAACATCACATCATTTCATTACCAGTAAAATTACACTTAAGTAAGAAAGCATTTTGTTCATCTCATATGTTCTTTATTTCTCCTTCTCTTGCTCTCTCTTGTTTTTGTTTTCACTTTTTCTTCATTTGCACTGTCTCTCTCTTTATCTATCTATCTCTATTAATTTTATGAGTGTTAATATTTCCTTATTCTCTCAATTTCTTACCGTTATTTTTCGCTTTAACCATTGTAGGATAAAAGCAACACTCAATTGTTGGTTACTCTCTCTCTCTCACTCTCTCTCACTCTCTCTCACACTCTCTCTTACTCTCCCTCTCTCTCTCACTCTCTCTCATTCACTCACTCACTCACTCTCTCTCTCCCTCTCTCTCTCACTCTCTCTCACTCACTCACTCACTCACTCACTCACTCACTCACTCACTCTCTCTCTCTCTCTCTCATCTAGAACTCCTGAAAACCAGCCTCAATAGCTTACAACAACAAAATGGAACAACCAAGATATAGAGGAAGATCAAGAATAAGATGCTTTGAGGGAATTTACGACATAATAAAACAGTAAAATATCACTATGTGCCAGCCACAGAAAGTGTCCTTCATAGGAAAACATTATTGGCTCAATCCTACGACGCCAACCGCCAAAAAAGGCAGAACAGAATAAAAGTAAGAAAGAAAAAATTAACAAATCAATTTTAACACGTTAATTTTAACAAATCAATTTTAATAAAAGAAAAAAAAATCACTGTTCATCCAAAGTTAGTGATATCAACATACAATATATCCTCGAATGATACTAGCAATATTCATATTTGTCTTCTATCAAAGGTCGCATGTGTCTTCTATCTTCTTCATCATTATCATGTGCCATACCGGTTGGCGTAGGTGATCATGTCCTTCCACAATCTTCTATCTACAGTGCATCGCATAAGTTCTGTTGTTAACTGTTGTCCATGCCATCACACCAAGCTACCCAGTATTTTCTCTCTTTGTCGTCTGCGATCTCTCTTTCCTTTTATTTTGCCAGCTGTAACCAAGTATTCCAACTTTCCTCTTCTCATGATGTGCCAGAAAAATGTTGATTGTTTCTTCCTGATGTTTTTAGGAGCTGCTTTTGTGTTGGCCTTTTTGAGAACTTCCTCATTGGTTTTTTTTAGCTGTCCAGGGAACTTTCAACATTCTTCTGAGAAATCTCATCTGTGTGGCCTCTAATCGTCTTTTCATTTGTTTGTCTACTGTCCATGATTCGCTTCCATATGTCAGAATTGGTTCTAAATAGCACCGATGAACTCTCTTTCTCATTTCTATTGACATAGCTTTGTTGCATAAGATATTTTCCTGAGCTATTCTGCTTTTTATTTCTGTGGTGCATCTTCCATCTGATGTTATTATTGTGCCCAAGTATTTCAGACGTTGCACTTGTTTCAGATTTGTCCTGTTTATTTTTATGCTGCATGATGGTGATGATTGTTTCTTCGATATGACCATTACTTCTGTTTTCTTAGCTGTTGATAAATGCCAAAATGCTGATCTTGCTGCTTTTAAAAGGGGTTGCATGCGTCCCCCATTTATAATAGGCAATTGATATTTCCCTACAGCAGACCTACCCAATAAAATACAGACTATTGATATGAACAGTTATCTTAAGGTTTTGTGCATCTAATGTTTAGATCGTAACACAAATGAGAAAGTTCGTAAAAGGATACTGGCAATCTGAGTGCGCTATGGTCGATTGACTTTTGGGCAGAAAAGCAAAGTGAAATCGTTCAGCTATGTATCTCGATCGCCTGTCCTGACAATGACCACTCAGCCAGAAATTGTGAAAGGGGAAGAAGGTGAGGTGGACAGAGATAGAAATAGGTAGATAATATTTTACAATGGACATTTCTACTTCACAGTCTCAAAGTATGACCTAAGACAGAAATCACCGTAGAAGGCAAGTGAAATTTATCAGTGCTCTCCCATCGATCCCCAATGGATTCAGAATAATAATAATACTAATAATAATAATAATAATAACAATACTACTACTAATATAATAATAATAATAATAATAATAATAATAAAATAATAATAATAATAATAATAATAATAATAATAATAATAATAATAAATAATAATAATAATAATTAATAATAATTAATAATAATAATAATAATAATAATAATTAATAATAATAATAAATAATAATAATAATAATAATAAGATTGTTTTTAAGAAGTGAACAAATATCGTTGCGACATTTCGTGTCCAACAAATGCAGTTAAAAGAAACATTTGCGGCCCGTCAGAAAACATTTGACAATTTCCTTTTTTTTTTCGTTCTCTAGCTTTTACCTCTGACGAAGTTCCTAAAGACTAGGAACTGAATTTTGAGTGTTAATCCATTTTTTTCCTGACAGCCGTGTGCACAGGGGTTCCTCGCCGCACAGACAGATAACTCCGACTTCGGAGGTACTCATATTTTTTTTCCGTCGATGAGTAATTGACGTTTCAAGCCGGGTCTCGATGCTGAGACCAGGGTTGGTTGCCGCAGAGAGAAATCATAAATAAAAATCCCAACCGGTTTTGAACCCACAACCTCTCTGTCTCGAGGCCGGCGTCTTCCAGACGAGTCCCTGGAAAAATTTCCTTATAAATTCTTACACTTGATATGAGACAAAAAAATCATAATAAAAAAAAAAAAAACTATAGAACACAGTTAGTAATAAATTCAGCGAAAATAACAAACCCAGAAGACGACCTCCAAAAATATAGACAGTGACAGTAAAAGAAACAATCCAGCAAAGAAAATTCGAACTCTTCCCTCGACACTGAGTAGTAAATGAGAAAAGGAAGAAGGAATAACAAGGACAGTAGAGACAGTAATAGTCAAGGTCTGCTTTAGTTTTACCTGAAAGTAGCTTGGTCGAACTTTGACGTCAGGTTCCAATAGCCGTATCGTGTTGCCGTAGACGCCGAAGAACACCGAGTTAATGAGACCATAGGAGACCACGGGGAACAGCATGCCTCGGTACAGCCCTCTTCTCTGGAACAAATGTGAGTCTCATCACATGGCATCACCAAACACATCTATGGCTTTGTTTTTATCGAATTATATTGAGTGTCTTTATAGGTCTGTGTTGTCAAATACAAATACAACTATATCTTTTTGATTAATATATTTGGGTTTCTTTTTATGTCTGCACCATCAAACTATGTCCTTTAGTTAACTGTGCTTGCCTATCAAAACCGTATGTCCTTTTGTTTAAGTTATTTAAGTATATAATCAAACGCAGTATTATATTTTTACTGAATTTATTTGAGTAAAAATAAAGTAAAGAGCCCCTGTCACGCCAGTAGTAGTAGAGGTGGCGGTTAATGCCCTCATCTTTTCTGCGTGTATACTTTTTATATAGAAAAAAAACGCAGCAAGACGGATCGACCAAGATAGCGAGACCTTGGTGAGCATAGGTGACCTCGTGATGCGCACTGCCTCACGATATGTGTGTGCTTGTAAATAAATAGTGTGTTGTGATGATTTGAAAAGGGAGGAAAGCAGGTGCTAGCTCTTGCTTGCTCATCAGTAATAGTGGTTCGCTATATCATACACACATATCGTGAGGCAGTGCGCATCACGAGGTCACCTATGCTCACCAAGGTCTCGCTGTCTTGGTCGATCCGTCTTGCTGCGTTTTTTTTTCTATATAGAAAGTATACACGCAGAAAAGAGGGCATTAACCGCCACCTCTACTACTCACGCCAAGTGGTGCATAGGGAATATGGTGTTAGTGACCATAAATTTTAGACCTTCAGCACATGATATTTGGGGTAATGTGGTCGGTATTACGCCCGTGCCGCTTTACTTTCCCAGAACAAAATCATGTGCGGAAGGTCTGTAAAATTTATGGTCACTAACACCATAAAAATTATACAAATTTGAGCGACGTTTCGGTGTAATAATAATTACAAGACCTAGAAGTAAATCATCAGATACGGGGAATTATGATTTTATGTTATACGCTGTCTTTTGTTAGAGGTAAAGTAACTAACTGTTGTTGGACACTCGTGTAAAACTCACCAGTCCCTGGGCAGCTACGCTAGAGAAGGCGTCCCTCGTGTGACTGAGGTTGTGGTCTCCTGTAGTTCGTATCTGCATCTGAAGCTGGACAGAAGCAATCATTGAGGGATGTACAACAGTGTAGGTCGACTAGTGAACTTTAGCTACCAGAATGTTCAGCAACTAACTATATCTATAAAAACATGTACAAGTACTTTTCTTACACTCAGTGACTACTGCACATGAAGTCTATACCAGAGTATCACTTCCCTACCCATCATTAGTCGCGTGAACCATGGCTGTCATTGGGGCACTCATGATGACTTCACAATCTCCATCAAATCTTCACAATTAGGAGCTGCTTTCTCAAATGTCGGGAGCCGCGATAGCTCAGTGGTTAGTGAACTGGACTACAAAGGGCAAGGAGTAGGGTTCGATCCCAACCGACGGCTTCCGGGTTCACCCAGCCTTTAATGGGTACAGGATTTTTTTTTTGGGGGGGGGGAAAGTGAAGCGGCACGGGCGTAATACCGACCACATTACCCCAAAAATCATGTGCCGAAGGTCTGTAAAATTTATGGTCACTAACACCATCTTTCCCTATACGCCACTTGGCGTGACGGGGGTACTTTACTTTTACTTTTTTTCTCAAATGTCTCTTGCTTTGATGATGCAGGTTGTCATAGGCTCATTTGTCCATCTTTTGATGCTACTCGTCCATGTTAGTCTTGGTCTGCCTCTGCCTCTTGTACTTTACATTTTTCTCTCCAAGATTACTTTTAGTAGACTGTTGTGTCTTTTAACATGCCCCTGCAATTTTATTTGTCTTATTTGAATTGTGTTTAGTAGTTCTCTTTTCATTTTTAGTTGTTTTAAGACTTCATCGTTTATTTTCTTTTCTTTCCATCCAGTTCTGCCTATTCTTCTATGTATCCACATTTCAAAGGCTTCAATTTTTTGTTCTGTTTTCTTGTCTAATGTCCACGTTTCTGCACCATACAGGAATATTGAGAAGATGTAACATTTTGTTATTCTTAGTTTCAACTCTGGTGTGTGGTTGCAAATTGAATATTGCAGCCAGATAACTTCAAATTGTTGCCAATATTTGATTTTTTTTTTAATGAGTAAAGGTAAAGTATGAGACTTGAATTGTCGTCTTAGCACGTGAGTTTCCACCCATATGTGCTCGGCCGCCTATCCAGAAATGTTCGGAGACTTCTGGATAGTGTCGCTTCAAGCATCGAAATTCACGATGTGATGCGGCATTCCTGACCTTCCCAGGGTGCTACCCTGGTTCCCATTTCTGCCAGCGGCTGGGTCGACCGCGAGGGTATTTTTTTCCAACCACAAGTACAACTCACACTACTTCCAGCGGGAATCGAACACGGGTTATCCGATCATCGGTAGCCCAGTCGGGTTGTTTTCCCAACTAAACTACCGAGACCTCCTAGTTTTAAATATTAGCTACTGGAAAGTCATTCCAACATAAATATTAACTTCAATTAAAAATTTTACGTTTTTTTCCCAGGGTGTAGCAAATTGAAAACACTTCCATCAAATATCAGTTTTAAGAATGAGTGGAATGGGTGGCTGGGGACATCCACAAATGTTTCAAAATTTCCAAGATTATAAATTCTATTTTTCTGATGTGTACCCAATGACTGGCTAATGGAATATATATTCTTCTTTGTCATCCTTCCTTAGAAAGACGTTAATTTGACTTACATGCGTTCTGGGGTGGTTTGGAGCAGAACCGTGATATTTTCGTCTTTCGACCCAATACATCCGACTTCAGCAGCGTCTTTTTGAAGACTGTGATGTTTTCTCCTTTCGATCCTTACTCGCTTGGCCAGACTAGACTGATTAGTCTGTTTCTAGAGGCACTGCGAAGGGGTGGAGCAGGGTCTGGGTGGTTTTGGTTCACCGATGCTGCTGCAAACAATCAGCTATGAGTCGCTGACAGTCTCCAGCTCTGTTGCTGGCAGGCGCCTTGGCTCCAAGATTGTAACTAAAATATAACTTTGAGACGAAAATATTAAGCATGGTGCTAGATGATAATGAGGCATCCTCTGTAACTAACAGGTTAAGAAAGTTAGGACAAGTGTAACACAAGTCAAGAGAGACGACAGGTCGACATCTTACTTTAATCGTGTCGAAAGGGTGGCCAACCATCACGCCGGTTATACCTGTCAATAAAATGTTAAAAGAAAGACCTGGTTTAACTGTATGTTGGCCTTGATATATAAGAGTTCATGCATAAACTAATCAACATTTACGTGAGAACTGTTTTTAGCTACGACCTTGTAGATAGAAGCAGCAACGATTGCAAGAACATGACTTTGGAGACCTTAGTTATGTCAGGCGTATCAGGCTCACAGCTTTTATCTGCCCACCATCTTCTAATATTACTCCTCATACTCTGCTTCTTAATCTTTTTCTTCTCCTCCTTCCTCTTTTACCTCTCATTCTTATTGTCCCCTCTCCTCTCATTTTTTTGTCTCCTCTTCCTAGACTTTCTATTCTTTCATCTCCTCTTCCCTCTTTTAACTTCTTCCTCAACCTACCCTCTTACCCCGACTGCAACATCTGTCCTTAACTCTTTCTGTACGTTTCGACGCACAATGCGCCATCCCTATTTCGGTCATGTACGTTTAGCCGCACAGAGCGTCACTCTCAATTTGGTTAGTGTAAAATGTCATCAAACCATATTCTTTTTACATGTCATGTATCATCTTAGTATTGGTGAAATCTAATTCCTTGTTCAATTATCTAAAAATTCATGTATGATATGTTATGTGTTATATAAATATAAACATATAAATGATATTTAAAACCATGAAAGATGTTGCCTCTGAATTCTCTACCGCTAAATGATAAAAACATTCCATACTGAAAGAGTTAAACACAGTTTGACAAAGCGTCTAACTGTTAAAGCTCCCTGTGACGTCATACAGGGCAGCAACATAACTTCTCAACTTTTCCCTCTGCTTGGTTATCCTTCATACAAGCGATTAGCTTTATCCATAGAATTTATGTCTCCAATGATGACTTCATTGTTTCAACTACCTAACTGTTGTCCTTTTTAATCTTCATTGTTTTAATGTTTCCGTTTTTATTTTTACAATATACATACTTTCTCTTTTAATATTTAACTTCTTATTTAAAGTTTTCTTTATTTTCACGCATCTCCTATCTTCGAGTGTTATAACTTTCTTAATTATCTTCTCGCGACAAATAGTTGCCTCTTTTGATATTTATCTTATCATTTAAAGTGTTGCCTCTTTTCGTACTTATCTTCGCACTACAAACGTTGTCTTTTTTAAAATTTTAATCTTGTTTCCAGGGACGTATCGATTAGTGAGTTTCTTTCTCATCACCACAACAGGGACATTAGAACTAAACAAAGACATGTGTGAAGCCTCCACACGCAAGCCAAAGTCCAACTGTGAAAACAAAACGAAAATTATGCCAGGTGTTCCAGGAATAGTCTCCAAAAAACGAGCAACACGAGACAGAAGTGAGAACCTTATCACTTACCATACAAAAAAGTAAAGTGCCCCCAAGCCAAGTCACGCCAAGTGGCGTATAGGGAATATGGTGTTAGTGACTATAAATTTTACAGACCTTCGGCACATGATTTTTGGGGTAATGTGGTCGGTATTACGCCCGTGCCGCTTTACTTTCCCAGAAAAAAAATCATGTACTCATTAAAGGCTGGGTGAACCGGCAGCCGTTGGTTGGGATCGAACCCTACCTCTTGTCCTTTGTAGTCCAGTTCACTAACCACTGAGCTATCACGCTCCCTATCACTTATCATCTCTTCTACCTTTTAGCTCCCAGTGGAGCATAGGTCTTCAACAAACCATTTTCCAAGTTGTTCTGTTTTTTGCAATTCTTTTAAGATCATTCCATGTCTTCCCCATCAGCTTCATCTCCGCTTCGATCTGTCTTCTCCAATAATTCCTTGGTCTTCCTCTTTGTCTTTTCCCCTGGGGATTCCAAAAAAGGGCCTGTTGTGTAATACTCTCAGTTGGCTTCCGTAGTGTGTGTCCTATCCATCGCCATCGTCTTCGCTGTATCTCTTTATCCACTGGTATTTGACCGGTACATTTCCACAATTCTATGTTAGTGATTTTGTCCTGCCATTTCCATCCCTTTATTCTGCGCAAGCATCCATTAATGAAATTCTGTACCTTCGTGATTGTCAGTTTTGTTATTCTCCATGTTTCACAGCCATATAATAGGACCGACTTAACATTTTAGTTGAAAATTTTTATTTTTGTATTTAACCTAATTTCTTTGGATTTCCATATGTTTCCCAGTGCAATGAAGGAAACAGATAGCCTTACTCTTTCCTGGATGGCGAATTTACTTTTTCTATCTTTGACTTGTCCATGTTTGTGAAGTTTTTTCGGCTTATTTTTTTTTACAGTATGGGATAGCCAGTCCCATGCCCAACCCTCCTTTCACGCTTATTACGAACATGCCCGGTCTCTTCTCATTACATGGCAAAAAAATGATATTTGTTTCTTCCTAATATCGGAAATTAGCTCTCTTTTTGCTTTGGCCTCTTTCAAAACGTTTTCATTACTCTTCTTAGCTGTCCATAATTTTCTCATCATTCTTCTGTAAAACCACATTTCTACAGACTCCAGTGCTTTTCTTGTTTGTTGCCTATTGTCCATGATTCACATCCATATGTTAAGACTGACTCTACATAACATTTAATAACTCTTTTTCTTGTTTCGATTGATATTCAGGGAGTAAAGAACAACAAATGTTCATGTCGGAAAGACAGAACTAGTCCTGCAACCGATGCCAGCACATTGTGGTATCTCTGGATACGAGAGAGCAGACTACTCGCAAAAGCTGGTGGGAGCCTTCAACAGTCCAACCAACCCCAAAGCCTCAAAGAAATAAAGACAATCCTGAAATAAGCTAAGAAAACTGAATGCAGGGAGTTACGCGGAAAATGTAACAACCGGAACACGACGCCATAACAAACTCATCATACATGAGCAGGCTAAGATATTCAGACTCAGAACAGGTCACTGTGGCCTCAAAACACACTGAATAGAACTCATCGATCTTGAGTCTTGTGACTGTGGACTCTCAATAACCAAAGAACACAACTATGGCTCACAAAAACAAGCATGCGTGACAAGTTATGGGGGACCGGTGATGACCTCAAACGCACAGTCTTGTTCATGACCCAAGCTGGTCTAAACGTCTAGCGCAGAGCGATAGCTTATCTCTGAAGGGGGCGGTTATTACCAGAATCTTCCTTTAACATTCCAGCATGCTGATACTATCGAACTGTGACGTCACGCTGTTAGGACGTAACGTCACAAGTTTAGTGAGGATAAAATTAGAGATTGTAGGGGAAGAGAAACTGGAGATTGGAGATAGAGGAGAAGGCTGAATTGGAGATTAAAGGGGGAAAAAAGGGGGGGGGGAATATTGGAAGGATACATTAGAGTGAATAAGAATAATTCATATGTGGTTAGAGGGGATGGAACAACAATTACAAGAACTTATCATCGTAATGTCAACGACAGCAATAATCATCGTCAACTCTAATATCATTATGACAACAATCATCGTCACCATTATTGTCATCATGACAACAATCATCGTCACCATTGGTATCATCATGACAACAATCATCGTCACCATTAGTATCATCATGACAACAATCATCGTCACCATTAGTATCATCATGACAACAATCATCGTCACAATTAGTATCATGACAACAATCATCGTCACCATTAGTATCATCATGACGACAATCATCGTCACCATTAGTATCATCATGACGACAATCATCGTCACCATTAGTATCATCATGACGACAATCATCGTCACCATTAGTATATCATGACAACAATCATCGTCACCATTAGTATCATCATGACGACAATCATCGTCACCATTAGTATCATCATGATAACATTCATCGTCACCATTAGTATCATCATGACAACAATCATCGTCACCATTAGTATCATCATGACGACAATCATTGTCACCATTAGTATCATCATGACAACAATCATCGTCACCATTAGTATCATCATGACGACAATCATCGTCACCATTAGTATCATCATGGCAACAAACGTCACCATTACTATCATCATGACGACAATCATTGTCACCATTAGTATCATCATGACGACAATCATCGTCACCATTAGTATCATCATGACAACAATCATCGTCACCATTAGTATCATCATGATAACATTCTACGTCACCATTAGTATCATCATGACAACAATCATCGTCACCATTAGTATCATCATGATAACATTCATCGTCACCATTAGTATCATCATGACAACAATCATCGTCACCATTAGTATCATCATGACAACAATCATCGTCACCATTAGTATCATCATGACGACTATCATCGTCACCATTAGTATCATCATGACGACAATCATCGTCACCATTAGTATCATCATGACAACAATCATCGTCACCATTAGTATCATCATGACGACAATCATCGTCACCATTAGTATCATCATGACAACAATCATCGTCACCATTAGTATCATCATGACGACAATCATCGTCACCATTAGTATCATCATGACGACAATCATCGTCACCATTAGTATCATCATGACAACAATCATCGTCACCATTGGTATCATGACAACAATCATCGTCACCATTGTTATCATCATGACAACAATCATCGTCATCATTAGTATCATCATGGCAACATTCATCGTCACCATTAGTATCATCATGACGACAATCATCGTCACCATTGGTATCATGACAACAATCATCGTCACCATTAGTATCATCATGACAACATTCATCGTCACCATTGGTATCATGACAACAATCATCGTCACCATTAGTATCATCATGACAACAATCATCGTCACCATTGGTATCATGACAACATTCATCGTCACCATTGGTATCATGACAACAATCATCGTCACCATTAGTATCATCATGACAACAATCATCGTCACCATTGGTATCATCATGACAACATTCATCGTCACCATTGGTATCATCATGACAACAATCATCGTCACCATTGGTATCATCATGACAACAATCATCGTCACCATTGGTATCATCATGACAACATTCATCGTCACCATTAGTATCATCATGACAACAATCATCGTCACCATTGGTATCATCATGACAACAATCATCGTCACCATTAGTATCATCATGACAACAATCATCGTCACCATTGGTATCATCATGACAACATTCATCGTCACCATTAGTATCATCATGACAACAATCATCGTTACCACTAATATCATTATGACAACAATCAGCGTCACCATTACTGTCATCCTGACGACAATCATCGTCATCATAGGATCATCATGACAACAATCATCGTCATAATTAGTAAAATCGTCACAACTACCACCTTCTCCATTAATACAGTCGCCAAGAACCGCCGTTAACATTAGCACAGCCATCACAACAACCACCAGTAACATTAGTACAACCATACCAACAACTACCAGCATCATTAGTACAGCCATCAAAACAACTACCAGCATCATTAGTACTGCCATCACAATACATACCAGCATCATTAGTACAGCCATCACAACAGCTACCAGCACCATTAGTACAGTCATCACAACAACCACCAGCATCATTAATGCTGTCATCACAATAACCACCAGCATTATTAGTACATCCATCATAACAACCACCAGATACATTAATACAGTCATCACAACAACCACCAGCATCATTAGTACAGCCATCACAACAACTACCAGCATCATTAGTACAACCATCGGAATAACCACCAGCTTCATTAGTACAACCATCACAACAACTACCAGCATCATTAATACAACCATCACAACAACTATCAGCATCATTAGTACAGCCATCACAACAACTACCAGCATCATTAGTACAACCATCACAACAACTACCAGAACTATTAGTACAGCCATCAGAACAACTACCAGAACTATTAGTACAACCATCACAACAACCACCAGCATCATTAGTACAGCCATCACAACAACTACCAGCATCATTAGTACAACCATCGGAATAACCACCAGCTTCATTAGTACAACCATCACAACAACTACCAGCATCATTAATACAACCATCACAACAACTATCAGCATCATTAGTACAGCCATCACAACAACTACCAGCATCATTAGTACAACCATCGGAATAACCACCAGCTTCATTAGTACAGCCATCACAACAACTACCAGCATCATTAGTACAACCATCACAACAACTACCAGAACTATTAGTACAGCCATCAGAACAACCACTATCATCATTAGTACAACCATCACAACAACCACCATCATCATTAGTACAACCATCACAACAACTACCAGCATCATTAGTACAACCATCACAACAACTACCAGAACTATTAGTACAGCTATCAGAACAACCACCAGCATCATTAGTACAACCATCAGAATAACCACCAGCATCATTAGTACAACCATCACAACAACTACCAGCATCATTAATACAACCATCACAACAACCACCAGCATCATTAGTACAGCCATCACAACAACTACCAGCATCATTAGTACAACCATCACAACAACTACCAGAACTATTAGTACAGCCATCAGAACAACCACCATCATCATTAGTACCTTTGCTGTCATAACCATTACTATCACCAAAACACTGCAACAACCACTTCCACCACTACCAAAACACTAACAAAAACAACAATCACTGTCGTCAATATTATCACAATCACCACCACCAATTTCCATAGTACCACCACCACTTCAACAACCACCACAAACACTCAAACAATCTCCACCAATACTCCGACATCCACCACCAACATTCCAACAACCACCACTAACATTCCAACAACAACAACAAAACACTCCAACAATAACAAAAAAACACTACAACAACAACAACCAATACCATCAATCCAACAACAACCACCAACACTCCAACAATAACAGCAACAACGAAAACTTCAAAAATAACCAACACTGCAACATCCATCGTCACCAACACTCCAACAACAACCATCAATACTCCAACAACAATCACCAACATTCCAACAACCACCGTCAACACTCCAAAAACAACCATCGTCAACACTCCAAGAACCATCAACACTCCAACAACCATCAACACTCCAACAACCACCACCAATACACCAACAACAACCATCAACATTACAAAAACAACCACCAACACTCCAACAACCATCATCAACACTCCAACAACAGCCACCAATACTCTAACAACTACTATCAACACTCTAACAACAACCACCAACACTCCAACAACCCATCAACCACAAACACTAAAACAGCCACCAACACTAAAACAAAAACCAGCAACAGTCCAACAACAACAACCAATACTCCAAAAGCAACCACCAACACTCCAACAACCACCACCAACACTGCAACAAACATCGTCATTAACGCTCCAACAACCGCTTCTATTACCAACATATCACCAACACTGTCACCAACATATCACCAACATATCACCAATATATCACCAACATACACCAATATATCACCAACATTGTCATCAACATATCACCAACACTGTCACCAACATATCATCAACATTGTCACCATCATATCACCAACAAATCAAGAAACATATCACCAACTCTGTCACCAGCATATCACCATCATATCACCAATATATCACCAACATATCACCAATATATCACCAACATATCACCAACAATGTCTCCAACATATAACCAACACTGTCACCAACATATCACCAAAATATCACCAACGCTGTCATCAACATATCACCAACACTGTCACCAAAATATCACCAACACTGTCACCAACATATCACCAACACTGTCACCAACATATCACCAACACTGTCACCAACATATCACCAACACTGTCACCAACATATCACCAACACTGTCACCAACATATCACCAACTGTCACCAACATATCACCAAAACTGTCATCAACATATCACCAACACTGTCACTAACATATCACCAACATATCAACAACACTGTCACCAACATATAACTAACACTGTCACCAACATATCACCAACAGTGTCACCAACATATCACCAACATATCACCAACATATCACCAATATATCACCAACATATCATCAACATATCACAAATATATCACCAATATATCACCAAAATAGCACCAATATATCACCAACATATCACCAATACTGTCACCAATATATCACCAAAACTGTCACCAACATATCACCAACACTGTCACCAACATATCACCAACGCTGTCACCAAAATATCACCAACACTGTCACCAACATATCACCAACATTGTCACCAACATATTACCAACGCTGTCACCAAAATATCACCAACACTGTCACCAACATATCACCAACATATCACCAATATATCACCAACATATCACCAACACTGTCACCAACATATCACCAACACTGTCACCAACATATCACCAACACTGTCACCAACATATCACCAACACTGTCACCAACATATCACCAATATATCATCAACTTATCACCAACATATCACCAACATTGTCACCAACATATCACCAACACTGTCACCAACAGATCAGCAACATATCACCAACAAATCACTAACATATCACCAACACTGTCAACAACATATCACCAACATATCACCAACAATGTCACCAACGTATCACCAACATATCACCAAAATATCACCAACACTGTCACCAACATATCACCAACATATCAACAACACTGTCACCAACATATCACCAACACTGTCACCAACATATCACCAATATATCACCAACATATCACCAACACTGTCACCAACATATCACCAATACTGTCACCAACATATCACCAATATATCACCAACATATCACCAACACTGTCACCAACATATCACCAATATATCACCAACTTATCACCAACATATCACCAACATTGTCACCAACATATCACCAGCACTGTCACCAACAGATCAGCAACACTGTCACCAACATATCACTAACATATCACCAACACTGTCAACAACATATCACCAACATATCACCAACACTGTCACCAACGTATCACCAACATATCACCAACACTGTCACCAACATATCACCAACACTGTCACCAACATATGACCAACATACCAACAACACTGTCACCAACATATCACCAACACTGTCACCAACATATCACCAATATATCACCAACATATCACCAACACTGTCACCAACATATCACCAATACTGTCACCAACATATCACCAATATATCACCATCATATCACCAACACTTACCAACATATCACCAAAATATCACCAACACTGTCACCAACATATTACCAACATATCACCAATATATCACCAACATATCACCAACATATCACCAATATATCACCAACATATCACTAATATATCACCAACACTGTCACCAAAATATCACCAACACTGTCACCAAAATATCACCAACACTGTCACCAACATATCACCAACACTGTCACCAACATATCACCAACACTGTCACCAACATATCACCAACACTGTCACCAACACTGTCACCAACATATCACCAACACTGTCACCAACATATCACCAACACTGTCACCAACATATCACCAATATATCATCAACTTATCACCAACATATCACCAACATTGTCACCAACATATCACCAACACTGTCACCAACAGATCAGCAACATATCACCAACATATCACTAACATATCACCAACACTGTCAACAACATATCACCAACATATCACCAACACTGTCACCAACGTATCACCAACATATCACCAAAATATCACCAACATATCACCAAAATATCACCAACACTGTCACCAACATATCACCAACACTGTCACCAACATATCACCAACATATCACCAACATATCACCAACACTGTCACCAACATATCACCAATACTGTCACCAACATATCACCAATATATCACCAACTTATCACCAACATATCACCAACATTGTCACCAACATATCACCAACACTGTCACCAACAGATCAGCAACACTGTCACCAACATATCACTAACATATCACCAACACTGTCAACAACATATCACCAACATATCACCAACACTGTCACCAAAGTATCACCAACATATCACCAACACTGTCACCAACATATCACCAACACTGTCACCAACATATGACCAACATATCAACAACACTGTCACCAACATATCACCAACACAGTCACCAACATATCATCAATATATCACCAACATATCACCAATACTGTCACCACATATCACCAACATATCACCAATATATCACCAACATATCACCAACATATCACCAACATATCACCAATATATCACCAACATATCACCAATATATCACCAACACTGTCACCAATATATCACCAAAATATCACCAACATATCACCAACACTGTCACCAACATATCACCAACAATGTCACCAACATATCACCAACACTGTCACATCAATATCACCAACACTGTCACCAACATATCACCAACTGTCACCAACATATCACCAAAACTGTCACCAACATATCACCAACACTGTCACCAACATATCACCAACTGTCACCAACATATCACTAACATATCACCAACACTATCAACAACATATCACCAACATATCACCAACACTGTCACCAACGTATCACCAACATATCACCAAAATATCACCAACACTGTCACCAACATATGACCAACATTTCAACAACACTGTCACCAAAATATCATCAACACTGTCACCAAAATATCATCAACACTGTCACCAACATATAACCAACACTGTCACCAACATATCACCAACACTGTCACCAACATATCACCAACACTGTCACCAACATATCACCAACTGTCACCAACATATCACCAAAACTGTCATCAACATATCACCAACACTGTCACTAACATATCACCAACATATCAACAACACTGTCACCAACATATAACTAACACTGTCACCAACATATCACCAACAGTGTCACCAACATATCACCAACATATCACCAATATATCACCAACATATCAACATATCACAAATATATCACCAATATATCACCAAAATAGCACCAATATATCACCAACATATCACCAATACTGTCACCAATATATCACCAAAACTGTCACCAACATATCACCAACGCTGTCACCAAAATATCACCAACACTGTCACCAACATATCACCAACACTGTCACCAACATATCACCAACACTGTCACCAACATATCACCAACACTGTCACCAACATATCACCAACTGTCACCAACATATCACCAACACTGTCACCAACACTGTCACCAACACTGTCACCAACATATCACCAACACTGTCACCAACATATCACCAATATATCATCAACTTATCACCAACATATCACCAACATTGTCACCAACATATCACCAACACTGTCACCAACAGATCAGCAACATATCACCTACAAATCACTAACATATCACCAACACCGTCAACAACATATCACCAACATATCACCAACACTGTCACCAACGTATCACCAACATATCACCAAAATATCACCAACACTGTCACCAACATATGACCAACATATCAACAACACTGTCACCAACATATCACCAACACTGTCACCAACATATCACCAATATATCACCAACATATCACCAACACTGTCACCAACATATCACCAATACTGTCACCAACATATCACCAATATATCACCAACATATCACCAACACTGTCACCAACATATCACCAACATATCACCAATATATCACCAACACTGTCACCAATATATCACCAATATATCACCAACTTATCACCAACATATCACCAACATTGTCACCAACATATCACCACACTGTCACCAACAGATCAGCAACACTGTCACCAACATATCACTAACATATCACCAACACTGTCAACAACATATCACCAACATATCACCAACACTGTCACCAACGTATCACCAACATATCACCAACACTGTCACCAACATATCACCAACACTGTCACCAACATATGACCAACATACCAACAACACTGTCACCAACATATCACCAACACTGTCACCAACATATCACCAATATATCACCAACATATCACCAACACTGTCACCAACATATCACCAATACTGTCACCAACATATCACCAATATATCACCATCATATCACCAACACTTACCAACATATCACCAAAATATCACCAACACTGTCACCAACATATTACCAACATATCACCAATATATCACCAACATATCACCAACATATCACCAATATATCACCAACATATCCCTAATATATCACCAACACTGTCACCAATATATCACCAACATATCACCAAAATATCACCAACACTGTCACCAACATATCACCAACACTGTCACCAACATATCACCAACACTGTCACCAACACTGTCACCAACATATCACCAACACTGTCACCAACATATCACCAACACTGTCACCAACATATCACCAATATATCATCAACTATCACCAACATATCACCAACATTGTCACCAACATATCACCAACACTGTCACCAACAGATCAGCAACATATCACCAACATATCACTAACATATCACCAACACTGTCAACAACATATCACCAACATATCACCAACACTGTCACCAACGTATCACCAACATATCACCAAAATATCACCAACATATGACCAACATATCAACAACACTGTCGCCAACATATCACCAACACTGTCACCAACATATCACCAACATATCACCAACATATCACCAACACTGTCACCAACATATTACCAATACTGTCACCAACATATCACCAATATATCACCAATTTATCACCAACATATCACCAACATTGTCACCAACATATCACCAACACTGTCAACAACATATCACCAACATATCACCAACACTGTCACCAAAGTATCACCAACATATCACCAACACTGTCACCAACATATCACCAACACTGTCACCAACATATGACCAACATATCAACAACACTGTCACCAACATATCACCAACACAGTCACCAACATATCACCAATATATCACCAACATATCACCAATACTGTCATCAACATATCACCAATATATCACCAACATATCACCAACACTGTTACCAACATATCACCAAAATATCACCAACACTGTCACCAACATATCACCAACAAATCACCAATATATCACCAACATATCACCAATATATCACCAACATATCACCAATATATCACCAACACTGTCACCAATATATCACCAACATATCACCAACATATCACCAACACTGTCACCAACATATCACCAACAATGTCACCAACATATCACCAACACTGTCACCAACATATCACCAACACTGTCACCAACATATCACCAACTGTCACCAACATATCACCAAAACTGTCACCAACATATCACCAACTGTCACCAACATATCACTAACATATCACCAACACTGTCAACAACATATCACCAACATATCACCAACACTGTCACCAACGTATCACCAACACATCACCAACACTGTCACTAACATATGACCAACATATCAACAACACTGTCACCAACATATCACCAACACTGTCACCAACATATCACCAATATATCACCAACATATCACCAACACTGTCACCAACATATCACCAATACTGTCACCAACATATCACCAATATATCACCAACATATCACCAACACTGTCACCAACATATCACCAATACTGTCACCAACATATCACCAATATATCACCAACATATCACCAACACTGTTACCAACATATCACCAAAATATCACCAACACTGTCACCAACATATCACCAACATATCACCAATATATCACCAACATATCACCAACACTGTCACCAACATATCACCAATACTTTCACCAACATATCACCAACACTTTCACCAACATATCACCAACACTGTCACCAACATATCACCAACTGTCACCAACATATCACCAAAACTGTCACCAACATATCACCAACATATCACCAACATATCACCAACACTGTCACCAACATATCACCAATACTGTCACCAACATATCACCAATATATCACCAACTTATCACCAACATATCACCAACATTGTCACCAACATATCACCAACACTGTCACCAACAGATCAGCAACACTGTCACCAACATATCACTAACATATCACCAACACTGTCAACAACATATCACCAACATATCACCAACACTGTCACCAAAGTATCACCAACATATCACCAACACTGTCACCAACATATCACCAACACTGTCACCAACATATGACCAACATATCAACAACACTGTCACCAACATATCACCAACACTGTCACCAACATATCACCAATATATCACCAACATATCACCAATACTGTCACCAACATATCACCAATATATCACCAACATATCACCAACACTGTTACCAACATATCACCAAAATATCACCAACACTGTCACCAACATATCACCAACATATCACCAATATATCACCAACATATCACCAACATATCACCAACATATCACCAATATATCACCAACATATCACCAACACTGTCACCAACATATCACCAACATATCACCAACATATCACCAACACTGTCACCAACATATCACCAACAATGTCACCAACATATCACCAACACTGTCACCAACATATCACCAACACTGTCACCAACATATCACCAACTGTCACCAACAAATCACCAATACTGTCACCAACATATCACCAACACTGTCACCAACATATCACCAACTGTCACCAACATATCACTAACATATCACCAACACTGTCAACAACATATCACCAACATATCACAAACACTGTCACCAACGTATCACCAACATATCACCAAAATATCACCAACACTGTCACCAACATATGACCAACATATCAACAACACTGTCACCAACATATCACCAACACTGTCACCAACATATCACCAACAAATCACTAACATATCACCAACACTGTCAACAACATATCACCAACATATCACCAACACTGTCACCAACGTATCACCAACATATCACCAAAATATCACCAACACTGTCACCAACATATGACCAACATATCAACAACACTGTCACCAACATATCACCAACACTGTCACCAACATATCACCAATATATCACCAACATATCACCAACACTGTCACCAACATATCACCAATACTGTCACCAACATATCACCAATATATCACCAACATATCACCAACACTGTCACCAACATATCACCAATACTGTCACCAACATATCACCAATATATCACCAACACTGTTACCATCATATCAACAAAATATCACCAACACTGTCACCAACATATCACCAACATATCACCAATATATCACCAACATATCACCAACACTGTCACCTGTAATAATGAACTTTTGCGAGAGTCCTCGAGAGAATGAGCTGCGCTGAGAGAGCTCTCCAGCGTGATGTAATATTTCTTGCGAGAGAGAGACCAATAATAATCACTTGGAATAGAGATCAAACAATAATACTGGATCTTGAATGTCGTGACCGATGAATTGACGATTCATGAACGATCGACTGACCGCTCGTCCCTTGAGATTGAGATCACTCCTCTTCACCACGAGCCCGAGTACCAGAGGTGCTTTAGCACGATGAGCGAGGGCTCGTGATGCTGCTTATGGCCGGATTGCTGAATGACGAGTTCCTCGCCACTCTGATGATCTGCCCCGTTCTCAAGCTGCCATGCCAGTCTTTTGGACCGCCATGATTGATGCCTCGTACTTCACGTCATTCTGTTGCGACTCTCCTTGGACCGTTATGATCTATAGTGTAGTACTTCACGTTGTAACTTATCAATTCCCCCCGCGATTCTCCCAGCTCGTTCACTCGCTAGATGGTTGTAACACTGAAGATGTTTTAATGACTCAACTCAAGTCCTGACTACACACAAAACATCTTTATTTGACAAGGCACATGTCCGGATCATGTAAACACATTTCACAAATTAACAGTACATATATTCACAGTGATAATTCCCTCCCTGAACTAACATTAGTGCCACCCTCAGGTGCACTTCTCATGGACTGCTACTTTAGCCCAAACTCGGTGGAACTCTATTGTCGAGTTCCCAACTCTATGTAATCTACTTGACTAACAAGTTCAATGGTGTGTCATAGAAGCTAGTCATAAGCTCCCAAGTCTCTGAGGACCCTTACTTGAAGTTTCCCAATGATGTGTACGATCTACACGATCGATAAAAGTCTCTCTTCATGGTAGAAGCTTTGTCATAAGCTTCCTAAACTTTCCCGCCACGACTTCCTCGAAGTCAGCGAGATTATCCAACAACGTGTCGATTGCACTGATTCGCAATCAGCTTCTATGCCGAGAAGGTAACGCTAACCTTAACAGCTACAATCACACTTCTAGATTCTTCATAAGTCTTGCTCCACGACTTTCTCAAAGTCGGCGAGCGCTGGACACTTAACAAGTTTCCAACAATGTTCTACTGTGTCACTTTCATTGATGCACAATCAGTTTCTTTGCCACTAAGGTAACCCTAACCTTAACAGTGACAATCCCACTGATTCTATATTCTTCATAAATCTTGCTCTACGACTCCATCAAAGTCGGCGAGCGCTGGACACTTAACAAGTTTCCAACAATGTTCTTCTATGTCAATTTCACTGATTCACAATCAGTTTCATTGCCGCTAAGGTAACCCTAACCTTAACAGTGACAATCACACCTATTCTATCTTGCCATATCTAACACAACATTTAGTAACTAACAATCACAACTCCTGGAAATAGGATAACTAAACTAATTGGCTGTCGCCCTATATCTGTCTTAACTTTCATCTATTTACAACTCCTTTCTAGTCCGCGGTAAGCTAACTAGATTTCTCTAGACGTCCGCACTGGACCCGGCTCAAATGCACACTGACTTTAAAATCTACGTCTATTCTCAACTCCCCACTTCCCCTGAAAACATCTCACCCATTCACGCTTATTTCGCTTTTCTCTATAATACAGTTCACTCACTCCCACCTGACCACTTCTGCTTGTCTCCCCTAGATGTTTATTATTTCTCTACTAATATCGTCTGTTTCAATCAACTCTCATCAATACTCTGTTTCTCTTGTTGCCCCGCTACACACCCGTTTCATACACCCTCATCTATTCGCTGTTACACTGCCTTATACCTTCCGCAAGTTATTTAAACATCTGTAATAACTTCCAGACTATTATTCCTTACCACTTCTTGCTAATTATACCTTCCGTACCTTATATTATCTCTACACCTACCCACTAAATGCCCTACTTTGCCACATCCATAACATCTTCTTGTCTCCCCTACCTCTATTACCTGTCCTCTTCTTTGTCTCATACTTCCTTGTTTACACTCATATTTTATATGTCCTATCTTCCCACATCTATAGCATGTTCTTCTCTCTTGTATGCTATTCACTATTTGTCTACCTTCTCGTTGCTCATCCCTTCTCCTAAAATGGTCTACTTCCATCGGACTGTCTTGTCTTTCTATCCCCCTTTTTCTTTTTGTTGACTATGTTCTTGAAATCTTCTTACTAACCCTTCTTCTTCAACTGCTATTTCTAATAACTGCAACAATTTCATGTTCTTTTTCCTTGATAATGTTAACCTTAACCCTTTATCCCTTACTCCTCTATCAATGTCGCTATCAGTATCTTGTCTACCTGCTCTGACTCAACCCCTTTGCCAAATCCTCTTTCAGCCATCTCCCTTATCCTTTCCCATACTCTTGTACCGTTTCATACCTTTCTTGCCTTACTCTTTTAACTCCATTAACGCATGCTGCTCATCCTGAAATCTCCCATATCTACTTGCTAAATATGACTTAAATTCCTGCCATGGTTCTTCATTTCTATCTTCAACTCTTCTCCTTACACACGCTAGCACTGCCCCTTGACTTGTGGCCACTGCCAAGTCTTTCCATTCTATTTGATTTAACCTTTTCCTATTACCCCAGAACTCAATTGCTTGTATCCAATTTTCAAACGTTTCTACTTGTCCCTCAAATATTGGTATTCTACCTTTTATTTCCTGTATCTGCAAACTACCACTTAATCTTTCAATCACTTCTCCCATCTTTTGCACCGCTTGCCACATGTACCCTTCCCGAGATATATTCTCCATTTGTTAATTATCTTTTCCCTCTTTGCATAGGTCTTCCTATTGATACGTTCACTTATATCTCTTTACAACATAAAATAATTCAGCATTTTACATAATACCTCATTTGCTCATTATTTCCTTTCTTTGTAGAGGTTTTCTATTGCCATATTAATAATATACCTTTAGCAACAATCATTTTTAAAAAAAATACATCATTTTATACAATACCTTATTTGCTAATTATTTCCCCCTTTCTTGTAGAGGTTTTCTTCTATTGGCCTATTAACAAAATACATTTAACAACAATACACACACAAAATTCATTCTGAATTATTTCCCTTTCCTTGTCGATGTTTTCTCAATTGGCATATTAACCATATACCTTTTACAACCATACAACAAAAAAAAATTCCAGCCTTCTACACAATACTCTTACATCTTATGTCAAACTCTTTCAATTGTTTGACTTATCTCACACAACTTATTTCTTTCTTTCCTGTATTCTAGCCATGTGTGTCTATCAATTTAAATCCTACTCATTTTCCTATTCTACCCCCTTCCTTTAATTCTTCATCCGTTAACTCTATTCTATCTACAAAAATGTTCGACACACATGACTCCAATACTTCTTTATCACACTCATTTGTTAGTAATTTGTCTCTTTTTCAATCACTCTTCCACTCACATACTATCTTTCAATCAATTTTAATTAACTAATTACTGAATCACATCCTCGATGATCCTTAGAATACTTAAACACATTTTTCTCTCTTTCTCTCTTTGTGCCTTTCAGTTGTCTTGTTGCAACCGATCTAGCGTTGATCAGTCACCAATGTAATAATGAACTTTTGCGAGTCCTCGAGAGAATGAGCTGCGCTGAGAGAGCTCTCCAGCGTGATGTAATATTTCTTGTGAGAGAGAGACCAATAATAATCACTTGGAATAGAGATCAAACAATAATACTGGATCTTGAATGTCGTGACCGATGAATTGACGATTCATGAACGATCGACTGACCGCTCGTCCCCTTGAGATTGAGATCACTCCTCTTCACCACGAGCCCGAGTACCAGAGGTGCTTTAGCACGATGAGCGAGGGCTCGTGATGCTGCTTATGGCCGGATTGCTGAATGACGAGTTCCTCGCCACTCTGATGATCTGCCCCGTTCTCAAGCTGCCATGCCAGTCTTTTGGACCGCCATGATTGATGCCTCGTACTTCACGTCATTCTGTTGCGACTCTCCTTGGACCGTTATGATCTATAGTGTAGTACTTCACGTTGTAACTTATCAATTCCCCCGCGATTCTCCCAGCTCGTTCACTCGCTAGATGGTTGTAACACTGAAGATGTTTTAATGACAACTCAAGTCCTGACTACACACAAAACATCTTTATTTGACAAGGCACATGTCCGGATCATGTAAACACATTTCACAAATTAACAGTACATATATTCACAGTGATAATTCCCTCCCTGAACTAACATTAGTGCCACCCTCAGGTGCACTTCTCATGGACTGCTACTTTAGCCCAAACTCGGTGGAACTCTATTGTCGAGTTCCCAACTCTATGTAATCTACTTGACTAACAAGTTCAATAGTGTGTCATAGAAGCTAGTCATAAGCTCCCAAGTCTCTGAGGACCCTTACTTGAAGTTTCCCAATGATGTGTACGATCTACACGATCGATAAAAGTCTCTCTTCATGGTAGAAGCTTCGTCATAAGCTTCCTAAACTTTCCCGCCACGACTTCCTCGAAGTCAGCGAGATTATCCAACAACGTGTCGATTGCACTGATTCGCAATCAGCTTCTATGCCGAGAAGGTAACGCTAACCTTAACAGCTACAATCACACTTCTAGATTCTTCATAAGTCTTGCTCCACGACTTTCTCAAAGTCGGCGAGCGCTGGACACTTAACAAGTTTCCAACAATGTTCTACTGTGTCACTTTCATTGATGCACAATCAGTTTCTTTGCCACTAAGGTAACCCTAACCTTAACAGTGACAATCCCACTGATTCTATATTCTTCATAAATCTTGCTCTACGACTCCATCAAAGTCGGCGAGCGCTGGACACTTAACAAGTTTCCAACAATGTTCTTCTATGTCAATTTCACTGATTCACAATCAGTTTCATTGCCGCTAAGGTAACCCTAACCTTAACAGTGACAATCACACCTATTCTATCTTGCCATATCTAACACAACATTTAGTAACTAACAATCACAACTCCTGGAAATAGGATAACTAAACTAATTGGCTGTCGCCCTATATCTGTCTTAACTTTCATCTATTTACAACTCCTTTCTAGTCCGCGGTAAGCTAACTAGATTTCTCTAGACGTCCGCACTGGACCCGGCTCAAATGCACACTGACTTTAAAATCTACGTCTATTCTCAACTCCCCACTTCCCCTGAAAACATCTCACCCATTCACGCTTATTTCGCTTTTCTCTATAATACAGTTCACTCACTCCCACCTGACCACTTCTGCTTGTCTCCCCTAGATGTTTATTATTTCTCTACTAATATCGTCTGTTTCAATCAACTCTCATCAATACTCTGTTTCTCTTGTTACCCCGCTACACACCCGTTTCATACACCCTCATCTATTCGCTGTTACACACCAACATATCACCAATACTTTCACCAACATATCACCAACACTTTCACCAACATATCACCAACACTGTCACCAACATATCACCAACTGTCACCAACATATCACCAAAACTGTCACCAACATATCACCAACACTGTCACCAACATATCACCAACACTGTCACCAACACTGTCACCAACATATCACCAACACTGTCACCAACATATCACCAACATATCACCAACATTGTCACCAACATATCACCAACACTGTCACCAACAGATCAGCAACACTGTCACCAACATATCACTAACATATCACCAACACTGTCAACAACATATCACCAACATATCACCAACACTGTCACCAACATATGACCAACATATCAACAACACTGTCACCAACATATCACCAACACTGTCACCAACATATCACCAATATAGCACCAACATATCACCAACACTGTCACCAACATATCACCATACTGTCACCAACATATCACCAATATATCACCAACATATCACCAACACTGTTACCAACATATCACAAAAATATCACCAACACTGTCACCAACATATCACCAATATATCACCAACATATCACCAACATATCACCAATATATCACCAACATATCACCAATGTATCACCAACACTGTCACCAATATATCACCAATATATCACCAACATATCACCAATATATCACCAACATATCACCAACATATCACCAATATATCACCAACATATCACCAATGTATCACCAACACTATCACCAATATATCACCAACATATCACCAACATATCACCAACACTGTCACCAACATATCACCAACACTGTCACCAACATATCACCAACACTGTCACCAACATATCATCAACACTGTCACCAACATATCACCAACTGTCACCAACATATCACCAAAACTGTCACCAACATATCACCAACACGGTCACCAACATATCACCAACATATCAACAACACTGTCACCAAAATATAACCAACACTGTCACCAATATATCACCAACATATCACCAACATATCACCAATATATCACCAACATATCATCAACATATCACAAATATACCACCAATATATCACCAAAATAGCACCAATATATCACCAACATATCACCAATATATCACCAACACTGTCACCAATATATCACCAACATATCACCAACACTGTCACCAACATATGACCAACACTGTCACCAACATATCACCAACACTGTCACCAACATATCACCAACACTGTCACCCACTGAGACTGATTTCAACACCTACCGGACACTGCCCCAGCAATGTACTCATTTATCGACATCACGAATGTTGGAGATCCGGCCACATCCACTGGAATGCTGCTAACATTCTCCTGCAAGTAGAGTGCGCCCTCGTCGCTAGCGTCATCAACATGTAGCCTTGACAACCGAGACAAAAAAATAAACAAGTATTGTGGTTAGCAACCAGAGCGACACCTCCATCACACTAAATGAACAAACGGTAATTCTACTTTGTGTCTTTATGAACTAGTAACAGATTTTTTAATGAGGTCAACTCTGTTTTTTTAATTTTTTTTATAGAAGAGCGTTTGTTATACAGGATTGGTTTCGCTGAAATAATACAAACAAGACGCTGGGTATGTACGTAAATTATGTCAGGTTTTTCGTTCCTAATTGTTAAATTCAGAACCTATTTTCCTCTCCAACCTGAACGGCCCAAACGCGCTTTAGTAACATTTTACGACTTTAACGGTTATGAGATGCACGCTTCATTTGCATTTGACAACTATAATTGTCGTGAGTTGGTACTGTTATGTTAGTTATGGTACCTGATGATAATAACGCAGATGAAATCAAAACGAACTTCAGAGATTTGGTATATTATAGCTTTATCGTTTTATGTGGGGGGAGAGAAGGGGAGCCCTCGGGAGCCCAGTTGGGAAAAACCACCCCACTACATAGTGACGTTCGGACAAACTGCATTAGATTCCCGTTGCATGCAGTGTGAATAGTACTCACTGTTGGAGGGGGGGGGGGAAGATACCCCTGCGGGCGACCCAGCCAATGAAAAAAAAATGTGTTCCAGGGTTCATACTCCAGGAAGATGAGGAATGGCGCTCGCTCGTGAGTTACGATGCTTGTGGCGATACTATATTGGAGTCTCCAAAAACTTCCGGATAGGCGGCTGAGCACATATGGGTAAAAAAAATACTAGCGTGGTAAGACTCCTATTAAAGTCTTGTACCGTTACCTTTCGTTTTGTGATGAAATTATAAAGTTCCGGCCAACTTTGTTATTATTGTCAATGATCACAACATACAAACCTAAAATGTCGACGATTCTAGATTCCAACTACTTTATAAATGCGTACGTTATCCTTCCACTCTCCCACTCCCCAGGGGAAAAAAAATTAAGAATGAGTAGAATGTACTGACTCAGAACATCTTCACTAATAGAAGCTTCCGGTGAATGTGGAGGATAAGCGGCAGGAACCGTTAAGACACTTTCTGAAAAATGTTCCTTGTTGCAGTTTCCTCGTATCCCAAGTCCGGCTTGCTGCCGGCGCTACTGAGTTTACTTCTCTGTGCACACCGTGAGCTGTGTTTTTTCATCCGGATCGTGTTTCGATATTCCGATTGTTTACGACAAATGATGATATCGTATGACAAAGGACAGTTTCGGATTCCACTGGCACGGGCGGTTGAGCAATTATGGATTTTAATTCGTTTGCAGTGATACCGGGGCATTCTACTAACTATAATAAGTATAACTATCTTCACTAATAAGTGCTGCGAAATGTCGAAGACTTGAACTAAAATGTCACTTTAAGATTACAGCAAGCAGCTGTGTTTAGAGCGGCCCCAGTTCTAAAGTTTAACGAAAAGCGTTTTTGGCTGATAAGAAGGTCATAAATATAAGTATTGATCAAAAGATAATAGACAAAATGTTCTTTTCTATATCAGGTTAAGATAAAAGCATGCGTCTTTTGATAAAAAATATAACTAGTTCATTAAGTTTAGTAAACTTTAGTAAAATTTAGGTCAAAAGATAAAATGAAGCAAAGGTTGGCGTCTAGCAGTAGCGTTTGTGGGAATGATGGTGTTTTAAAACCGACATTTCCCAGTTACCATCGACACATCGGAGCAGTGTGTCATGCGGCCAAATACGGTGTTCGAAACCCGCGGTAGCCATAATGAATTGTTGTCTATTGGGGGTGAAACAAAAACACGGAGTCTCACACGTCGTGGTAACCGCATTAACTAAGCGGACTTTAATTCTCTAGTCCTGTCGAGAACCCACCGACATACATGTGACCCGTTTCGTCTTGTCAGACGGTCTAGTGGAGGCTATTGTGTATTTTTAAAAATGTTTTGGAGGCTTTGTTTTTGTCGAACAGCTTCTCTTGTGGCTAATTCTATCAATGTTTGACAAACACACACGGCCACAGAATGAACAAGTCAGGCCCACTGATCCACGGGGTTTACATCCTTTTTCATGAGTCTTTTCTCTTCTAAGTTTTGCCTTGGCACAGTCTCAAATGATGTTATACCATTCGTTATACATGCTCTACATGATGTTCGATCACTTGCCAGATGTTCCCAGTCATTTTCACAGATAAAGAATTCATTCAGAGATGATTTACAAATATCTCTATATCGTAGTTTAGGTCTGCCGATTTGTATTTTTCCGTGTATTAGTTCACCATATAGTATCTGATTGGGGATGCGTTTTTCTTCTGTGAGTTTGCCGAAAGTCGTAGCTGTCTTACCCATTCGGCTTTTTATTTCATCATCAAGAGAAGTGATTTGTGTAATTGTGGTTCCAAGATACGTGAATTTCTTAACTGATTCTAGTGGACAATCTTTTAAAGTGATTAATAAAGGTTTGATGTCGCCTTGACTTAGTATTACTGTTTTCTGAACATTAATTGACAGTAAAAAAAAGTCGTATGTTTTGTCCAGGTTATTGATCAGCGATTGTAGGGTGGCTTCACTATGAGCGACTAAGACTGCATCGTCAGCAAATAAAAGTACTTTAAGTAGGGCAACATTTGTTTTTGCTCTTAGTCGTGCTAAGTTGAACAGTGAGCCATCTGGTCTTGTGCGAATGTAAATATCTTCTGAGAAACAAAAATCCTGAGTCTCACACGTCGTGACGACTGCTTTGACTAAGCGGTCTTTCCCTCTAGTCCTGTCCTGAGCCCCCGACATGCACCAGCAATGGTAATATGTATCGTAAAGATAATTTAGATTATCGACACATTTATTGGTGTAGTTGTCGGTATAACGCCAGGACTTCCATCTTTCTCAGAAAAAAATCTAAGGGAGACAAATGTCAGGCAGCCATTTCCAGAGGATGAGTGAATCCCAAAGACGACTGGAAAAGACAAATCACCACATTTCCGAACTGAACCGTACCCTCGTGATCAGTAGATGAGCGCACTTATGGCAGTGACAGACCATATACATTCATTTATCAGCAAAGACATCATAGAAAGAGACTTCCAAAACTGACCAGCATCTCTTGTACCTCAGACTGGCTCGCCGACAGGCATGGACAGACCCACCTTCAATCTTTCGGGCAGCGAACACGTGGGCAAAGTCAAACAAGAATTTCTCGTTATCGAATAAAAACAACTTTAATACGAATCGCTCAGTCTGGTCAAGTGGCCGTCTATTAATTTTGTTCTAAACTAGTGATCTGGGCGACAGTCCGATGGATGATCACGACTAGGTTCTAATAGAACTTTACTGTGAGTCTAGAGTAGTGTTTAAAAGTCTCGTCCTACATATTTGCTTGCCAGGTCGACTGCCAGTCCTAGAGTGTCCCTCTCCTCTCTCTTCTACTTTTTCAAAATTCTCCCGTCCGGGACTATTTGATTTCTATTGTTCCATTGGTAGTCGCTAAGCTGAACGTGACACTGATTGGTCATCATCATCATCATAGCGTGCCTTCTCCGCAACGAAGGTTGGCTACCATGGATCGCCATTCTACTGTTTCATGCTTTGATGGTGCAGGCTGACATAGATTGACTTGTCCATCTTTTGATTTACTCGTCCATGTTAGTCTTGGTCTGCCTCTTTTACCTTGTATTTTTCCTTCCAATATTACTTTTAGTAGGCTGTTGTGTCTTTTAACATGCCCCAAAAATTTCATTTGTCTTGTCTTAATTGTATTTAGTAGTTCTCTTTTTATTTTCAGTTGTTTTAAAACTTCATCGTTTGTTATCTTTTGTTTCCATCCAATTCTACCTATTCTTATATAAATCCACATTTCAAAGGCTTCAATTTTCTGTTCTGTTTTCTTGTCTAATGTCCATGATTGGTCAGTTCAAGCTATCTTCGATAAATTCCCGCGGATTAATCTTCAGGCTCTAAGACCTGGGAAGGGCAAACAATTGCTTTGCTGCGCTTCAATGACTTCTAATTGGACTGTATGGGTAGTCCTACCCTATTACATCACTCCCTTATCCTTTGTTGGAAACCATTGTCATGCAATGACAATTTTCCACATAGCCGTCTCTATCCTTCCTTATAGTCAAGTCCGTCGAGTCCATTACATTACATTTTCAGTTACATCATGAAATAGTTTCCAAGTCATCATCATCAAGTACCGGGCCTACTGGCGTAGGTGATCATGTCTCTCCACAACTTTCGATCTCGGCAGCTATTTATCATTTCTGTTGTTGACCTTCTGCCTAGCCATTCTCTTAAGGTGTCTGTTATTTTTTCTCTTTGCTTCCCTCTACCTCTTCGTCCCTCAATGTGTCCAGTTGTTACAATATATTTCAGTTGTTCTCTTCTCATTACATGGCCAAAAAATGATGATTGTTTCTTCCTAATATTGGAAATTAGCTCTCTTTTTGCTTTGACCTCTCTCAGAACATCTTCATTACTCTTCTTAGCTGTCCATGGTACTCTCAACATTCTTCTGTAAAACCACATTTCTACAGACTCCAGTGATATTCTTGTCTGTTGTCCTATTGTCCATGATTCACATCCATATGATAAAACTGGCGCTACATAACATTTAAACTCTTTTTCTGGTTTCTGTTGTCAAAAAATGGATTGCATAGTATCTTCCCCATTTTTTGGAAAGCTGCTTTTGCCTGAGCCATTCTGCAATCTCACCTCTTTTGTACATCTTCCATCTGAGGTTAACAAAGTTCCCAAATATTTAAATTCATTTTCCTGTTTTAATATTGTTCCACTTGTCTTTATTTTGCACTGAGGTGATGTCAGTTTCCAAGTAAACCTCTCTAATCAAACAAGACATTTTCATCATCAACATTGATGACTCTCTCGTACACATCTCTCACAAAAACACATGCGGAGCAGTTTCTTATGAAAATTAATATGAGTCTATTTACTCTTCAGGTTATCCGTGGACTTTTGCCTGAACGACTCACAATCAACCCTTCATAAATATCTCTATTTACATCAGTGAATTAAGAAATTATATGAAATAAAACCAAATTGACAACATCGATAATTAATGAAAAAATAATGCATTTCCTGTATAACTTTAATTTGCTCCCCACATTTATGTGTGTCACTCATTCTTACATCTGAGACTTACTGATACAGTTAGATTCTTTTTTACATACAGTAATTCTATCTATCTATTGACCTTTCGAGCCGTAACCGGCCCATAGGGTGTAGACCAAGATACACCTTCTCCTATATGAATTTTTGTTCTAGCAGTTTTCTTTTAAAGATATTTTATCAAATCTCGCCATCTGTCTCTGTTCTGTGCAAGCAGTTCTATCTCATTGAGGGAGCCGACTCCTGCTGCTCTTGCCTCTCTCATCAATGTTCTTCTCAGTGTCTCCCTGGGTCTTCCTCTTTTTCTTTTACCTGTTGTTTCCCATATGAGGGCTTGCTTTGCTATTCGATTATTATCTCTTCTCATCACATGTCCAACGTATGACCATCGTCTTTTCTTTATTACTGAAGATATTAGTGGTTGATTGGCGATTTCTCTAATTTCCTCGTTCGTTTTGAATTCGTTCCATGCTATACCAAGTATTTTCCTTAGACATTTATTTTCGAATGCGTTCAACTTTGTTTCTATATCTCTTGTTGTTTTCCAGCTTTCACACGCATACGTAAGGGTTGATAGTACATTTGATTTGAATAGCCTAAGTTTTGTGTTTGTGCTAATGAGTTTTGATTTCCACAACTTTTCAAGGCTTCTGAAAGACATTGCTGCTTTAGCTATTCTGATTCTAATTTCTTTGCTCGTATCCCCTTCTCGATCAATGTGACTTCCAAGATAGATAAAGTGATCGATCTCTTCTACTGGTTTGTTTTCCATGTATATTTTGTCACTTGTTGGAATTAAACTTTTCATGACTTTAGTCTTTTCATGATTGACCTCAAGCCCAATTTTGCTGGCTATTGATGATAGTTCATTTGTGTTTTCCTGCATCGTTTTTATCTGACTGCTGATGAGAACTATGTCATCAGCAAAGTCGAGGTCCTCCAAATGGTCTCCTTGTATCCATTCGATGCCTTTATTACCAGTGCAGCATTTCTTCATTATGAAGTCCATAACAATTCCAAATAACAAGGGCGATAAAATACATCCTTGTTTAACCCCAGTTTCTATTGGGAAACATTCGCTCAGTCCTTCCTCTGTTCGAACTGCACATGTGTAACCATCATACATGTCTTTGATAATATTTATGATGGTAAACCATATTGCTTCAGAATTTTCCACAAAGAATCTCTATGAATACTATCAAATGCTTTTTTGAAGTCGATGAAGTTAAGTACAAAAGGTTTTTGCTTTTCAATGTGTTCCTCCAATATAAGTCGTAGAGTGAAAATGTGGTCAAGACAGCTTCTCCCTTTTCTAAACCCAGCCTGTTCTCCACGCATTACTGTATCTATTGAATCCTTTATTCTATTTAGGATGATTTTGCAGAATAACTTTGAGGCAACTGACAAAAGTGTCACGCCTCTCCAGTTGTTACAATCTCTAAGATTGCCCTTTTTTGGGATCTTAACAATGAATACCGTAATTACACAACAGCAAAATCAAATTCAACAACAGCCTAAGGTACGACATTATAACAATTATTAATATATGGATGTTTCTCGCGCTTTCTTTTGCTGGCATGATCCAGAAAATCATTCATCCTTCCCATTCTTTGGGGCATAAAAAGGACCTGTTTTCACTCGCTCTTCACACCGCCCCCTCCCTTCTTGTATTATCTTGTCTCGCTCTTCACACCGCCCCCTCCCTTCTTGTATTATCTTGTCTCGTTCATCACACCGCCCCCTCCTTTCTTGTATTATCTTGTCTCGTTCATCACACCGCCCCCTCCTTTCTTGTATTATCTTGTCTTGTTCATCACACCGCCCCCTCCTTTCTTGTATTATCTTGTCTCGTTCATCACACCGCCCCCTCCTTTCTTGTATTATCTTGTCTCGTTCATCACACCGCCCCCTCCTTTCTTGTATTATCTTGTCTCGTTCATCACACCGCCCCCTCCTTTCTTGTATTATCTTGTCTCGTTCATCACACCGCCCCCTCCTTTCTTGTATTATCTTGTCTCGTTCATCACACCGCCCCCTCCCTTCTTGTATTATCTTGTCTCGTTCATCACACCGCCCCCTCCTTTCTTGTATTATCTTGTCTCGTTCATCACACCGCCCCCTCCTTTCTTGTATTATCTTGTCTCGTTCATCACACCGCCCCCTCCTTTCTTGTATTATCTTGTCTCGTTCATCACACCGTCCCCTCCTTTCTTGTATTATCTTGTCTCGTTCATCACACCGCCCCCTCCTTTCTTGTATTATCTTGTCTCGTTCATCACACCGCCCCCTCCTTTCTTGTATTATCTTGTCTCGTTCATCACACCGCCCCCTCCTTTCTTGTATTATCTTGTCTCGTTCATCACACCGCCCCCTCCTTTCTTGTATTATCTTGTCTCGCTCATCACACCGCCTTCTCCCTTCTTGAATTATCTTGTCTCGCTCATCACACCGCCTTCTCCCTTCTTGAATTATCTTGTCTCGCTCATCACACCGCCTTCTCCCTTCTTGAATTATCTTGTCTCATTCATCACACCGCCCCCTCCTTTCTTGTATTATCTTGTCTCGTTCATCACACCGCCTTCTCCCTTCTTGAATTATCTTGTCTCGCTCATCACACCGCCTTCTCCCTTCTTGAATTATCTTGTCTCGCTCATCACACCGCCTTCTCCCTTCTTGTATTATCTTGTCTCACTCATCACACCGCCTTCTCCCTTCTTGTATTATCTTGTCTCACTCATCACACCGCCCCCTCCCTTCTTGTATTATCTTGTCTCGTTCATCACACCGCCCCCTCCCTTCTTGTATTATCTTGTCTCACTCATCACACCGCCTTCTCCCTTCTTGTATTATCTTGTCTCGTTCATCACACCGCCCCCTCCCTTCTTGTATTATCTTGTCTCACTCATCACACCGCCTTCTCCCTTCTTGTATTATCTTGTCTCGTTCATCACACCGCCTTCTCCCTTCTTGAATTATCTTGTCTCACTCATCACACCGCCTTCTCCCTTCTTGTATTATCTTGTCTCACTCATCACACCGCCTTCTCCCTTCTTGAATTATCTTGTCTCACTCATCACACCGCCTTCTCCCTTCTTGTATTATTATGTCTCACTCATCACACCGCCTTCTCCCTTCTTGTATTATCTTGTCTCACTCACCACACCGCCTTCTCCCTTCTTGTATTATCTTGTCTCACTCTGGTGTTCCAAGTGGCCAGAACACCACTTCTGAACCTGAAGAACTATCAACATTAGGATCGCTTCTGTCAAACACATCTACTTACTTCTTTATCATTCCTTTTGTTGCGCTTCGCTTTTCTACATCTGGCCTTCGATTAAGCTCTTTCTTAATCTCGGAATTCTTTCGCCTTAGAGACGCTACCTCTTCATCTAAGTCAGACTTCTCTCGTATTAGGTTCTTTACCTTGTCAATTACTTCTGATTTCTCCTTTCTTAAACTTACAACTAAATCCTTGGACACTTTGACTTCACCCAAAAGTTGGTTATTCTGTGCTTTCATCTCATCAACTTCTCGAATCATACATTCACTGTATCTGTCAGTCTCAGACTTTTGTTCTGCAAGTTCTTCAAGCTCTTTAATTCTTGTTTCTAGACACTTGTTTTTGCACTCTAGCCTATCTACTGTGTCTTTCAGCTCTAATAGCATCATCATCATCATTGAGTGCCGTCTCCGCAACGAAGGTTGGCTACCATGGAGCGCCATTTTGCTCTATCTCTTGCTTTGATGGTGCAGGTTGTCATCGGTTGATTTGTCCATCTTTTGATGTTACTCGTCCATGTTAATCTTGGTCTGCCTCTGCCTCTTTTCCTTGTATTTTCCCTCCAGGATCACTTTCAGTAGGCTGTTGTGTCTTTTAACATGGCCTAAGAATCGCATTTGTCTTGTTCTAATTGTGTTCAGAAGTTCTCTTTTCATTTTTAGTTGTTTTAAGACTTTGTCATTTGTTTTCTTTTCCTTCCATCCAATTCTACCTATTCTTCTATATATCCACATTTCAAAGGCTTCAATTCTCTGTTCTGTTTTCTTGTCTAATGTCCATGTTTCAGCACCATATAGGAATATTGAGAAGATGTAACAATTTGCTATTCTTAGTTTTAGCTCTGGTGTTATTTGTTTTGATGTTAGTATGTCCTTCATGACATTAAAATTACTTTTTGCCATTCCTATTCTTTTGTTTATTTCAGTTGTACATTTTCCATCACTGGTTATAGTATGTCCAAGGTAGTTATAGTTCTGAACTGTCTCAAGGTCTATTCCTTCAATTTTGATATCCACTTGTGGGTTTTGAGTATTTTCTTTGTTTATGATCATAGTTTTAGTCTTTTTGATATTCATATCTAGTCCATATTTTTTGCTTGTCGTGTTTATTTCATTAAGTAATTGTTGTAGGTCTTTAGGATTTTCTGCTAGTAGTACAGTATCGTCAGCATATCTTAGGTTATTGATTATCTTTCCATTAATTTGTAGGCCTGGCATCTCTATGATGTTTTTAAAGATTTGCTCAGTGTATATATTGAACAAGCTTGGTGATAGGATGCATCCTTGTCTTACTCCTCTTTTTATATCAATGGGTGTAGATAACTCTTTGTTATATTTTATTATTGCTGTTTGCTCCCAGTATAGATTGCATATTAGTCGTATATCCATGTCATCTAGATGTATCTCTTTTAGGCATTCTATAAGTTGTTTGTGGTGCACTCTATCAAAAGCTTTGGTGTAGTCTATGAAGCAGGCATATATTGGTTTGTTTACTTCTGTGTATTTTTCGATTAATGTTCTCATGCAGAATATGGCTTCTTTTGTCCCGCTATTTTTCGTAAATCCAAATTGCTGCTCATCTAATTCAGTATTGATTTTATTCTGAATCCTTCCTTGTATAACTTTTAGCAAGATTTTTGTAACATGGCTCATTAGGCTTATTGTTCTAAAGTCACTGCATTCAACTGCACCATTCTAATAGCATCAACTTATCTTTTTCACTTCTCTTCTCCATAATTCTTATTTCGGCATCTTTTCTTGATATTACATCTTCTAGGATATTTGTAGCCACACAGGCGTCTCTAAATTATTTCTTCACCTCCCTTGTTTCTTCATTAATAGTTTGTGTAGCACTGTCGGTCACTCTGCTCTCAGGCTCCTTTAATCCCACTATCAAACACTCATTTATATTACCGATTGCATGGCTTGACTTATGTTCCAACTTCTGTTCCATTCTCTCTAAGGCCTTCTCCTTTCTGATCATTTTTTTCTGTTTCAGGCTAGACAGCCTGTTTGTCTTGTTATTTGGGCCGTTTGATTTGGACCACATAGGCGTTCTCGCATGCACGTGCTTGGTTGCGCGCTTCTCTTTAACTCCAGAGGGATCTTGCCAACTACACCTGGTTGTTGGGGTAACATGCTATGCCCAAACGGTTGATTTACCATTCACTTTATTTATTTCAGTCCTCCTGTCTACACTATTTATTTCATAGCTCTTACGTCCAGCAGTTTGTCTTTTGTTCTTCCATCTCCACCTAGATTCCTGGGGTGGTAATCTTCTTCCGTGAAAATGACTTGTTTCCTTGCTCATCGCATATACTTCTTTACTCATTTCACTTAGTCGGCCCTTATTTCTCCATCTTATAGTCGCTTGATTAACTTCCCTAGGCTTTTCTACTATTTTTCTTGTATTAAACCATTCACTGATGGTTGGGCTTTCTTCAGGTAGGTTTAAATTCAGTTTCTTCCTGAACCCTGTTTCTTTAATAGAGACATTAATCGCTTCATCTAGCGTCTTGGGGTTCAGCCTCGCTAAGTGTAGTTGTAGATCTGTGGATCTTAGTCCATCTATATAAATCTATATAAGTTGTCTACTAAAGCTGTCGGTTTCTAAACCAGATTCCTCTGCCAGCTCTAAAAGTCTATTACTGTATGCAGTTATTGTCTCTCCTCTTTCTTGTTTAAACTTCCTCAAAAGTATGAAAGCAGTGTAGGCATCTCCTACCGCAACATACCTAGCTTTTAAATCTATCTGGAGGGACTTCCATGTGCATGAAGGTTCACTCTTTAGCCTTCTCTGGATGAAGTCAGATACTTCGCCTCTACATGATTTAAAAGCTATTAATTTCTTGCCTTCCTCATCTATAGAATAAATGAGGGCACACTTTTCAATTTCTGCCATCCATCGTCTGCATTTGGTTGGCTCGCCAGAGTAATTTGAGATACTGGCACTCACTTCTTGATGTCTAAAACTATTTTCTAAACCGGTGATGACTACTAATTTCTTGCAGGGTCTGCAACGTGGGAGTCATGCCTCTCTTCATCTTGATAATTAATTAATTAATAATAAACTTATTCGCTAGCAAAGAACATTGTACTATTAGTCCCATAAATGATTCGCTTCCAGAGGTTTATGATGTAAACAAAGCAGTTTTGTCATTGCAAGTGAATAATGTCCACACCTATAATTGGTCAGGATTGTGTAGCAGCAGCAGCTTTATAGCGAACACAGAAAACATCACATGATTGTGATGTTCTGAAACAGCTATGCCATGCTACCCTAGAATTGCCTTTAATGGGATTACTGTGACCACAAACCACTCTCCATGTGTGTGCCACATATTTCACCCCAGAAAGAAACACTGAATATAACAACATCATGTGCCGTCTGTGATATTAATGACCACAGACCAGGAGCCTCCAGTTTGATTGATACAACTGTTGCACCAAGCATTTCATCAGCAGAGCCATATCTATGGAATATTAATCTTACATTGTTCTTGAATGATGTCCAAGTTAATGAGACATCAGAATCATGTGGTGGCAGCTACAAGAAGGGAGCGGATAACATCAAGTTCTGCTGCTATAAAGGAGACTTGCCTTGCTATCCCAGAATTGCCTTAAATGAGATCACTGTAGTTGAAAACTTCTCCTCTTGTGTAAACTACACATTCACATCTAAGAGTGGATCAGTGAAGGTCACAAAATCATATTCTCACTGTGGTTTTACTAACTACAGGTCATGTGGCTTCTGTTGGATTGGAAATGATAACTTACCACCACTGTGTGTCTATATGTTTGGAATTGGAGTCATCAATTATGGCCTAACATCATCAAGTGCTATGACGATCATCATTTTCGGGAGGACGTGAACTCCCATGGTATATGGTGGATAGGCGGCAGGAACCATTGAAGGCTATGTCTGGAAAGTGTTCCTTCTTGCAGTTTCCTCATATTCCAAGTCCGGCTTGTTGCAGGAGCTACTGAGTTAAGTGCTCTGTGCACACCGTGAGCTGTGTGTCTCATCTGTTTTGATCCTGCTTCGATATCCCGCTTGTTTACGATGAATGATGATATCGTATGACAGGGAACAGTTGGCTGTGTTCACTTTCTGCGCGGTTTCGCCTTATATCTTTTGGCATGTGCTGAGACTGCTACGATGGGGACTACAGTTACCTTTCTTTGTTTGGGAGATGAGTTAGTAATTCGGATGATTCCACTGGCACTGGCGGTTGAGCAATTATGGATTTTAATTCGTTTGCTGTGATACCGAGGCCTTCCATAACCAATAACCAATAATAACACACACACACACACACGTTATTTAGATCAGTCAAAAGAATTTCTGCTTTCTTCCACAAACACTTACCAAGAAAAACGTATTTACTTCACACTAACAAGCATTTGTTCAATATATCAAATAAATCTGTAAAATATATAAGAACAATCCAACTTGCATGATTCTGAAGTCCTGGAATTCCTAATACACTTTTATAACATTCTAACAAACTACACGCTAACATACTAATTTTAAAACAATAATTAACTAACCAGTCTTTTTCGACTCTCCACGTGGACACCAATTTTCAAATTTGATTCTCTATGTCTATTTCACTTTCACTTCTGTCCTCAAAGGAAATTCTACTTTATGAATATGAATGTTCACTTCTACATTTGATATAGCTCAAGGAAAGATCACTGCAGGCTGGCAATTTCTAGTCAGTTCTTCGGGATCGTAAGGTACACGGACCTGAATATAATATTTTGCGGTTCACTCTCATACAAAAGTGGATGTCTTCTCAGTCTGAATATTTGGGCATCGTCACTTCTTTAGAATCATGGAATCCCGGACACCATTTAAATGATAATATATGTCCGTCTCCTCTCTCTTCTACCTTTTCAAAATTCTCCCCAGTCCGGGACTATTTTATTTCTATTGTTCCATTGGTAGTCGCTAAGCTGAACGTGACACTGATTGGTCAGTTCAAGCTATCTTCGATAAATTCCCGCGGATTAATCTTCAGGCTCTAAGACCTGGGAAGGGCAAACAATTGCAGCGCTTCATTGACTTCTAATTGGGATGTATGGGTAGGCACTATGACACTCTAACCACCCTGCCATCGAGACCACTCAATGGTTAACGCAAAAAAAAAAAAGATAAAAAAAATTCTAAACAAGGTTCAAATGAAGTATATCTTTCTTCCCTTCTTTTCCCCTCACTTCCATATTCTCTTTATTTCTTCATCCCGTTCTACCTTTTTTCTCTACCTCCCTTTCTCCCTCTCTTCCTTTGCTGTTGTGTATTGAAGATAATTATGATTACCATTGTTTCTTCTGTCTTTTACGTGCTTTATTTTTCGTCAATTCCCCGCTCTCTGCACAACGGTATATACAAGACCGAACGAGCGGCAAAAAGGACCATTCCTCATGAGCTTTGTTAGAGCGGAACACATATATCTTCTGTCAATCATTTAATCTTAAACTTTGTTGTTAAGAGCGTGATTGTTGAGATGAACAACAGATGGGACCCGCGATGTTCAGCACAGTACCTGAGCTGAAAACAGTCTGCGACTGATAGGCTTAACTGCGTAAGTCAGATAGGTTCAGTGAACAACAACTAACCAAGATCCACCTCCCTGCTGTGGGTGTGGAAATAGTCTAACCAGTCTGAACAAAGGAGATTGAAGAGGGAGAACAATCTGATACCCAGAGGTGTTATGCTAACGTTGAATGTGCTGGACTGATATTTCCTCTCGTATTCTTCACATCTTCACCCCATAAGCCTGGAGTTCATTTGATATCATCATGTGCCATACTGGTTGGCGTAGTCGGTCATGTCCTTACACAATCTTATGTCCCCAGTGCATCATAGCAATTCTGTTGTTGACTGTTTTCCACGGCATGACACCAAGCTATCCAGTTTTCTCTCTTTGTCGTCCGCAATCTCTCCTTCCTTGTATTTTGCCAGTTGTAACAAAGTATTCCAACGTTCCTCTTCCCATGATGTGCCCGAATAAATGTTGATTGTTTCTTTCTGATGTTTCTTATAAGCTCCCTTTTTGTGTTGGCCCCTTTGAGAATTTCCTCGTTAGTCTTTTTAGCTATCCAGGGAACTTTCAACATTCTGAGAGATCCCATCTTTTTATTTCTTTGTTTACTGTCCATGATTCGCGTCCATGGGCCAGAATTGGTTCTACATATCACCGATGAACTATCTTTCTCACTTCTACTGATATATTTTTGCTGCATAAGATGTTTTTCATTTTTTGAAATGTTATTTTGGCTTGAGCATTTGGCATCACTGTGGTTAAAGAGGAAACATCGCACGGCCACAAAACGCTTACATTTACCAACCTTTGATCTTTTAGTTACGAGCATTAAAATATCTTTCATAAACATTGACTTTAGCTAAAATAGTTCACGTTTCATATCTATTGTCACAAATTGAAACCGTAGCAATAAATATCAATTTTCAGAAAAAGGGGAATGTACTAAGCTTCGAACATCATCATCCTTAATCCAAGATTACAAGTAAAATATCACTTATAGATGAAAATAAATGGCTGTGCGTTTTTAGGAATATATATACAATTTCACTTTTAGACTGAGCATGAGCAGCTGTGACATATGTACACACACACACACACACATTTTCTCATTAATTTTAGTCCGCTCATTTCAATATCACATCCTCTCTGTGTCACAGACTCCTGTACCTACCTTCATCATGAGAACCAGCCTGCTACTAACAAAACATGAAGAGCAAACAAGAACGAGCAGTCACGGAATCATTCATATGTAACAACATCCTGGGCTAAACTGTTTCAGTCATTAAGCTAGGCTGTTGCCCACACCGCACCGTGCGTCTAAAAGCATCATAAGGTTTTCTGAGGGCGTGCGCAATCCAGCATTTGTTCCCTTTGTAACATCTTCATCCCAACGTTGTGCTATTCAATGCTATTCCTGGATCCTAGATGCAAGCAAGAACAATAAGAAAAATAACCCCTACTGAGATTAAATGTGTTAGACGAATGATAGGAAATTGTCTGAGAGATAAGATCAGAAATGAAGAACTGAGAAAAAAGCTAGGAATAGCCCCCGCCATAGAATATATAAAGAAACAACAGATACAATGGTTTGGCCACGTGACAAGGCAGAAAGATCAAAACACAACACAACGAGCCTTCAGCAAACGTTGTGAGAATACCAGACCCAATGGTCGACCACGAAAAAGATGGATAGATGGAATATTAGAAGTACTAGGAAACATAACAGCAGCAAAGGTGAACAGAAGAGCAAAAGACCGCACATTGTATCTCCCCTCGACGCTGAAAGGCAAATGAGGAAGGAAAGAGGAATAAAGAACGAAGACAGAGATCACAATTTTCCATTGCTGACGATTCGCTGCTATGTGTGTTCATAAATGTTTGTCGTTTACAATTTATATTTCATCATTGGTGAAGTAAAAATGATGAAAAATACATTGAGTTATTTACATGTCATCATCACTGCACTCCGATCATGTCCATAGGTGCTCAGGTCCTCTCCTCAATAAGTCTCGAATGTACAGCGACTGACGACTCCAGTTCTGTGTTGGTTGATAAGTCTTCTTATTCTACTACTAAGTTTCTCGTTCTGGCTGTACCCACCTTAACTCCCATCTCTTTCATCCGAAGGAGTGACGTGGACTCGTTGTCGAAGTATTGTGCCCTTCCTACATCTCGGAGGACAGTGGTGATGTCCGCCCGGTCTATTGGTTGACCTTCTTCAAATACTCCGCAGCTAACCAACCTGTCCGCTCTTTCATTTATCCGTACTTCCGCATATTCAGGGATAAAGTAAAAAAAAAAGTAAAGTACCCCCGTCACGCCAAGTGGCGTATAGGGAATATGGTGTTAGTGACCATACATTTTACAGACATTCGGTACATGAATTTTTGGGGTAATGTGGTCGGTATTACGCCCGTGCCGCTTCACTTTCCCAGAAAAAAATCCGGTACCCATTAAAGGCTGGGTGTACCCGGAAGCCGTCGGTTGTGATCGAATCCTACCCCTTGTCCTTTGTAGTCCAGTTCACTAACCACTGAGCTATCGCGGCTCCATAAAGAGAGAGTATAACAAATAATCATATTGAAACAATAATATGAAAGCTAAAAAACTGCAAATAAAAACAAGACTTAAGGCTCACCGTTCCTTCATGTTGAATGGACAACCGACTGGCCTGTTGTGTACACAGTCACGTGATGTTCAGAGCGAAACATGAACGTTATGAAGCATGATAGAGAGTTACTTCTGAAGGCTTTTATCACGATTTCTCAGAAGTTTCTTTTTTTTTAAGGGCTGAAGAATAGAAATGTTACAAAAATCTTGCTAAAAGTTGTATGAGGAAGGATTCGGAATAAAATCAATACTGAATTAGATGAGCAGCAATTTGGATAGTGGGACAAAAGAAGCCTAATTCTGCATGTGAACATTAATCGAAAAGTACACAGAAGTAAACAAACCAATATACGCCTGCTTCATAGACTACACCAAAGCTTTTGATAGAATAAACCACAAACAACTTATAGAATGCCTAAAAGAGATACATCTAGATAACGTGGACATACGACTAATATGTAATCTATACTGGGAGCAAACAGCAATAATAAAATATAACAAAGACAACTCTACACAAATGGACATTAAAAGAAGGGTAAGACAAGGATGCATCCTATCACCAAGCTTGTTCAATCTATACACTGAGCAAATCTTTAAAAACATCATAGAGATGCCAGGCCTAAACATTAATGGAAAAGTAATCAATAACCTAAGATATGCTGATGATACTGTACTACAAGTAGAAAATCCTAAAGATCTACAACAATTACATAATGAAATAAACATGACAAGCAAAACATATGGATTAGATATGAATATCAAAAAGACTATGATCATAAACAAAGAAAATACTCAAAACCCACAAGTGAATATCAAAATTGAAGGAATAAATATGGAGACAGTTCAGAACTACAACTACCTTGGACATACTATAACCAGTCATGGAAAATGTACAACTTAAATAAACAAAAGAATATGAATGGCAAAAAGCAATTTTAATGTCGTGAAAAATATACTAACATCAAAACAAATAACACCTGGGCTAAAACTAAGAATAACAAAATGTTATAGCTTCTTTTCATTCCTATATGGTGCAGAAACATGGACATTAGATAAGAAAACAGAACAGAGAATTGAAGCCTTTGAAATGTGGATATATAGAAGAATAGGTAGAATTGGATGGAAGGAAAAGAAAACAAACGATGAAGTCTTAAAACAACTAAAAATGAAAAGAGAACTACTAAACACAATTCAAACAAGACAAATGCGATTTATTTTTGAGCCATGTGTTAAAGACACAACAGCCTACTAAAATTATTGGAGGGGAAAACACAGGGTAAAAGAGTCGGAAGCAGACCCAGACTAACAGGGGCGAGTAACATCAAAAGATGGACAAGTCAGCCTATGACAATCTGCACCATCCAAGCAAGAGGCAGAGCGGAATGGCGCTCCATGGTAGCCGACCTTCGATGCGGAGATGGCACTCAATGAATGAATGAAAGATTCGTTACCATTTCCACAGTGCACGTGACTTTATATAATTATTTTATATAAAAAAAAAAGAAAATATATTCCTAATTCTATAAGATTAGATCGGTGTTTCCTAAACAGTTTTTAGACGCGACTTCTTTCCTTTTCTATTAATGAAGCTAATTATCCAGTGACTAGAATCAAGTAACATCCTGTCACTGTATTAGTCAAGTAACCTGCTACTCTCATATATTATTTGTCTCCAGCCTAAACCAATGGAAACTACTATTCGGGATGTTTCGTCCTAAATGTTTGTCTGCAACGCAAGTATTCAGCCCTACTCTATCCGGGAGATACTTGTCTTAACAGGAAAAAATACAGATACACTATATATTTCCGAGTTGTGATCGCAACCTTATGCTATAGTCATGAGAACACATGCGCGAAAGACATTGCCTATGAAGCTAAATTTTCAGTTAGCTGAGCGGCAGTGTTCCCTAGCGTTTGGCTTTTCGTGGCAAGACGCTGTGCCACAGAGTACGCGTTCGATCCTGCTTTTGTCCATATTTTTTTCTGTTGTTGATTATTTGTCAATTTTTCCGAGTGCTGTAAACATACCTCTTCCTCTGAATTGATTTACTCCCATATATATATATATATAAATATATACGGAAGTCATGTCCTGTCCGTTCTTTCATCTTCCTATCATTTCTCTGTCCACCTATCCTTCTTCCTTTCACAGTTCATTGCAGAATGACCTTTGACAGACGAGACGAATGAACTAGCTGGCCAAACCAATTATGTTTGCTCAACTTCACAATAGTTAAAGATCATCATGTTCGTTGATTATTTAAAAAAAAAAAACTATTCTGTTTATGTGTTTTCTGTTGTTGATTTGTGGAGTCTCGTAAACAGAGTTTCTTTCAGGGCTTAGCCGGGAGTGGAGCGAGGCGGGGGCGGGGGGGGGGGGGAAGAGAGAGAAAAGGTGGGCGGGTGTAATACCCGAAAATTAAAAAAAATCCCCCTTTCCCCACAAGGAGAAAATTTTTTTAATCTAATAATTAAATTTATATTACTTGTTGTATGGCCCTTTTCGTCTTGTCAGACGGTCTAGTAGAGGCTATTGTGTATATTTTTTTTTTAGGTTTTGTTTTTGTCGAGCAGCTTCTCTTGTGGCTAATTCTACCAATGTTTGACATTACTCGTTATAAAACAACAATATCTATGGTTGTAAGATTATGGCAATTATAACAATGAACAGGAAAGGAAATTAAAATTTAAGAAGTTTTTAGTAACAAAAAAATAGAGAACCGAGATGTTCACATCAGGGCTTCGGCACTGATTGTGTAGCTTTTTTTTCCAGAAATACATTCTGGTATGTAATCGTTGATTCAAAATTGTGAATCCTTGATTAGTTTCAGTTTTTAGTTGACAAGTCACTCATCACTGCGCATAGGACCAGTCTCGAAGTGCTAAGATGTCTACTGTGTGGATGTGTGGATTCTGCCACATAATTTACTTTCAACTGTGGTTGAGATGTGTGTGTGTGTGTGTGTGTTTGTGTGAGTGTATGTGTGTGCCCGTCCGTATGTTCTTGTGTCCGTGTGTGTATGTGTGTTTGTGTGTGTGTGTCCGTCCGTATGTCCGTGTGTCCATGTGTGTGTGTGTGTGTGTGCGTGTTCGTGCTTGTGTATGTGTGTGTATGTTTGTGCATTAATGTATGTATGTATGTATGTGTATGTGTCTGTGTGTGTATGTATGTGTGTATGTATGTGTGCGTATGTATGTGTGTGTTTGTATGTGTGTGTATGTGTGTGTGTATGTGTGTATGTGTGTATGTATGTATGTACGTATTTATAAAACCTATATTTAAATCAAAGTTGTGGTATTTATCTGAGTTAGGTTTGTCAACACGTACGAAATTTGTATGTAGGGCCTTATATTTATTTTTGAACCAAGACCGTTTTCCTCTCTTGAGGTTGTGGTTGTTGTTTAGTTTTATCAGAAAACAAACTAATAATTGAGATACCAGGCTTTCATAATGAGTGGTTAGCGCACTTTTTAAATCATATTTGACAACTTCTATGATAATGTTGACGCCCGATACCTGCACTGTAGACCGTGCCCTTGAATGTAATTTCTGTGAAAAAGCCACCGAAGATGCTGGCAGTCCACTTATTCAGACATCATCATCATCATCAAGTACCGGGCCTACTGGCGTAGGTGATCATGTGTCTCCACAACTTTCGATCTCGGCAGCTATTTATCATTTCTGTTGTTGACCTTCTGCCAAGCCATTCTCTTAAGCTGTCTTATATTTTTTTTCTCTTTGCTTCCCTCTATCTCTTCGTCCCTCAGTTTTTCCACTTGTTACAATATATTCCAGTTGTTCTCTTCTCATTACATGGCCAAAAATGATGATTGTTTCTACCTAATATTGGAAATTAGCTCTCTTTTTGCTTTGACCTCTCTCAGAACATCTTCATTACTCTTCTTAGCTGTCCATGGTGCTCCCAACATTCTTCTGTAAAACCACATTTCTACAGACTCCAGTGATATTCTTGTCTGTTGTCCTATTGTCCATGATTCGCATCCATATGTTAAGACTGGCTCTACATAACATTTAAGAACTCTTTTTCTTGTTTCGATTGTCAAAAATGGATTGCATAGTATCAGACAACTACCATAATAACATTTTCTCACGATACAGAGCCTACACCAATTGATAGCTCATCTGGACATACTCAGAGAGAAGCCAGCTATAAGTCTGTGTATAATTTTATTGTTTCTTCGATAGATACAAGTGGCTTGTTAAAGATAAAGATCGATGTGGTGCTTGTAGTCGTGTTTGTTCTAGATACTATGTGAATGACGCAAACATACTTAATAAAACCAAAAGTGTCTTTATTTATGTCAGTTGGCACTTCTAATCAAGCTAATTTCAAATATATCTTTACCCTTAAAATAAATACCTGCTGATGTTCTTCATTATCATCATCATGTGCCATACCGGTTGGCGTAGGTGATTATGTCCCTCCACAATCTTCTATCTACAGTGCATCGTATCAGTTCTGTTGTTGACTGTTTGCCATGCCATGACACCAAGCTATCCAGTATTTCCTCTCTTTGTCGCCGGCGATCTCTCTTTCCTTTTATTTTGCCAGTTGTAACCAAGTATTCCAACTGTCCTCTTCTCATGATGTGCCCGAAAAAAGTTGATTGCTTCTTTCTGATGTTTTTTAAGAGCTCCTTTTTTTGTGTTGGCCTCTTTGAGAACTTCCTCATTGGTCTTTTTAGCTGTCCAGGGAACTTTCAACATTCTTCTGAGAAATCCCATCTCTGTGGCCTCTAATCGTCTTTTCATTTCTGATGTTCAGAAAGCATAAAAACATGAGCACAGTGATTTTACTGAACCATAAAGAATTCAAAGATGAAGTGTCACACATCCGAACAATAAACCAGATGTTGCTGATGACAAAACTTGTTTGCAGACACTTGCTAAATTCACAGATAGTGTAATATCTTAAATGTTTTTTTTTTTTAAAGTTTAGTAAGCAAGTCTTGGGTTTAATTTCATCATGTTCATTTTTTTGAACCATTCAATCACACATTCAGCAAATAAAAGAGTCAGAAATTAGCTCTCTGTGTGTCAGTATTTTCATGACAAAGATTAAGATCATTTGCAAGCAGATTTAAGTCTTTTAAATATTTGGTCTCAGATGAGAACGACATCACCATTAAAAGGTTTTATTCAAACTTCAAACAGGGAAGTGACCATTTTTTATTTTTCCTCTCTTTAGTATCTAGCATATTATCGCCATGTAGTTAGATTTGTTAATATATCGTTATATATAACGTTTGTGTTTGTTGTTCGTCCAGATGAAGGCCTACTTGGCCGAAACGTCGACTTTTGTTTCGTCCATTACCACGTAAAGCTGTCACCATACCACTTTTTTCTTCCTTTTTTTTTTAGTATTGCTATTATCATCAGCTTTACAGCAGCTTCGCATCTCTACGCATCTTGATGCCTTTACCTCTTTATTCAAACTTCATTTGGTGGTGACGAACTGAAAAATACTAGTGTCAAAATATTGACTGTACCAATATCTACAGCCACTGTTGGAAGGTCTTTTAGTGCTATAAACAGAACAATGACTCCACTAAGAAACCAGCTAGGAGATAGTTCACTGGATCACTGCATGAGGATTTCTATTGAAGGAGAATAGATTCCTTGTCAAGAATTCTTGTGCAAAAGTCTGGAGCGCACTGGGCATTGCCAAACAAAAAAAAAAACAAACAAACAAAGAAACGTACATCTGCTTTAAATGAGAACCTAAATAAGAGACAGATACTACAGGTAAGTGACAAATATTATTTAAGACCCTCAATTGTCTTTTCTTTAAATGAGAACCTAAATAAGAGACAGATACTACAGGTAAGTGACAAATATTATTTAAAACCCTCAATTGTCTTTTCTTTAAATGGGCCTCCACAAACCTATATCACTGAAATTAGTCGTCGCTAAGAGAAGTTAGGATCGCTGTGATCCCCGTAGAGGTGGCTTTTACTGATATGGAAGACCTGGTTTTGTAGTACCTCTAGGCTGGAGAAATAACACAATTGTCCTACCATATCCTGGAACGAGACGAACGCCAACTTCTCCTGTAACATTATTACTATTACTGCATTTGTTACTCCCAGTGAAACTCAATACAGTAACTGATTAAACAGCCAATATTTCAATTTCTTGTCTAAAAATGAAAACAAAACTGATCATTATTCCAAAGAAATATCCCCTACCGAAGTTTGCCGGAGCACACCACTACTCATCATCATCGAGTGCCATTTCCGCAACGAAGGTTGGCTACAATAGCCAATTGTTTAGTTGGCTGCGTGGCAGTGTGCCAAGCGTTCGGCTTCTCGTGGCAAGGCGCGGTGCCACTGAGTACGGGTTCGATCCCACTTCGGACCATATATTGTTCTTCGTTTTTTTCTATTGTTGTTTGTCTGTCAATTTTTCCGAGTGCTAACACATACTTCTTTGTTCTATTATTCCCTACCATGGAGCACCATTCTGCTCTGTCTTTTGCTTTGATGGTACAGGCTGTCTTAGGCTGATTTGTCCACCTTTTGATCTTACTCGTCCATGTTAGTCTTGGTTTGCCTCTGCCTCTTTTACCCTGTATTTCCCCCTCCGAGATTACTTTTAGTAGGTTGTTGTACTAACCACTACTACACTATCAAAATGTCCTCCGTGAAACTCCTACCAACAATAACTCACTTCACATGTCAAGTAACACTGAACGACAATTTAAAAAAAAGGGAAGTAAAAAGTGGTATGGTAACAGCTTTTCGTGGTAATTAACAAAGCAGAAGTTGACGTTTCGGCCAAATAGGCCTTCAGCTGAAACAACAAACAACAGCACAAAAATATATATAAGGATATGTACACAAATATAACTACATGCGATAATATGCTAGATAATCAAGAAAGGAAATAAAAAAAAAGTTCACTTGGCTGTGGTCCAGTGTGGTCAGCTTCTGAATGAACTAAAATAAGAGTGCGGGATGAGCAACTATATATCTCACTGACTATCTCAGTGACTTTTGTCACTCTAGCAATCGCAGCAGGTTCGCCCTTGAGAATCGCCTCATTGCCCAGTTGGGTTCGCTCCCCCCATGGCATGAGCATATCGCTCCAATAAACGTAGGACACCTACCATACATTTCTTACCCCCATGCGCTACCGAACCTATACATGTATTTATATTTGTCTGCATATGTATTGGCACATTTGGATACCTTCGGATTTTCTTTTGTGTGCTTTGTGGTAATATATACGGATTTATGCTTGTACGCAAGTATGATTATGCACACATGTTTTTTATACATCGGTTCGTTGTGCACACACACAGTTAGATATACACAGTTTATATATATCTTGTACCCACCTCCCCATATTTTTAGAACTTTTCTGTCTTCTCGCCTGACTGCCTGGTCAGTGAGATATATAGTTAGTCATCCCGCCTACTTATTTTAGTTCATTCAGAAGCTGACCACGCTCTGGACCACACCAAAGTGACTTTTCTTTATTTTCTTTCTTGAGTATCTAGCATATTATCGATATGTAGTTAGGTGCGTGCATGTATCCTTATATATATATATATATATATATATATATATATATATATATATATATATATATATATATATAAATATTTGCTTAGCTGTTCCAGCTGAAGGCCTGCTTGGCCGAAAAGTCGACTTTTGTTTTGTTAATTACCACGTAAAGCTGTCACCATACCACTTTTTTCTCTCTCCACCCCCTCCCCTTTATTTTTAATATTGCCATCATCATCAGATTTACAGCAGCTTCGCATCTCTATGCATCTTGATGCCTTTACTCCTCACACTGAACGAGCCGTGGACACTATTTCCTGGAGTGGAGATTGACCATATACTGAAAGGTTACCGGCTGCTCGCTTTCTGCCCGAACTGTTATCTGTTATCTCCGGAGCTCCTGTTGGGTCAACCTTCCCCCTTAGCTCCAGCCCTTTATCGTGTTGTATAGTAATTTAAATTGGTCTTAACAAAAGTATCCAAGCTCTCAGTAATGATTCAGAATATTGTCTTTTTGAAAACAAAAAAAGTATCCAAGCTCTCAGTAATGATTCAGAATGTTGTCTTTTTGAAAACAACAAAAGTATCCAAGCTCTCAGTAATGATTCAGAATGTTGTCTTTTTGAAAACAACAAAAGTATCCAAGCTCTCAGTAATGATTCAGAATGTTGTCTTTTTGAAAACAACAAAAGTATCCAAGCTCTCAGTAATGATTCAGAATGTTGTCTTTTTGAAAACAACAAAAGTATCCAAGCTCTCAGTAATGATTCAGAATGTTGTCTTTTTGAAAACAACAAAAGTATCCAAGCTCTCAGTAATGATTCAGAATGTTGTCTTTTTGAAAACAACAAAAGTACCCAAGCTCTCAGTAATGATTCAGAATGTTGTCTTTTTGAAAACAACAAAAGTATCCAAGCTCTCAGTAATGATTCAGAATGTTGTCTTTTTGAAAACAACAAAAGTATCCAAGCTCTCAGTAATGATTCAGAATGTTGTCTTTTTGAAAACAACAAAAGTATCCAAGCTCTCATTAATGATTCAGAATGTTGTCTTTTTGAAAACAACAAAAGTATCCAAGCTCTCAGTTCTTCATCTTCTGTTCTCTTTCTCACTGATACCTAAAAGGTGTCGTGGTTTATATCATTTGTCGTTCTTGAGCTGCTCGAACTGTCTGAATTAGTGATTTTCCTTTGTTGTTACATGTCTCTGTCACTGCATATATCCATCTTCTTCTGGGTCTTCCTCTTGGTCTTTTTCCATGCATTCTCGAGAAGAACGCCTTTGATGGTGATTGGTAAGTGTTCATTCTAACCAGGTGGCCAAACCATTTAAATTGTTGTTCTATATATTCTTGACACGGTTTTATTCCTACCATTTTTCTTATGGTTTCATTTGGTATTCTATCTCTTCTTGTGTTGTTTGTTACTCTTCTCAAGCATCGCATCTCACATGTATTGATCTTTCTTAAATGTGATTTAGACAGCGTCCATGTTTGACTTTCATAGCACAAAGTTGGTATGAAAATGCTATTTAT